>CM055117.1:848319167-848856533 GCA_029206835.1 Rana muscosa
TTACAGTATGGGTATACTGTTTGCGTGGGGTTCCTCCGGGTACTCCGGTTTCCCCCCACGCTCCAATGGAAATGCACAGCATAAACATGTGCAATATTATGTTGATTCACATGCTATCATTCCTACACGGTATCTGTGTGCTGTCTGCGTGGAGTTCTTCCGAGTGGGCGCTTCGGCGCTATGCACAGTCTAAATTTGTGCGATTGGACCTACCCGGTATGTCTTTGCAGTCTGCGTGGGGTTCCGCCCACGCTACATGACATGCATGCCTTTGGTGCAATACACGATGTAAACATACACATTATGTTTATACACTACACTAAATACATTCACAGTAGTTGTAGGTATTGCATTCTCTGAGTATGCGTGGGGTACTTCGGTTCCTCCCACGCGCCAACGGTGTGCGCGCCTTCGGTGCTATGCACACATGAGCTTGTGCAAAAGGTTTAGCACACACACTATAATACCTATACGGTATGCGTATGCAGTCTGCGTGGGTTTCTGCCCATGCTACATGACATGCATGCCTTTGGTGCAATACACGGTGTAAACATACACATTATGTCTATACACTACACTAAATACATTTACAGTAGCTGTAGGTATTGCATTCTCTGAGTATGCGTGGGGTACTTCGGTTCCTCCCACGCGCCAACAGTGTGCGCGCCTTCGGTGCTATGCACACATGGGCTTGTGCAAAATGTTTAGCACACATACTATAATACCATACACGGTATGCGTATGCAGTCTGCATGGGTTTCATCCGGGTGCTCAGGTTTCTCCCCTGCGTTCCAATGGTGTGCGCATTCTCAGCGCTATGCACAGCATAAACATGTGCAATTTGTTTATTCGCAGGCTAACATACCTACATGGTTGTGTACGCAATCTGTGTGGCTGGTTTACGTCCAGGCCCCGATGATGTGCACGCCTTCGTCGCTGGCACAGTATATACGCGTTTAATAGGTTTATCCACAAATACTAAACTACATACGCCGTATCTGGTGGTATTATGCTCTTTGTGGCTGGGTGGGTTTCCTCCCACACTCTCCATTTGTGCGTTTGACGCAATACAAAGTATAAACTATGTGTTTGCACAATCAGCACCTATCCATGGGTAGCTGCTGGATGGAGCATTGTCACAAGGATCCCTGGTTTCAGGGGTATCACTTTCCACCTGCTTTCAGTGGTGATCAGAAGCGCTGGCTTGGACTGTGTTCGCCAGGCTGGGGTTGGCGTTGCGCCCGTTAGTGGCTGCGTCTCTGGCATTTTTTGTAGCTCAATGACTGGGCAAAAGCCTCTGCTTCATTCATCAGTCGTCTAGCAGGTGCACTACAACTGCTTTAGCCTTTAGGGTCTCTGTGCCCGGGGTGGGTTTGCGCCACCTGTGGAGGCTGAGGTACTAGTCCTCTGACCGGGTTTCTAGGGAAGTTCCGTCAAGTTGCCTTTATTGGCCAACATTTGAGGCACCCTGTACACTGGGGCCTCCCTTCTCCGATACATTGCGGAGTCTCTTTGGGATTTTCATACGTCTCGCTGCAAGACGGTCCTGTCGGCTGTGTGCATTGCAGGCGAAGGGTCCTTGCATCCGGAGGTGTTTCCACCTTCTTTACCGGAGGTGGGGCACCGGAAGTGGATCTTGTGGCCTCTCGACTCACTCGCAAGGTGGCAAGATCGTGGTCAGGTCCAGGGACTCCTGGGCGGATGCGTTAGACGCGTTGGAAGCCCCTGGGGGCAGTATGGCCTGATATATGCTTATACTCTGCTACTGTTGTTGCCTCGCCGGCTTCGCAGAGCATACTTCATCCTGCTTTACAGTCCTTGGCTTTAATGGCATGGCTGTTTAAAGCCAGGTGCTAAAGGACCGAGTTCTCTCGTATTCGGTCATCTCTTCTATGTTGTTGACACGGGAATCTTCCTCCAGAAAGATATCTCACCGTACCTGGAAGGCTTACATCGCTATGTGCGAGGAACTTGAGTGGCATCCTCGGATGTTTTCCGTTCCCAGGATTTTGCTGTTCTTACAGCGTGGTGTGACCCAAAAGCTGGCCTTGCATACCTTTTTTTTTTTTTGAGGGTCGGATTTCGGCCCGGACTGTCTCTTTCAACGACCGCTGCCGGGCCATTCCTTGATTAGCACCTTTTGGGCAGGGGGTTCGCCATGTGGTCCCCCCTGTCAAGCCTCCTCTCCCTACTTGGGATCTGATTTTGATGCATCTCGGTTCTCCAAGAACATCCCTTTGAGAATATCAGAGAGATTCCTCTCTTGACCTTGTCCCGGAAGTTGGCCTTATTGGCCATTGCTTCGGTTAGACGGGTGTCTGAGTTGGCAGCCTTGTCTGGCAAGTCGCCTTACTTGGTCCTCCATAAGGATATGTTGGTGTTGCGCCCACGACCATCCTTCTTTTCTAAGGATGGTCTTGGCCTTTCACCTTAAGAAGGACATTGTTCTTCCGTCCTTGTGTCCTCACCCATCGCTTCCCTGAGAGTTTGCGCTTCCTGCATTAAGATGGGTACAAGCCTTACGAGTGTACCTGTCTGCTACTGTTTCCATTCGGAAATCTGTGTCTGGTCCAAAACAGGGCCGAGCGGTGTCGTCTGCCACCGTCTTTAGGTGGATCAGGCAGACCGTCATACAGGCCTATGCCCTTAAGGGGCGGGCGCCTCCCTTTCCGGTTGCGGCGCATTCCACCAAGGCAATTGGTGCTTCCCGGGCCTTCCGACATCAAGCGTCGGTTGCACAAGTGTGCAAGGCGACGACCTGGTCCTCCGTTCATACCTTTTCAAAGTTCTACAAGGTTGATGTGGCTGCATCTTCGGATGCTTCCTTCGGCCGCAAAGTGTTGCAGGCCGCTGTCTAATGTTGCAACTCCTCCGTTGAGGGGCTCTGCTGGTTTGGAGTGAAGTTTTGGTTGTTCCTTACTTTTTTTTGCTCCCACCCTTTTCTTATACTGCTTTGGGACGTCCCACATGTAATCAGTATGAGAGCTGCGTCGGTCCATGGACGATAAGAGAAAATAGGATTTTTGTACTCACCGTAAAATCCGTTTCTCTGACGTCCATGGACCGACGCAGCACCCACCCTTCCTTTTAAGTTTGTACTGCTTTGTTACGAACTGAGGCTGATTAGCTGCAGGTGGAAGGGTAATGTCCGGAGGGACCGCCCCCCTGGGCGGGGCTGTTCAGCTCTGGCTTGTTCTAGAATGTTTTAACCTCTAACATTCTGCCTAGGTCTTCTCCTGCGAGCAGGGACATATACCCACATGTAATCAGTATGAGAGCTGCGTCGGTCCATGGACGTCAGAGAAACGGATTTTACGGTGAGTACAAAAATCCTATTTTTTGTTACCAAACCGGACATCGGGGGATATCTGTTACCAAACAAGCGAGTGTAACATTGACCATATGTAAGGGTCTAAATAAAAAATTTTAAAATTGTCGGTGGACCTCCGCTTTAACCACTTCCCTACCGCACGCCGTCATATGACGTCGCTGACTTTCGGGGGGGGATTGCTGAATGATGCCTGCAGCTACAGGCATCATTCAGATATCATTCTTTGCAGCCGGCGATTCTATGCACGATAAGAACAATCATAGCGGCAGTTCAGCTGCTTGAGCACCATCTGGTGCTTCTCCGAGCTCTCCTGTGCCATCAGAAAGAATCGGCCGGCGCCGGATGACGACGATGGAGATTTCCGGTGACCAGATCTCTATGACTGACAGAGGCCCGGTTGTAAACAAAGCTGCGATCACTGCTGTCAGCATGAGATCGAGGAAAAAAAAAATCAAGTTCTTTGCCCTTCATTAACAAACAATATACAGCAGATAGTTTATCCATCAGTAAACTGTGGTCTTGGAGGCCTTCAAAGGCATAATGAGCTAGCTTAGCATACTAGCTCATTATGAAATACTTACCTTTTTAGAATGAAACCCTCCAGCAGCGCCCGCACCCCACTGAAACAGCTGACATGTTCCCCGGGGTTTCTTCCGGGTTTATAGGCTCCGGCGCTGTGAGTGGCCGGAGCCACAATGACATCACTCCCATGCATGCGGTAAGCCGGACCTTCAGAGAGCATGCGCCAATGACCTCATCAGCTGCATGCACTCTGAATATCTCCTAAACTGCAAGTAACTACAGGTAAGACTTATTATAGGCTTACCTGTAGGTACAAGTAAAAAATAAGACTTTACTTCCACTTTAAGTTTTTTTTTTTTTTTCTTTTTTCTCTTTTTTCTTTTTTTTCCTCCAATGCATTCTATGCATTAAGGTTAAAAAAAAACTCTTCGCCTGGTATCTTCCCCAAAAACTTTCTTCATAATTTTAGGCCACAATGTCCTCTGCTACATTTCTTTGATGAAAAAAACAAACGGCTGTAAATTATTTAGTCTGCATAAGACGACCCCCCCAATTTTCCAGCTAAAAGGTTGGTTTTGGGATATACTCGCTGTATAAGACGACCCCCTTCCGACACACCTAACTGTGCCCATTGCATACCTCAGTGTGCCGATCTCCATACCTTTTCCCTGTATGCAGAGTCAGACTTCGGGCGTCCATTGTTCAAAAGCCACGCCGCCTCCTCGTCCTGTTCCGTGATAGGCGGAACACTCAGTTTCCTAGCAGAGCCTGTGTTCGGTGTTCCACCTATCACGGAGGTCCTCTCGTCCGAGGATGAGAGGATCTCTGTGATAGGCGGAGTATTCCGCCTATCATGGAACACGACGAGGAGGAGACGCGTCTTTTGAACAATGGACGGCCGCAGTCTGACTGACTCTGCATACAGGTATCGGCGTATAAGACGACCCCCGACTTTTGGGGGATATTTTTAAGTACAAAAGGTCGTCTTGTACGCCGGAAAATACGGTATATTTAAAAATGAATCCTTATGTTCTGACTGCCTATCTCATTTCTTGAGGTCCTAAAATGGCAGAACAGTACAAATACCCCTCAAATTACCCCTTTTTGAAAAGTAGACGGTCTAAGGAATTTAAGAGGTATGGTAAATTTTTTGAAGTTTAATTTTTTGGCCAAAATTCTTTTTTTGTTGTTTTTGTTCACAAAGTTGTAATTTTAACAAGTTCTTAATCCCACACAGTTTAGACATACTTACAATTAGACCCCAAAACACATTTTGCTACTCCCGAGTATGGCGATGCCACATGTGTGAGACTTTTTCACAGCCTAGCCACATACACACCCCAAATCCAAGGAGCACCTTTTAAAGGGGTTTAAAAAACAACAACAAACATGCCTACACTTACCTGCTCTGTGCAATCGTTTTGCACAGAGCAGCCTGATCCTCTTTTTCTGAGGGTCCCCCCCTGGCACTCCAGGCCCCTCTTCATCGGGTGCCCCCACGGAAAACTGCTTTGCCTGGGGGCATCCGTGCGGCCTCACTCCCGTGTCCCGCTGCTGTGTCCATTGACACAGACAGTGGGACTCGGCCCGGTCCCCCCCCCGCGTCACTGGATTTGATTGACCGCAACGGGAGCCAATGAGGAGAAACACAGCAGCAGGAGCTGTTGCACTCATGCACATCGCAGGATCAGATTAGGCTCAGGTAAGAAAAAAGGGTCTGGGGGGAGCTGCAGCACTAAAGGATTTTCAAGGTGAAAAACTTTGAGGCTTTATAGCCACTTTAAGGTTCTCTAGGGGCATAAATTATGCATCTAATTTCCTGACTACCCATCACATTTTTGGAGGACCTGAAGCACCAGGATGGTGAAAGCACACACGCACAATATGACCATAATTAAGATATTTCTAACACACAGCATGGACATACTTATAATTAAATCCAAAACAACACCTTATGCTGCTACTCCCGAGTATGGTGAAACATTTTTTCATGTTTGGACTGATAATGTAGATACATAATCTCACAAAAGTGAGTACACCCCTCACATTTTTGTAAATATTTTATTGTATCTTTTCATGTGACAACACTGAAGAAATTACACTTTGCTACAATGTAAAGTAGTGAGTGTACAGCTTGTATAACAGTGTAAATTTGCTGTCCCCTTAAAATATCTCAACACACAGACATTAATTTCTAAATTGCTAGCAACAAAAGGGAGTACACCCCTAATTGAAAATGTCCAAATTTGGCCCAAAGTGTCAATATTTTGTGTGGCCATTTTTTTCCAGCACTGCCTTAACCATCTTGGGCATGGAGTTCACCAAAGCTTCACAGATTGCCACTGGAGTCCTCTTCCACTCCATGACAACATCACGGAGCTGGTGGATGTTGGAGACCTTGTGCTCCTCCACCTTCCGTTTTGAGGATGCCCCACAGATGCTCAATAGGGTTTAGGTCTGGAGACATGCTTGGCCAGTCTATCACCTTTACCCTCGGCTTCTTTAGCATGGCAGTGGTCATCTTGGAGGTGTGTTTGGGGTTATGTCGGACTGCGGCCCAGTCTCTGAATGGAGGGGATCATGCTCTACTTCAGTATGTTACAGTAAGTGTTGGCATTCATGGTTCCCTCAATGAACTGTGGCGGCAGCACGCATGCAGCCCCAGACCATGACGCTCCCACCACCATGCTTGACTGTAGGCATTTAGGCAAGACACACTTGTCTTTGTCCCACCTGGTTGCCGCCAAACACGCTTGACACCATCTGAACCAAATAAGTTTATCTTGGTCTCCTCAGACCATAGGACATGGTTCCAGTAATCCATGTCCTTAGTCTGCTTGTCTTCAGCAAACTGTTTGCGGGCTTTCTTGTGCATCATCTTTTAGAAAAGGCTTCCTTCTGGGATGACAGCCATGCAGACCAATTTGATGCAGTGTGCGGCGTATGGTACGAGCATTGACAGGCTGACCCCCACCCCTTCAACCTCTGCAGCAATGCTGGCAGCACTCATACGTCTATTTCCCAAAGACAACATCTGGATATGATGCCAAGCACGTGCACTCAACTTCTTTGGCTGACCATGGCGAGGCCTGTTCTGAGTGGAAGCTGTCCTTTTAAACCGCTGTATGGTCTTGGCCACCCTGCTGCAGCTCAGTTGCAGGGTCTTGGCAATCTTCTTACAGCCTAGGCCATCTTTATGTAGCGCAGCAATTCTTTTTTCAGATCCTCAGTTCTTTGCCATGAGGTGCCATGTTGAACTTCCAGCGACCAGTATGAGAGTGAGCAATGACACCAAATTTAACACACCTGAGACCTTGTAACACTAACGAGTCACATTACCCCGGGGAGGGAAAATGGCAAATTGAGCCCAATTTGGACATTTTCACTTAGGGGTGTACTCACTTTTGTGGCCAGTGTTTTAGACATTAATGGCTGTGTGAGTTATTTTGAGGGGACAGCAAATTTACACTGTTATACAAGCTGTACACTCACTACTTTTACATTGTAGCAAAGTGTAATTTCTTCAGTGTTGTCACATGAAAAGATATAATATTTACAAAAATGTGTGGGATGTACTCACTTTTGTGAGATACTGTAACCAGGGCCGCCATCGGGGAGGTACAGGCAGTACACCTGTAAGGGGCCTGGATGGCAACCCCCCTTTTATTTTATTTTTTTATTAATTTTTTTTGTAAGGGACCCAGAGGTCCCCAGGGCCCCGGATGGCAACACCCCTTTTTTTTGTTCTTTTTTTGTTCGTCAGCACCCAAAGCCCCCCGACCTCAACAATTTGCGGCGGCAGCACCCAACCCGCTTCTCAATTCGTGGCACCCCCGCTTCTCAATTCGCGGCTCCCCCCCCTCGTTTCTCAATTTGCAGCTGCAGCACCCCCCCATTTCTCCTCTGCTCCAGGGGGCCCATGCCTGAAGCTGTGTAAGGGGCCCCAAAATTCCTGATGGCGGCCCTGACTGTAACATTGCAACTTGTGCATCACAAAAATTAATTAACACTGTATAGAAAACACTTGTAATGTTTGCCTCTGTACGAGTGGTCGGTGAATATAGCATAGTGTAGCTTCACCCACAGCAGTCCCTGTTTCTAAGGACCAAACAGGCCTAACCTACTCGTACGTGGCTGCCCCCATGGCACAATGCTATGTTCACTGGACAGGAAGTACAGGAGGCTGAACAATGGGTAAACAAAAGAATAGCTGTGGTTTCAGTAGTGCAGTTGTTCTGCAGAGGATGGGAGGGAACAGTGTCTCCTAGGAACATAGCCAGTGGGACATGCAGATGGGTTGGTACTGGTGCCAGCCAAAGGAGTGGTCCAGGCAGAAGGCAGGAACAGGTTCAATAAACAGGCCAGGGTCAGTACAGGCAGAGACATGGTCTGCAAATTGTATAGCGTGTCCTGGGCATAATGGAGTAATAGGGTGAATGGGGTGTGTGGACCAATAGGACTGCAGTTAATTTTTTGTGAGTCCCATATTTAGTGTAATGCCAAGAAACACTTTAAATTCTTGAACAGTGATGGGTTTCATCTTAAGTGGGCGGGCATAAACAGAACTAGGATTTTTGGTGATGTACTGCTGGGTATAAAGATTGCATTGGTCCATAATTGAATTGAGAAAATCTTCTGTGAAACGTACATAAAAAAACCTGAACGAGTAATATTTTTGGTTTCTGTTTGAATGCCGGTCTGCGCTGCAAATGGGAATTATAGGTGTTGCTAAATTTGAAGGTAGCGATACAGGATTTGAGTGTGCCTCTGCGACACTAGTATGGACCCTAATTCTTCATGGCTAATGTGACACCCCACTATTAGTAGTTGGCCTTTCATTTAGGTGTACTGCACTGCTGGTGTTCACTTCACAGGGATTTTTTGCGCTGCTGATAGTTGCCTGCTGCTCTTCAGAATGCCTCATTCCTTTTTATTGGGACCCTTTCCTCCTCTGAATCTGTTACTGAACCCCTGCTTTCCGTAGGTACATTATTATAATCTGTTGGCAAGAGTTTCCTGCTACGGTCATCTGTCATGCTCAGAATCTAGTATGACTTTTCGCTTGTGTACATTTTTTTTGGACATGGCATTTAGGTTTTGGTAAAACTGTATTGTTGACACTGGTGTGGTGGTGATGAGGACATGGGTATGGCAGTGATCAGGACATGGGTATGGCGGTGATCGGGACATTGGTGCTGGTGTGTGGCTGTCCGTTGTCACTGCGATCAGGGACACTGGCTGGCAGCACTGGTGACACTAGGCAGGTGGCTGCAGTTTATTCACACTAGACATTGTTGGGCAGCAATCAGGGAGCCTGTAAGCTGGCTATGTTTTGTGTGTGAAACAACTGTGTAAGGTCTAGTCCACACTTGCTTCAAAACCAGTGTTGCCAACCGCCCGTTAATTTACGGGCAGCACGTAAATTTCACCCCATTTTTGGGGTGCCCGGAAATGTCAGTTACGGGCAGCGGTGCCCGTAAAAAGGATGGCTGTGGGCCGGCCATGCAACGTCGCCGCCTGTCGCCATTCTTAAATGGAAGCCACTCATTCTGGTTCTTCTCGGCAGTGCCGTGCCGTGTGGGGGGGGGGCACAACGGTGCAGAGAGGAGCCACAGGACTCAGGAGGACATTACTAAGGGGGATGAAGCCGGCCCGGTAGAGGAGGACACTGATGTGCCTGACTGGAGAGATGAAAGGGACACAGGGACAGAAGGTGGCCTTTAAAGTGAAAGTTCCGCCCAAATTTTTTTTTAAGTCAGCAGCTACAAATACTGCAGCTGCTGACTTTTAAAATCTGGACACTTGCCTGTCCAGGGTGCCCGCGATGTCGGCACCGGAAGCCGATCTGTCCCCCGGGTGCTGCCGCCGCCATCTTCTATAGGAGAAGCCTTGCGGCTTCACTTCCTTGTTCCCTACTGCGCGAGTTGCGCTGCGCGATCTGAATGGTCCCTGCTGTCTTCTGGGACCTGTGTGTCTCCCAGAAGACAGCAGGGGGGGGATGGAGGAGGGGCCCGATATGGCATAGACATCCGCGAATACTTCGGCTATCTATGCCCGGAAGTGGGAGCAAATACCTGCATTATACAGGTGAAATAACAAGGGTACTGATGCGCCTGCCACTCAGTGTATGATATACCTAATAAAGTGCTAAAAAACGTGTTGCTAAGGTAAATGACAAACAGCAGCTAAACTTCTGCAGTGATCCAACACAAATGAATAATAGAAAAATAATGAAGCAGCGCTAATAGTCAAAGTGCAAGTGCTAATATAAACTAACCAACAGGTCCAGTGAACCATATAAAAACATAAGACCAATCTGTGTAAAAGGTATCCAAAATATAGTGCATATTAATGCAGCAATACATAAAAATTGTATATTCAAAAAGATAAGTGAAAATATATATATATATATATATATATATATATATATATATATATATATTTTGTAAAGTCCAAAGAAATGGTGTAATCCAAAAAATAAATGAAATATGCGAAGTAAAAAATTCCCACAAGGGTCAGTCTCCCAGACGGGATAGGATTTTCCAGCAGGCAAGAAGAGAGGAGAGGGAGAAGAACAGACATGGAAGTCCAAATGTTCATATCAATGGGAAACCAGTCATAACAATATATTTCCACAATCCTCCCCCGGTGATACCAGCCTCTCACCTTAATGATGGACCGAGAAGGGTCAAACAAAGCTTTAATCGATCTCCAACTTTAAAGGTAACGATCTCCAGCTCCTTTGGATGATCTAAGGGGGAAATCTGATGCAAGGGGCATAATTTACAATTACAACATAAAAACGGCAGGTATAAAAAACGCTATTGATAGTCACGTGAGGAGTGACGCAACGCGTCGGGAGGAGGAGCTTAGTGACGCTGACTTCCGGTTTATGGCCGTGACCGGAAGTACTTGTATTTCAATAGCGTTTTTTATACCTGGCGTTTTTACCACTGTTTTTATGCTGTATTTTAAATAAACGCTACCATTTGCTTTCAAAAACGTACTTCACCATGGAGTCCCTGTTTTTCTGTTCCTGAGTTGGGGAGTAAGGAGATAAGCCCTTGGAATACACTGGTGGAAGTGGTCAAAAGATTGCAGTGATCCTGTCCTTCAGAACATCCAAAGGAGCTGGAGATCGTTACCTTTAAAGTTGGAGATCGATTAAGGCTTTGTTTGACCCTTCTGGGTCCATCATTAAGGCGAGAGGCTGGTATCACCGGGGGAGGATTGTGGAAATATATCTTTATGACTGGTTTCCCATTGAACATTTAGACTTTTGTGGGAATTTTTTACTTCGCATATTTCATTTATTTTTTGCATTATACAGGTATCTACTCCCACTCATTTTAGTGTGGAATTCCACTTTAACCATCTGCTGTCCACAACCTCTAACCATCTCCTGTTCCTCTATCATGTCTGCAGCCTCTAACCATCTCCTGCATCAAGTCTGCAGTCTCTGAGGGGGAGTCGCCGCTGGGATCATGGGGGTCACAGGAGGAGTCAGACGTGTGTGGACTGTGTAGAGGAGACTACAGGATAAAACCAGAGCCGCCAAGCTGGAGCCATCTGACTGAGCACTGCTCAGTGCATCTGAGAGGAGGTTGGTGACAGTGCCACCAGGCTGGTTTGGGGGGGTTTGCTGATGTGAGGGGGAGTGAATACAATAATGTAAGGGGGCACTGATATAAAGGTTCCCCCCTATATTAGAAACCGGCCCCCCTTACCTTAGTGTATTCGCTCTGCAGAAGGTGGCCTCTGGTCATCAGAGTTCCTGGCATTCCTCTTTACATCAGTCTGCAGGATTGCCCCTTACAGTGCAAAGGCAATGCTGCAGACCCTGATGTAAAGGGAATGCAGTGGACTCTGATATAAGGTGGTCACTGGTGACCAGAGCCTCCCCTTGCATGAGATTTCCCCCTTAGATCATGATCTTGCATATTACATAGTAGGTGAGGTTGAAAAGACACAAGTTTATAAAGTCCAACATATATGTGTGATTATATGTCAGCATTACATTGTATATCCCTGTATGTTGTGGTCGTCAGGTGCTTATCTATTCGTTTTTTTAAACTATTGATGCTTCTGGCTGATACCATTGCCTGTGGAAGGGAATTTCAGATCCTTGCCGCTCTTACAGTAAAGAACCCTCTATGTAGTTTAAGGTTAAACCTCTTTTTTCTTCTAATTTTAATGCATGGCCACGTATCTTGTTAACCACTTCAGCCCCGGACCATTTGGCTGGCCAAAGACCAGAGCACTTCTTGCGATTCGGCACTGCATCGCTTTAACTGACAATTGTGCGGTCGTGCAAAGTGGCTCCCAAACAAAATTTACGTATTTTTCCCACAAATGGAGCTTTCTTTTGGTGGTATTTGATCACATCTGCGTTTTTTTTCGCTATAAGGCCCCTTTCACACTGGGGCGGGAGCGGCGGTGGCGGTTAAGCGCCGCTATTTTTAGCGGCGCTTTACCGCTAATTTTGCGGCGGTATTCGGCCGCTAGTGGTGTGGTCCGCTAGCGGCCGAAAAAGGGTTAAAAACCACCGCAAAGCACCTCTGCAGAGGCGCTATTCCAGCGGTATAGCCGCGGTGTCCCATTGCTTTCAATGGGCAGGGGCGGTATACACACCGCTCCAAAGATGCGGCTAGCAGGACTTTTGGAGCGGTCCTGCAAGCGCACCACTCCAGTGTGAAAGCTCTCGGGCTTTCACACTGGAGAAACGGCAGCCGCTGTTTCAGGTCGGTTTGCAGGTGCTATTTTTAGCGCAATAACGCCTGCAAACTGCCCCAGTGTGAAAGGGGTCTAAACAAAAATAGAGTGACAATTTTGAAAAAAAAGCAATAATCTTTTATTTTTTGCTATAATAAATATCCCCAAAAATATATAAAAAAAATATATAATTTTTTCTAGGTTTAGGCCGATACGTATTCTTCTACATATTTTTGGAGAAAAAAAAATCGCAATAAGCGTTTGATTGCTTTGAGCAAAAGTTATAGCGTTTACAAAATGGGGGATAGTTTAATGGCATTTTTATTAATATTTTTTTTTACTAGTAATGGCGGCGATTAGCGATTCTTATCGTGACTGCGACATTATGGCGGACACATCGGACACTTTTAGCGCTATTTTGGGACCATTCACATTTATACAGTGATCAGTGCTTTAAAAATGCACTGATTACTGTGTAAATGTGACTGGCATTGAAGGGGTTAACCAATAGGTGGCTAGGAAGGGGTTAGGTGTGTCCTAGGGATGTGTTCTAACTGTTAGGGGGCGTGGCTATGAGTGACAAGTCACTAATCGCTGCTCCTGATGAGAGGGAGCAGACAATCAGTGACATGTCACTAGGAAAAACGGGGAGATGTTGTGTTTACACTCACATCTCCCTGTTCTTCAGCTCCGTGACACGATCGATCGCGGGACACCGGCGGGCACGATCACGGCGCTTGCGGCAGGGTCGCGCGTGTGCGACCACACGGCGGCAAATTTAATGGGACGTACCTGTACACCCATTTGCCTGTCCGTGCCATTCTGTCGACGTATATGTTCGTGCGGCGGTCGTCAAGTGGTTAAACTCCCTTCCACAAAAACGTTTTATCCCTATTGTGGGGTCACCAGTATGGTATTTGTAAATTGAAATCGTATCCCCTCTCAAGCGTCTCTTCTCCAGAGAGAATAAGTTCAGTGCTCGCAACCTTTCCTCATAACTAATATCCTCCAGACCCTTTATTAGCTTTGTTGCCCTTCTTTGTACTCGCTCCATTTCCAGTACATGCTTCCTGAGGACTGGTGCCCAGAACTGGACAGCATACTCTAGGTGCGGCTGGACCAGAGTCTTGTAGAACGGGAGAATTATAGTTTTATCTCCTGCAGTTGATCCCTTTTTTAATGCATGCCAATATCCTGTTTGCTTTGTTGGCAGCAGCTTGGCATTGCGTGCCTTTGCTGAGCCCATCATCTACTAGGACCCCCAGGTCCTTTTTCCATCCTAGATTCCCCCAGAGGTTCTCTCCCCCCCTCCCCCAGTGTATAGAGATTGCATTCATATTTTTGCCACCCAAATGCATTATTTCACATTATTCTACATTGAACTTCATTTGCCATGTAGTTGCCCACCCCATTAGATTGTTCAGATCTTTTTGCAAGGTTTTCACATCCTGCGGAGAAGTTATTGCCCTGCTTAGCTTAGTATCGTCCGCAAATACAGAGATTGAACTGTTTACCCCTTCTTCCAGGTCATTTATGAACAAATTAAATAGGATTGGTCCCAGCACAAAACCCTGGGGGACCCCACTACCCACCCCTGACCATTCTGAGTACTCCCCATTTATCACCACCCTCTGAACTCTCCCTTGTCAGTTTTCAATCCATGTACTCACCCTATGGTCCATGCCAACGGACCTTATTTTGTACAGTAAACATTTATGGAGAACTGTGTCAAATGCTTTTGCAAAATCCAGATACAGCACATCTACGGGCTTTCCTTTATCTAGATGGCAACTCACCTCCTCATAGAAGGTTAATTGATTGGTTTGGCAAGAACAATTCTTCATGAATCCATGCTGATTACAGCTAATGAAGCCGTTCTCATTACGAAAATCATGTATATAGTCCCTTATCCCCTCTAAGAGCTTGCATACTATTGATGCTAGGCTAACTGATCTGTAATTCCCAGGTATGTATTTTGGGCCTTTTTTAAATATTGGTGCTACATTGGCTTTTCTCCAATCGGCTAGTACCATTCCAGTCAGTAAAAATTAGCAACAATGGTCTGGCAATTACTTGACCGAGTTCCCGAAGTACCCTCGGATGCAAGCCATCTGGTTCCGGTGATTTATTAATGTTAAGTTTCCCAAGTCTAATTTTAATTCTGTCCTCTGTTAACCATGGAGGTGCTTCCTGTGATGTGTCATGAGGATAAACACTGTAGTTTTGGTTACTGAAGCCCCCCGATTCCCTCGTGAAGACTGGGGCGAAGAAGAAATTCAATACCTTCGCCATCTCCCCATCCTTTGCAACCAGATGTCTTTTCTCATTCCTTATGGGGCCAATATGGTCTGTCCTCCCTTTTTTACTGTTTACATCAGGGGTGCCCAACCAGTGGCCCGGGGGCCACATTTGGCCTGCGGAGCCCTCTGATGTGGCCCGTGACCTCCTGCTCTGGGATGGAATAAAATAGAATAGAATACTGTTATTAAAGTTAAGTTTATTACTAAAATCACAGTGTATATATACACTGAGCCATAGACTTCTATTACCTGCGAGTTTGGTGTGCTGAAAGTAGAGTGGGCTCTATAGAGCCGAGTGGGCTGCCATTCACCCGCTTTGCTCATTGTGGCCCGTGACCGGTTACCAAGGCGCTTAAGTGGCCCTTGCTCTTCAAAAGGTTGGGCACCACTGGTTTACATACTAGCATACTAATTTCTTGGGATTTTTTTTTTGCTCTCCTCCGCTATGTGTCTTTCATGCTCTATCTTAGCTGCCCTAATTGCACCCTTACATTTCTTGTTGCATTCTTTATAAAGTCTGAATGCTGATGATGATTCCTAAACCTTGTATTTTTTGAAGGCCTTCTTCTTTGCTTTTATATGCATTTTTACATTGGAGTGAAGCCATCCAGGACATTTGTTTCGCTTTTTTAAATTTTATTACCCAATGGGGTGCATTGACTAATGCCCTTATTTAATATGCTCTTAAAGCAAACCCATCTCTTCTCCGTGTTCGTTCTTTTTTTTTTTTTTTTTTTTTTTTAGGGAAGTTGGCTCTTTTGAAATTCAGTGTCTTTGTATTCCCCTTATGTTTCCTATTTGTGTGATTTATACTGAAGCCAATGGACCTGTGATTGCTGTTTCCTAAATTGCCCCATATTTCCACATCCGTGATCAGGTCTGCATTGTTGGTAATCAGTAGATCCAGCAACTCTTTATTTCTAGTTGGTGCGTCTACCATCTGAACCATGAAATTTTCTGATCTGCAGCTTTCCCCTTTACATAGGAGTTCCCTTTCACCTTAAGGGGGAATCCTGCAGACTCTGATGTAAGGGGGAACCTAGTGCTGGCTGGGTTATAGTAACCTGACCTTCATGTCAATAGAGAAATATAGTTTTTGACTTTTGTTTAACTTCAACGCATTGCTAACAGCCCTAGCTATATGTTTATAGTTTTAAATATTGACATTTGCACTGTTTAGCACTGAAAACGGTCACTTTAGGTACTTTTTTCAGTGGCAGTAAAAAATGTGGCTCTGTCAGTAATATTTTCAAAAGTAAAAAAAAAACAATGTTGCTCAAAACATGGCTTTGGACATGCTTTGTTAAAACTCTCTGAACGCCAGTCAAAGCTCCTGTCACTAAATTAAATGGTTAGCTTTACAATCCTGTTTACACCTTGCTTTGGCTTTGCTACAAAAACTATACCCCATGTAGCTTTAGTGGTGCTTCTAAGAGCCGGTTCACACGGGCAACGCGGCTCTGGGCGTGACTTTGCAGGGCGACTTACAAGGCGACTTCAAGTCACCTCCAGGACAGGCGACTTTGGCTGTGGCCAATCAAACAACAATCAGCTCTGTGGGAGGGAGGGGTTTGCCTGAGAACTAATTTCTCTTCCTGGAAAGTTGCTTCAGTTAAGACGGGGGATCCGAAATGGAGGCGACTTCCATTGAAATCAATGGGTAGAAGTCGCCTTGAAGTAGTACAAGAACCTTTTCTGAAGTCGGAGCGACTTCAGTAGTGTACATTTAAGACGGCTCTCATTTTTCTGAAGTCGGAGCGACTTCAGTAGTGTACATTTAAGACGGCTCTCATTCACTTGCATGTAATTTGTCATGTCGGGCGACACAAGTCGCCCCCCAGGTCGCGGTAGTGTGAACCGGCTCTAAGTGTCTTCAAAACCTCCATAGAAGTCTATGGCAAAGCTCCCTTGATGCACCTGCAGCTTTTGAGGCTTTATTTCAGCTTTGGCTTCGTTTTGGAGAAATTTCAGGTATGAGATATCCCTACACACAGGGCATCTGCCAAGCTTCAACAAAGCTTCAAAAGAGCATCACCGAAGCATCAAAAACACATAAAAGCATGTTGAAGCAGTAGGCGCTTTAATGTGTGTTGAAGCCGAAGCAAGTATAAATGAGCCCTAAATGCTGTAGATGACTCGGGGTACCGGTAATGGCTCCCTCTGCTGTCAAAGACTATCTCTGTGTGAGCAGAGAGCCCATGACTGCACCATGTGTTTACATTTTTGTGATGTGGACACAGCGATCATATGGTACAGGACCAATTTCATTGGCCCTGTACCCTGTCATGTGATCCGCTGTGTCCTGGGAACACAGCGATCAATAGGCTCGTAGATGAGCACTCTAGGAGCCAACAATTGTGAAGGATGTATGGGTATATCCACCCACATCAGCAAAGCTTTCGTCCAGCCAATGTACATATACACGGTTAAATCCCACTGTTTTGCCAATGCACATATGTGTTGGGCGGTCATAAAAAAAAAGGTATTTTCATTTAGGCTTCCTTCACAAACTTGTAGCAGGATCCTGCTTGAGATTTCCATGCGATTCCGTGTGTCACACATATGGCAGCCCATTCGCGTTTGTTGCCCAAAAGAAGGTTCTGCTCCTTTTTGGGGAACAAACTCCACGCAATTTTTAAAGGGGCATTTTGCCACGATCACCACGCAATTCTGTGCCATCTATGCTCCATTTACACTTGTACGATTCCAAAGTCGTGCAGCTTTGACGCAACTTTGGATAGGTGCGATTTTGGATATGACCGACCAATGATAATGGACAACTCTTACACAACTGTCACATGTATACCATTCAGGTGTGACTTTTGAGGGTTTACATTGCAGTCTTTGGCACACAAGCTGCATGAAAGTCAGAACTTAAGTTGCACGTATTTGAATGTTTGTCATTGAAAAACATGGGGCATTACTTGTCACGTGACTTTAGTGTCCAGTCGCATGACAAGTTGCGCAAGTGTGAATGGAGCCTTAGAATGAATGGCACCCAAACGTGCATTTTGCAGCAGTTACCAGGCAATTTGGAGTCGCAGGCAGAATTGCGCTGATTCCAAATTGCCAAGTGTGAATGGGGCCTAAGATTTATCCCAAGCTGAGTGCAGCAAATATAATCGCAGGGGGGAGGCCACATTTAATAGGTGGGCTATTGTATTACTTTTCCTTCTACCTAACCACTTCCAGAGTGCCCTATAGCATATTTACTGCTACAGGGCGGCCCTACTGTGCAGGATCGATCGATGGATAGCACTTCCGCCTATAGGAGGCGCGCACCGATGTCAGCCGCTTCTGCTGTGATTAATCACAGCAGAAGCCGATCTGCATGTGCCGGGCAGTGGATGTCCGCCGGCACCTGCCATTCAATCGGTAAAACGCACAGAACGGAGACCTGCGTAACAGAGGGATGGATTTTGTGTTCCTGCAGAGCAGGGAATAAAATCCATCTCTTCTCTTAGTAAAAGAACCTCACACAGTACACAAACACTGGCTGGCAAGGGGCTAAACTGTGTGCCCAACCAGTGTCGGTACAGTACAGTGACGGTGCATATTTTTTTAGCACTGATCACTGTATTAGTGTCACTGGTTCTCGCAAAGTGTCAGTGTCCGCCGCAATATCGCAGTCCCGCTATAGGTTACTGATTTGCCGCCATTACTAGTATACAAACGCCACAAATCTATCCCATAGTTTATGTACACCAATAAGCTATAACGTTTGTGTAAAACAAACACTATACACTTATTGGGTTTTGTTTTACTAAAAAATATGTAGCAGAATACATAATGCCCTTAATTTAGTAAGAAATGTTGATATATTTTTTTTTTTGTTTGTTTTATAGCAGAAAGTAAAAAAAATATATATATATTTTGGTTTTTAGTGCAAAAAAAAACCCCAGGTGTGATCAAATGCCACCATGACATTTATTTTATTCAGGTACAGTGTTGCACGACCGCACAATTTTCAGTTAAAGTAACGCAGTGCCATATTGCAAAAAAATGGCCTGGTCATGAGGTGTGGGCGGGGGTGAAATGATATAAAACGCACAATGGTAATGCTGCCTTTTATTTTCTCCTCCCAGCCTATGGCTCTGCAGCTGAACGCTCCTTCACACACAGGAGACGATGAAGTTTAGTAAATGGCTCTTCATTGCCGCACACAAGTGACTCTATTGCAGTGAACACAGAGAAGGTCATTGCCTTGTATGGCGTGTATATGTGTATGGATGGCGGAGACCTGAGCCGCCTGTACAGCACTGATAAGCCGCCTTTCTATCACATACGCCCAGCATCCTCAGAAAGAGAGGAGAAAGCCTTGCACCACGTGACAGCGCCCTCTTCCGCCCGCCAGTGAGCTCAGCACGGCGCATGACTGTTTTTTTTGAATGTTCAAAAGGACCAATAGACGGCCGCGCCCGGGTCATCAAGCCCTTCCCTGGAACTGCGCACCGCCCCCGTGACGTCACCCGGACAAAGTTGTTAAAACGTCCAACCCGGAGCGCATTCCAGGGTAGTTCTTACCGAGACTCCTTGTTGTCGACCGGTGAGAAGGCAATCTTCCCGCTTCTATCTCTTCTCTTGTGTGCAGTGTGAGCCCGAGTCATCATGGTGAGTGATGGGGGGGGATTATGCGGCAACGTGCGTCATTGTGCTGGAAGATGTATAATGGGCGCGCCTCAGACACCGAACTGCGTATGTGGTGATGGCTTTACCGAGAGGCGCCTAGAAGGTGCCCTATACGTGTGAGGGGACCGAATGGACGACACCGGTGTAGATTCGAGAGCGAGGGAGCCGTCCGCGGACTGGGAGGAGGGCAATGGCGTCGTGAAAAATTTGGGCGGTAATGGCACGAGCGGCGGTCTCGTGCTGTGAGGGGCCTTGGCGCCCTCCGCCGTGTATGTAGGAGACTCGCCCTTATCAATGAAAGGGGGGGTAGGGGGGCATTGATGGCGCAGGATATCTTTTATGGGCGAAGTCCCCGGATGGAGGAGTGATGGCTACCTGAGGAGGACACGTGCTGCCACATCAGGACCCCTGGGAGCCACCACCCCCCTCCTCTATACTCTAACAATGTGCCATCTTGTGACGGACATTTTCCTCCTGTTTTATCACTTATTGCCGCCTATTTCCAGACACATCTGTAAGAAAGCACTCCGCTATGTCTCTGGTATTTCTCAGGGTTGGGCAGATGGGTGATTTTAGTAGCAGATTTTTATTCGGTCATAAAAAAAAAGCTGCATTTAGATGTGCACAGATTTTTGTAGGCATCTGAACGGCCCTATAGGAATCAATGAGCCCATACACGCAGCTTTGTCTACGTATGATTGTGTGCTGCATGTAGACGCCCACAGAGGATGATGATGCAGGTTTTACATATATAAAGGGAAGTAATTTAGAGGCATATTACACAGGCCAACAAGAACCTTTCCTCCATGTAGAATATAATATGCCTGTGTGTGAATGAGACCTAATCGCTTTTACTGATCCAGATGCCGCTAGCCATTAAATGCTGCAATGGTGTTACGTCATCAGTACTTTCAGTGATTGGAGCTTCATTCCACAGGAATGGATTAAAGGATAAGTTCACCTTTAAAATAAAAATAACTGCACATCACTTGGTAGGTAAAAAAAAAAATGCATTTAATTTTTTTTTTTTTTTACTTGGAGCCTTGAAAGCATTAGACCCCTTTCACACGGAGGCGGTTTTCAGGCGTTTTAGCGCTAGAAATGGTGCCAGTAAAATGCCTGAAAACCACCTCCTATTCATTTCAGTGTGACTTTTCACACTGGGGCGGTGTGCTTGCGGGACGTTGGGAAAAGTCCTGCAGGCAGCATTTTGGGAGCGCTGTATTTAGCACTACCGAAACGCCCCTGCCCATTGAAACGCACTTCCAAAACGCCTGAAAAGTGCTTCGGAAGCACCACAACACGGGCACTTTTAACCCCTTCTTTGGGGTTAAAAGCTCCCCGCTAGTATCCAAAAAGCGCGGCTAAAACCAGTGTCACTTTAGCGCGAACGCAGCAGCAGTGCCCCAGTGGGAAACGGGTCTTGCACCTGCAATCAGCAGATTGCGGGTGCCAAGCAGGACTTGTCATTGTATCTGTCTGCTTGTACCGGTTGGGCAGATACACATTGACAGGAAGCGGCCATGACCTACCTAGAACTCAACAGCGCCATGGTAGTTCACTGAGAACTACAAGCCAAGAGCCAGCAAAGGTGCTTGTAGTTTCCCATTCACAGAACTCTGAATGAATGATGCGGCTGGGTGTGGGCGGAGCCCTGCAGGGGGCGGGGTCACTGTGGGCGGCGGCTGTAGGAGCACTTAACCTTTTCCCAAGCTTTTAGAGTAATTGATTTTTACCACCAACACTGCCAAAACCTTGAGAGATGGCTTTACAAATGTAATTTAGCAATCCCATAGTCATCATGCATTTCTTGAGAAAATGAACGGAGGGGAGAGTAATTGCATGTCACTACCCATGTAGCCAGTGCTCATTTGAAAGCCCTGCTAATCTTTCCTGTATGTCTTTGGTGCTTCAGTGTGACTGGTCAATCAGGATTGCTCTGATCATCCTAGAAGCCCTAAGAAAAAAACAGGGAAGAGGAGCAGGGCTTTTAAATCCTTGGAACTGCTGCGTGGGCCACAACAGTTAATCTCCTTAAGAGGTGGTTGTAGCAAGGACAGGAGGGCGTTGAGAAAGGATGTCCACCTTTTCATTCTTTGTGAAAAGGCGAACATGTGCATCCTGCTCTCCCTCCCAGTTGCAGTACTCGGGCACTGCGCATTGTGTGGGTCATGAAAGGAGAATGCTCATTCCATGATGCTGGGCATCTCAAATATCTAGCCAGGCTATGATAGGCCTACAGGTATGCCACTTAACGCCACATTTTAAAACTACAGTGTCTTTACTACGAGGCCCTGGCCACATAGTGTGTTACAAAGGTGAACTTGGCTGGTGTATACATGATGTAACTTGTGCCTATACCAACCACCCTTAACGGTTTCTCAGTCAATGGGAAATTATCATATTTTAGAAGAATTTGTGCAAGGGTGTAGTCTGCTCCTTGCACATAATGTATATGCAGTAGGATGAGATCATTATTTCTCAGTACTTGGCTGTGACTCATAATCTGCTGACTCAAGATGTATAACAAGAGGCAGCGTCATTTCCTGGTTCATTGTTGGAGCACTGAACGATAAGCTGTGAAAAGTAAATGCCTGCAGGGTACCATGGCCCAACAAAGGAAGACAGCTGAATCAGCTGATGTGCTCTTTGGTCCTGTTAAACTGATGTGAGCAGAAGATCAGCTGTCTTATTGTAACAAAGGCCGTGTTCTGTGCTTCTCATGAACCTTGGGCTATATTCTCTATGGAGTACTGTTTTTTTGTAAAGCAGCATTTTCTGTATAGTGTTTAATGTACAGGTCATCAGTAAAAGCCCCCAGAAGATGCTGTGATGTTAGGCAAATATATAGGTCTGTGTTAATTATATATGCCCACCAGCTATCTTCACAACCTACCTTTACATAATACAAGCCAGCCAGCATGGTTCTTACTATAGCAATAGTATTCATTCATACAAATGTCTTCTTTACATTGTGGACACCCAATACATTGTTAAAAAATTGGTGGGTAGAACCTTTGCAAGGTAGAATGTTTGCCTCTGAAAATGCTAATCTACATTAATGGAGCACATAATGCATGCATGCATACATTCTGGAGGTAGGCTCTATTGGCCTTAAACACCTGGGTTTCACCTGGCTAACTGGGCACACATTGATCGTCTGTTGGCATTTTCATGACATGAAGGCAGATTTGTCATTCTCATTTCTACTATGAGATCAGATACTTGGTTTAGGAAAATTTAACTTTTTGGTAGTTTACCTTCCGGGTGGGGAGGTGATGATTTAACTCCTGGTGCCAACAGTATCTTGGCATGATTTTGGCTGTTGTGCATGCCAGGTTGTACAAACATGTGCTGTAACGGTTATAATTGAAGTCTCTATACTACAGCATGGCTAATCCCGTTGCTGCCGGTCTGGCATTCCTTGGTGAGTCAGTGAAGAGAAATCTGCTGGTTTCAGCCGGTTTATAGAGTAGAACAAAAATTAGTATGTGAAGCATATGATTAGGTTGCTACATGGAACAATAGAGACAGGCAAACTTGGGTGCACCAGGGACACTGAGGCAGAACATTCATCAATTGAGCTTTGTATATAAATGCTGGAAGTGGCTCAGGCTCTTGCAAAAACATTTTGTAGCAGGAAACCATTTGCTTTATAGTAACAGCGTGCCCAAAAGAGCATGTTTCTGATTTCTTGCAAAATGCTTTATACCAGTTCTAGTATGAAGTCTGCAATGCTTAAATACATTACCATGTATGGTTGTACATAAAATACCCAGAAGAGGATGTTTGCAGCAGTCTTATGCCAGTTAGAGGGTTTGGCAGATCAGGGTATACGTTACTGAGGAAAGTTGTCTTCTACTGAAATTTAGTTAGTGGTTGTAAACCCTGGTAATGTTTTTTTTTTTTTTTTCTAATACAACCTGCAAGACAAAGGCATAATGAGCTAGTATGACTAGCATACTAGCTCATTATGCATCACTTACCTTAGATCGGGGCCCCCGAAGCCGTCCTAGTCTCCCTCTCCAGCCGCAGCCATAGCCGGAATGTTACTTCCGGGTAGCGCCGCTCCAGCCAATCACAGCGTCGCTCTGGCGCTGTGATTGGCCAGAGCGGCGAAGACGTGACTCCGCGCGGGAGCCGGCTAAGCCGGATTTGTGAATGGGATTAGCCCTATGAATGCGCCGTTGTCTACGGCGCGCATGCATGTCATTTTTAGCAAATATCTCCTAAACTGTGTAGGTTTAGGAGATATTTCCTGCACCTTACAGGTAAGCTTAGGCTTACCTGTAGGTGCAAGTTGCATAAGTGGGTTTACAACCACTTTAAAGTGAACAGTAAAAAGGCATTAAAAAAAAAAAAAAAAAGATTTAAAGTAAAATGAGAGGGTCTAGTGTGTGAATGTAATTATTTAAAATGTTATGCTACACCACTTCTGGCAAACCCCTCCTGAATTGGGGCCTGTGACGTGTCCCAGAAGATTGCAGTGAGGGGGAGAAGGGGAGCTTCCGCTTGGATCGGCTAGGCGGTTCGAGCAGAAGTGGGAGCAGGTGCCTGTACCTGTCAAAACTAGGGGGGGGGCGCTTAGAGTGGGACTTCCCCTTTTGGGTGGAGCTCCTGCTTTAAAGGAGTAGTAAAGTTACATGTTTTTTCACCTTAATGCATCCTATGCATTAAGGTGAAAAAACATTCGACAATACCCCCCCGAGCCCCCGTTTTTCTTACCTGGCCCCTCGAAAGTCCCATGCTCGTCCCCGTCATCCTCTTTGTTTTTCTGCCTGGCCGCCGATTGGCTACACTGGATAGATTGAAAGCAGCGCAGCCATTGGCTGGCGCTGCTGTCAATCACATCCAATGACGCGTCACGCCGGGGGCGGGGCCGAGTGATAGTCGGCGGCTATGGCCGCCGCTGTATCACGGGAGCGCGCCCGCAATCACTCCACACCATGCGAGCTCACTCGCATTAAGGTGTGGAGTCCTTGCGGGGAGGAGCCAAGACAGCCGCCGAGGGACCCCAGAAGACCAGGATCGGGGCCACTGTGTGCAAAACGAGCTGCACAGTGGAGGTAAGTATAACATGTTTGTTATTTTTAAGCAAAAAAAAAAAGCTTTAGTGCTCCTTTAAGGCTGTCCATACAGTATACACTGAACTGGATGTACTGTATTTATTGGCGTATAACACTCACTTTTTTACCCTGAAAATAGAGGCTAAACTGCACCTCTTAAAGTTGGGGTGCGTGTTATGTGCCGATAAATACGGTAATTTTTAATTATAAAGGACATTGTACAAAGGCCTGACTAATTGGTTATTAAGTAAATGGGTTGTTTGGTCTGTCCTTGTATTAGTTTTTCTAAATCTAAAGATGATCGTATGGAGATTGGTACAGTCTCTGATTGCATAGTACCCCCTAGAGATTCATGCTTATTACATTCCATCTTTGACGGTTGCCACTGATACAAAGGGAGGATACATTTGAAATTTTACTGATGCGCCAATGAGTTGACTCTTGTACTGCTGGCATCTGTCAGATGGGATCTCCAACCCTTTTAGAGGCAATTTCTGCTAATTTCCTGTTGTCTCAGACCTGAACTTACCCAAGTGGGGAATAGACTGCAGCTAAAAATAGATGGGTCTAACTCTTCCCTATTTTGTCTGAACCACAAAGGAAATTGGGCTGTATTTTTACTTGTTTTAATCTTCACATGGCAAACTGTTTAACACCAGAATAAATCTAAACGTTTTTTTTTTTGTTTGTTTTTTTACAGCGTGAGTGCATTTCTATCCATGTTGGTCAGGCTGGTGTTCAGATTGGTAATGCCTGCTGGGAGTTGTACTGCCTGGAACATGGCATCCAGCCTGATGGGCAGATGCCCAGTGACAAGACCATTGGAGGAGGGGACGATTCCTTCAACACCTTCTTCAGTGAGACTGGAGCTGGCAAGCACGTCCCTAGGGCTGTCTTTGTGGACCTGGAACCAACAGTCATTGGTAAGCTATTAAGACAAACATGATTATATAGTCTAAGCCACCTGCACATTTGTAATGTTTTTTTACCAGCTAATGAAGATGTTTAATGTACACATGTAAATACTTTGACTAGAAATTATTAGTATACAGGATTAATATATCGCCAAAAGTTTGCGCCACACTTTACAACATGAGGGCAGACAGTACAGTTACAATTATCATAGGGCCCTACTCAGTTTATAATCTAGGAGTTCCCTTTTGTGGCTATTGGTTATGAACAGCAATGTACTGTTACAGTAGAATATGAAGATAAAGCTGTACAATCTGTTAGGGGTGGTATGATCACAAAAATGGCATCCATTAACTAAAGTATTTCACTATTTGTCTTTAGTTCAAACTTAGTGGAACTAAACACTTATCCTTTACAGCCAAGGAAGCTGCCATCTTGGCCTCTATTTGATCTGCAGCTGCCATGGGGACGCACACGTGATCAGTTATGACACCAGCTATTTTGATAGTTTGGATGTGGCAGAAGCAATTGTGAAATATTCATGACGTACCTTGAATATAATGGTTTTAGTTCTGCTTTAAAGCTCAACTTCTGTTTATTAATTCATTAGGAAGTAATTTTAAATAATGCCAGTCTGACTCCTATAGTATTTAGTTTCAGAAATTAGGACAAGGATAGGAGTGCAGCACTGAGCCATTTGGGTTCCTTTATCCAAACCTGCATCGTGTAAGGACATAACTAATGAAATGCTTAGCTGTAGTGGGTATGCTTGTACTGGTGTGAACACAAGTTGGCAGTGTCTGACTATTTCTTTGGCTATATATTGTGGCATGGTATGCAACTCATAAGTGGCTGAACAAAATGTCAAATTGGATGTAAACAGTTCATTTATTTCAACTTGGAAGATTTAATAAATTCCAGCCTGCTAAATACATTGTGTCCCAATTGTAAATTTGACTTGCATCCATTGTGTCATTAATCCTGTAAATTTAATTTGCCAAGCTGCTCTTTCAGTTTGTGCTAGTAGGCTGCCTGCTCACATTATTCCACGGAAGCCTTTAAGCAGTTTATTTAAAAGTGGGTTTACTGGGTATGAGCTGCACTTTTTTCAGTTTCTTCCAGCAGGTACTGTTCTGGGTATGCAGTAAAAGACTGATTACTTTTTGTTTCTTTATAAATGTACAGACGAAGTACGCACCGGCACATACCGCCAGCTTTTCCATCCAGAGCAACTAATTACCGGCAAAGAGGATGCTGCCAACAATTATGCCCGTGGTCACTACACAATTGGCAAGGAAATCATTGATCTGGTGCTGGACAGGATCCGCAAACTGGTATGAACTAATCCTAGATGCAAAATATCTAGGTGTACGTACATATGTTAGATTTACTAAATGCATTTTTTTTTTCACCTATAGGCTGACCAGTGCACAGGTCTTCAAGGTTTCCTAGTCTTTCACAGCTTCGGTGGCGGTACTGGATCTGGCTTCACCTCTCTCCTAATGGAACGTCTCTCTGTTGATTATGGGAAGAAGTCCAAGCTGGAGTTTGCAATCTATCCAGCTCCCCAGGTGTCAACAGCAGTTGTTGAGCCCTACAACTCCATCCTTACCACTCACACAACCCTGGAGCACTCTGACTGTGCTTTCATGGTGGATAATGAGGCCATCTATGATATCTGCCGTAGAAATCTAGATATTGAGCGACCCACCTACACTAATCTGAATCGTCTTATCAGTCAGATTGTGTCCTCTATTACAGCTTCTCTCCGATTTGATGGAGCCCTGAATGTAGATCTCACTGAGTTCCAGACCAACTTGGTGCCCTACCCTCGTATCCACTTCCCTCTTGCCACTTATGCCCCAGTTATCTCAGCTGAGAAAGCCTACCATGAGCAGTTAACCGTAGCTGACATCACTAATGCTTGCTTTGAGCCAGCTAACCAGATGGTGAAATGTGACCCACGTCATGGTAAATACATGGCTTGCTGCCTATTATACCGTGGGGATGTGGTGCCCAAAGATGTTAATGCAGCTATTGCCACCATCAAGACCAAGCGTACCATTCAGTTTGTGGACTGGTGCCCGACTGGTTTCAAAGTTGGTATTAATTATCAACCACCAACTGTTGTACCAGGTGGTGATCTGGCCAAGGTACAGCGTGCTGTGTGCATGCTGAGCAACACCACTGCTATTGCAGAGGCCTGGGCTCGACTGGATCATAAGTTTGATCTTATGTATGCTAAGCGTGCCTTTGTGCACTGGTATGTGGGTGAGGGTATGGAGGAGGGAGAGTTCTCTGAGGCTCGTGAAGACATGGCTGCCCTGGAGAAGGATTATGAGGAGGTTGGTGCTGATAGTGCTGATGCTGAGGACGAGGGTGAAGAATACTGAGAGTTCTGTTTGCTTGAAATGTGCCTTTTTCTGTAGGTTCTACTTTTCAATTTGTCTGTTTTGTTTTTTTGTGTTTTTTTTTTTTTAATAAAGTGCCATTTTAAAATATGGTTCCTAATAGAAGAATGCTTTTCCATTTATTTTCAAGTCAGCCTTCATGTAAGTTTTTTTCAAAGTTTTATGTCTGTTTTAAATCTGTATTAAATATAACTGAAAATATAATATATTGCAGCTTAACAATCAGAGGTGGTGACTGGATTAGTTTTTTTTCTCCCCCATGGTGATTTGGCCAGTAGCGCCCTACCTGTATTGGTGCCCCAACTCTGGATGAATGAGGACATTTGGACAGCAGGGGGGGGGGGAGAGAGAGGGCGTGTTGTGTACTAGGAGATTGCAATACACTAACAAAAGGATTTTCACTGGTCAGTGTTATGTGACAATTGCTGACTGGACAACTCACAATTGCTTGCACTGTGTAGTGGAGATTTAAAGTGCCCGTACAGTTCTACCAGCAGAATATAGACATCATTTAGACCCCTTTCACACTGAGGAGTTTTTCAGGCGTTTTAGTGCTAAAAATGGTTCCTGAATACTGCCTGAAAAACTCCTGCCCTGCAGTCTCAATGTGAAAGCCTGAGGGCTTTCACACTGAGGCGATGCGCTGGCGGGACCGCTCCAAACGTCATCTTTGGAGGGGTGTGTTTACCGCTCCTTCCCATTGAAAGCGATGGGAAACCATGGTAATGCGCCTCTGCAGAGGCGCATTGCCGGCGGTATTGACCCTTTTTCGGCCACTAGTGGGGGTTTAAAACTGCACCGCTAGCGGCCGAATACCGTGGCAATTCGACAGTATAGCGCTGCTAAAAATGACGCTATACCGCACCTCCCATCCCAGTGTGAAAGGGCCTTAAGGTACATCCAGCAGGGAGTTGAGGGTTCACCTTGTTTTTCATAATGTAAACTAACCCTTTAAGACCTGGGGATATGTTCTGTCTTATGTTAACTGCACCCATTTCTATGGCCCCTGTAGGAAAATGGCAGATTTTTTTTTTTTTGTATCTAGATCAGTGGTTCTCAACTCCTGTCCTCAGGACCCACTAACAGGCCAGATTTTAAGTATTACCTTGGTGAGATGCAGACTAGAATACTGCAATCCCTGAGCAGCAAATTATATCACCTGTGATGCATTTCAGTTATCTTGCAAACCTGGCCTGTTGGTGGGCCCTGAGGACTGGAGTTGAGAACCACTGATCTAGATCTATCACCAAGGACTGACTAGTATCTTTAGGTGTCCTTAACAGAGTGCCAGCACACACCTTTCTAGTCTGCAAAGCCACCACATTTGTATAAATGAAATCCCCACACGCAGGTGTCTTGTTCTAGATTGATGCCAAATCGCCTGTGCTCTTGGGTAGAGCTAGTAAAGAAAAGGGGGGGGGGGGGATATGGGCCCTACTCGGACTTTCAGTGGCACAGTAAACAATAGAGATGTATAAAAAATATATAAATGTTTATTAGAAAAAGAAATTGAATAAAAGGACAATATAAGAATTTAAAAATACATATAAATGATGAGAACCCGAATGCATCAATGCGGTTCACCTTGGGGCTTCTTCAGGACGCAAATTCAGGAAAACCGTTGTAGAAGCAAGAAAGTGATCTCACTATAAAAACAAAGGCATTGATTTGTAAATAAAATACTGACACATTCATTTGGGTAAGCATTGAGAGCAGGCCAAAGAGCCAAAGATGGGTGTGAAAAACACGAATAACAGGAAAGAGGGGGGAGCGAGAAGAGGTACCTTATAACTACGATTCTTGGTTAGCATATCAGTGGTTTATGTGTGTTGTATCAGCACGGGTGGACTGCGGTGGATACTATTTAGTATCACTCCTAATATCTGTGTGTAAACCAATTTGCGTTGCACATTACATTTCACTGTGTAATTTGATATATGTGTGTGTATATATATATTATATATATGTGTATATTAAGGTTTCTCACCTTTTTATTTAGCGCCACACTTCATAACACATACGTGGTTAGCGTGTAGCCAACATCCAATAGAGGAAAGAAACGAGCCACGCAAAGAATGCAATGCTGGCGAAGCAAAAACTGGGAAACCAGCTAAAAATAAAACCGGTATAATTAATACCTAATCCAGATTCAAGTTGGACAGTTAGTAACAATAGGGAAAAAAGGGCACACCACACACATAAAGATGGCTACCTGTAATTTCTGAGTAAACTGTATGTATGACTTCAAAAGTCACATATAGAGAAACTGGATATAAGCAGAAAGTCCTTCCTCTATTTGGATTTGTCGGCTGAAAAAGGAAGTCACAGTGATAATTCAAAGTATCAGTAGGCTGGAATCCTTAACTCAAGAGGTATCTATAATACAGATCCTCAGGGTAGTCACTCAAAAGGAATACAAAGACAGACCATAGTAAATGAACATTGTGGGGGGGGGGGGGGCGAACACACAAAGATAGTATCAAAATAGCAGTATACAAGGAGCATATTACTTACTATTAGACTGGATAGGTTCAAAGTAATCCTCCAGGGGAGAGCACAAAGAAAGGGCTCTACACGGAAGAAAGGTGGAGAGATCACTGCCATTTAAAGCCGAAACGGCCACAGAAAATCCCGCCCTGGAAAGGTCAGTGTAAGTCCCGCTCTTATTGCATCCTATAGCCGCGACCAGCAGGAAAAAAGAAAGTATGCAAGCAATGTCCTACCGCCCCCCTTTTTAATAAACCCTACATCGCGGCCGCGCAACGGCGTCAAATCACGCATCCAGCATCGTGACAATGCCCGCATTGTGGCACGCGGTGTAAATACCCAAAATGTCGGCCGGCAGATACTGTGAGGGGTGATACGCCTCAGGCGCGTTGCACACCCTCGCCCGCAGAGGAAGAAAGGGGCAAGTAATATAAAGGCAGAGAAAATGGAGGCCCCATTGGAACAACAAAAAAAAATAAGCGTAAACATAATGGCAAAACGCCAGCAGGTCACCATGGTCGGCACACCTGACATGCATCCAGTTGGATATATGATGTTTGACCAAAAGGCTTGGCATGCAGTCCCCGCCCGAAATTGTCCCAAAGGAGTGTAATCCCAGGTGGCGGTCAAGACCCTGTGCAGGCTAGTCGGGCTTCTTAAAAAAAAAAAAAAAAAGGGAGAGCTGTCATTCAAGCACACGTATCCAGTGGAAAAATGGCCTAGAAAAATTCAATGCCTCATCCAAATGACTCCTTGGTATGTGTATCAATATTATTTCATAAAGAAGTCATATAAATGAATAGTAAATATTTACAAAATACATTAATATTCAATATTCCATGATAATCATTCAATAGCTTATAGATCAGGTATAAATTAACACAATTTTTCAAACTTCTCTGACAGTGTCAGATATTTAGGAAACCCGCAGGGAATCCAGATCAGGAACTGACTAACAAAAATTTAGAAAAGCAAACATAATAAGGCACAAATCGAAAACTCTTAAACGGGCAGGGGAGTGACCTAGAGCTAAAGAGTCTACAAAAAGGGTTTGAAACTGAGCATATATATCATTTAGGCCTGTAAATTATAGACCCATTGCGTCTCCCTCTGCAGCACCTTCTGGTCAAAGTTGCCTCCTCGAGGGTCCTCATAGATACGATAGAGCAGTGTTTCTCAACTCCAGTCCTCAAGGCGCCCAAACTGGTCATGTTTTCAGGCTTTTCATGATTTTGCACAGGTGATTTGATCAATTTAACTGCCTTAGTAATTACCACAGCCGTTTCATTTGAGGGAAATCCTGAAAACATGACCTGTTGGGGTGCCTTGAGGACTGGAGTTGAGAAACACTGCGATAGAGGATGGCAAACTTGAAAGGATAGGACTCATATTGGTATTTATGTTTAAACGCCATATGATGGCCAATTGCCGTATTCAGAAAGCCATTGGTGGTCCTTGATCGTTTTCCAAAGGGGTCTAATCCTTTTGCTGATGTAGAAGGCTCCACATCAGCAAAAGATAATGTAAATGACTACCTTGGTCAGGCAGGATACATGGTGTTGCAACAGCAAATGACAGTAGTCGCAATTACCGCATGCAAACAGACCTGGTTGGTCCCGCTGTTTGTTGTGCGATTTGGAATATTGGCTACTAACCGATCCTTGATCGATCCCGAGTGTCTATATGTAATTTGAGGTTGGGTTCCTATATATTTACAAAGTATAGGATCGGTTGCCAGGATGTGCCAGTGCTTTTGGATGTTAATCCTAGTACGTTGTGATCAGTCTCACGATATTGGAGTCAGTCTTTTTCTCTTTAGAGAATAGAATCGCAGATCTCGACTGTCCCTGGGCTTTTTTGAAGGCCCTTTTGAGGCAGGTACGAATGTACCCTCTTGCCAATAAACATTGATACAGCAGGTCAGCCTCTTGTTTGAAACTAATGTCAGTCAAATTTTTTTTTTCAAACGTAGGTACTGACCAAAGGGGATACTCTGGATCAGTGCATTTGGATGTGCGCTAGAGGCATGTAGAATCGTATTCCCTGCAGTGGGTTTACGATATAACGAGGTGCTAACAGCCCCATCCTTATCAACACTAATGGTCACATCAAGATAAGCGATTCTACTTTCATCTGACTCCATAGTGAATTTGAGGTTATAATTGTTTGTTCAACATTTGCATGAATAATTGGAGTGTATGCCTAGACCCCGCCCACAACATCAAAACATGGTCAATATAGTGAAACCATTGCAAAATGTTGGAGAGGAGGTCAAGATGATCTTCACTAGAAAAAAGGTCTCGTTCCCACCCCCCCAGGTACAGGTTCGCATATGAGGGTGCACAGCACGTCCCCATAGCGACTCCCTGTACCTGGAGGAAGTGGGACTCCTCAAACGAAAAAACATTTTTGGTGAGAATATGAAACAAAAGTTGCAAAATAAAATGGTTGAGACCAACTGATTTCGGACCCCTTTCATTCAAAAATTTGGAAATTACGCTCATCCCAAGGTTGTGCGGGATGGACTAGTATAGGGCCTCAATGTCAATAGTGACAAGGAGGCACACAAAGACCATCTAGATTTTTGAGAAGATCCAACGTATCTTTGATGTATGAGGGCAGGGTAGTTCTATGAGGACGAAGATGTTTGTCTACAAATTTACTGGCACGCTCAGTTTTAGATCCCATACCTGATACGATATGACTTCCAGGAGGATTGCACAAATTTGTATGCGTTTTGGGGAGCTCATACAACGTCGGTGTTCTAGGAAAGGGGACCTGAATCCCCTTGAATATTTCTTTGGTGATCAAGCCCTCGGCGTAAGCGAGCTGTATGGTGTCATTAAATTCTTGGTTAAACTTAATATCTGCCGAGAGGTTTGTACCAAGACCTATTTTTCAAAATTTCATATTTCTATATTGTAACTCATCCGTCACAACTACATTTCCGCCCTTATCCGAGGGCTTGATCACCAAATTAGTGTTGTTGCTCAGACTCTTCAAAGCTGTCCTATGCTTAAAGCTTAAATTATGTTTGCGTGATTTATGGAGGGTAGAGAGTTCAATTTCCCTCGTAGTTTGAGTTTAAGTCCAAATGTTGGAGTTCGTGTGTAGAGATGGAAATTGTGTAGATTTTTTTTTATTTTTTTATATTGGGTAGAGCTACTTATTACATAGCATCCTCTGAAGTTAATGGCTCACCCACAGGTTGCAGACTACAGCGAAATTAGTAAATTGCCTATCTGGGAAGTCATAATTTTGCAGAAATAAATACATCTACGTTTGCAGGATAAAACATTTTTTTTATTATTTTCTTGTAAATGAGACTCCAAAGCATTACAACTGCAGTCAGTGGGTAGCAGGTGCAATGCAAAGGCTCCTGTAGACACTTCCTCTAATTCCTTGTCCATACCATGGTACATACTTCATTAGAGAGCTAGAGGAAGTGTGAATGGATGTGTGAGGTAAACGGTGCACTTGTGTTCCATTGGTAACTACAAGGCTATCTGCCACAGTGGCAGACGGGGCTCATACTTTCAGTCACTGATCAGTCCACACAGGTGTGCCAAAATCAAGTGACAGCTGACACCAGGGAAAATCCCCTGCATTCTGTCGAGTGGGGCCAGGTTTGGGGATAGAAGGATCCTCTTGCAACCATGTCTAAAAGGTGGAGTTGGCCTTTAAAATATCTTCTACATCAGCATTCGCTGACACACCAGCCAACACATTACTCACACTCAATCCTAATCCAGACCATCGCTATCCCACTGAGAGGACATCCGGTTGGCTGCTGTATCCATGGACTTCAGCCTGTTGGCATCCAGAGGGAGTTAAAGGAGAAGTCTGACCGTGCACATGGGTTCCTCCTGATTCCCAGGGTCCAAAGTGCGCGTTGACAAGTGCTGTGGATGCTGAGCTAGTGTGGTTAGGTGTGCAGCCCTCTACCTGCTGTTCAACCAGGCTGCACAGTAGGAGATGAATGTAAAAATAGTGATTGCACACCTGCTGAGGAAGCAGTGTGATGTCATTAGAGCCCAGCACTGTCAAACTCATGCAGGATGAAGTGGTGTGGCATTGCATACACAGATTGGTAGTGTGTCTCATGCAAGGGGGAGGGGCAAATCAGTGTTCATGTTAGGGGTGGAGCTCAGTCAATAACTGATGTTCTGCTGCCAAGAAACAGCTGCCTCCACTCCAGTTATTAGCGTTGAGAATTGCGCACAAGGACTAGACCACACTAGCTTAGGTGCAACCTCACCCAGGATTTATACCACACAAAATCAGATAATGGCTTGATCACATTATCCTAAATAATACAAACCTTAATATCATTGGTACAGCTAACAAACATCCCACAATGTTTCGTTAACTAGGTTAAGTGGACACCATGCTAATCACATATCCAAGATGATAAGCAGACAAATAATCGGTGATTCAGACCTTCCTGTGCGTTTACGTCAGAAAACAGCTGAGCGCGGTGCTCCACTGCGCATGCGCGGCTTCACCGCACCTATACCGCGCATGCGCAGACGCCCATTTCGGTCCATGAAAATTCTAGACTCGGGCGGGCGGAGGCGGTGCGAATTGCTCAACATCGTCGGCAGCACCGCCTCCAGCCCCACCCCCAACACGCCCCTAGCCTGCTCTGGAGAAGGGGGCGGACAAGCTAGCCACTTAACACTGTGGACCGAGTTCAACATAAAATATAGTGCTGCACCGCCTCCAGCCCCATGCCTGCTCTGCTGAAGTGGGGCGGGCCCCGTGCATAGCACTGTATATATCACAATGGCAGGTCCGCCCCCCTTCTCCAGAGCAGGCTAGGGGCGTGTTGGGGGTGGGGCTGGAGGCGGTGCTGCCGACGATGTTGAGCAATTCGCACCGCCTCCGCCCGCCCGCTAGAGTCTAGAATTTTCATGGACCGAAATGGGCGTCTGCGCATGCGCGGTATAGGTGCGGTGAAGCCGCGCATGCGCAGTGGAGCACCTCACTCAGCTGTTTTCTGACGTAGCCGCACAGGAAGTGACGCGGTCGAGATCCTGCATGGGTCGAGACGTTTTTTACAACACCGGCACACAATGGGGAATTATACAATGAGAGAGACACTTTAAAGCTGGGTTCACACCGTAGCACAGAATGTTTGACAGCAGGGATCCGGCGTGTCCCCTTTCACAGTTTTAGGTCTGATTTCTGTCCCTAATTTTTGGCTGAAATGGACCAGAAGACACACAGGACTCAGCCACTCCGGAGATGTGTGAACTGGCTCCATAGAGAGCTGGTCACAATCTCCTGACGTGATTTGGATGCGGCAAAATCTGCATCCAATTCGCAATATTGCCGCATCCAAATCACAATAATGTGAACCCATCGTGATGAACAGATTTACACAAAGCAGCAGGAGACACCATCATCAGGTTCTTTGAACTGATTATATACTGCTGTGAGTTTCAGTCTAGGAAGGGGGTTTACGCAGCCAAGACTAGCTTGGGCTGCAGATTCCATTCCCCAACAAAACACAGGGGTCCCAAATCTGTATACAGGTCCTAGGCTCCCAGCGTCTGTTTTGGGGAGACATGAATCTGAAGCAAAGCCACTCCAAAGTTCTCCCAGGCAAAGCAGGGGTGCTCAACCTTTTGAGGAGCGAGGGCCACTTTAGGGACTTGGTAACTGGTCGCAGGCCACAATGAGCGTAGCGGGTGGATGGCAGGTCTGTGTCCACTCTGCATATGTAAAGCAGACACAGATGCAGCCCGCTCTACCCTAAGGGCCCTCCGATCTGCCCAGACAGAAGGACAGATCCCCTTCTGTTTTTTTAAGCAGATCGGATTGCAGATAGGCGGGTGTAAGCAGACACGAGTCTGTTTACATCTGCTGCTCTATAGAGGTGAATGGATGGTCCGATTGGGTCCACCTGAAAAACAGACAGGCAGACCCGATCGTGTGAAAGGGGCCTAAGGCTGCTTTCATACTGATGCACAGCGGTTTACCTGCACCTCAACTGACCTTGATCTTCACTTCTTCCTCAGGATTCCTGCAGCTGGTTGCTGCTGTCCCCCAGGTGGTTGTAACTGGTGGCTGCTGCTGGCTATCCTCCAGGGCTGGTACTGATGGCGGGTACTGCGGACAGGTGCTGGTACGGCGAACAGGTGCCGGTACTGCCTGCTGGCAGGTACTAGTACTGCTGGCGGGTACTGATGACTGGCACTGCTGGCTGCTATCCGAGAACGCGGGTTCTCGTGCATTAGTGTGACAGGAGCATGCGGCTGCAGTAGAGAGCAGAGCCGATGCTTCCTGTAACAGGCGGAGTAGATTGGGTATCACTCTGCCTGTGAAGGAGCCGGCGCTATACAGGAAGCATCGGCTCTGCTTCCTCTAGCGGTGGCTCCGTTCTTCGTGCTGATGCTCGGAGATGGCGGGTCTGGAACCCGCGATCTGGGCTTGCTGACCCGCCATCTCAGAGCAAGACGTGGCGGGCCACATCGGAGGGCGGTTGGGCACCCTTGCCTTAAAGAATTGAGCCCCCTCAAAAGCCAGGGTCCATAGGCAGTAGGCAAGACACTACCCTGCAGTACCCCCCAAAAGCTCCTGTCCCAGTTGGGTCTGTCACAATAACACATTTTTTTCAACATAAATCCTTTAGAGGTTAGAACCACTTTATTTCCACAATATATTTTCTGTTCACATCCCCCAAATTTGCACAATCCTCTTTTTCTATTTTTTTTTAAATTTACTACTTGCTGTCTTGCAACTTCCTGATAAAAAGGTGACTACGTTGATTCTCTATGGACCCACTATGTGGGAACATAGCAGCCTTCTCATGTCTGCTCCAGAGTGACTACAAACTTATGTATGTTTTATCTCTAGACCATAGAGGAGGGTCATAGTGCGAGGAACTGATATTGGTTAATTTGATTCCGGCGTATGCCCAGTAAAATCAAAAGGCACAATATGGGAGGTGTTTGTTGTCTTGCAGGAGAAACCAGAAACGGGGGGGGGGGGGGGGAATATGCAAGTACTGTGATGCGTTGCTGCTGCGTTTCAATTTAAGTCTTATGCCGCGTAAACACGATCGTTTTTCATGCCGTTAAAAATGCCATTAAAAAAAATGGCCATTAAAAATTATCGAGTGTATGCTCCAGAGCATTTTTAACGACGTGAAAAACGGCCATTAAAAATTTCGAACATGCTCTCTTTTTTCACGTCGTTTTTCATGTCGTTTTTTTTAACGACGTGAAAAACGATAGTGTGTATCAGACATGGGAGTAAGTCACACATGTGCAAGTCACAAGCAAGTCTCAAGTCTTAACCTTCAAGTCTCAAGCAAATCCCAAGTTGCTGTGACGAAAAGCAAGCAAGTCAAGTCGAGTCCCTGCTAGAAGTCAAGCAAGTCAAGTCAAGTCATTTATTTTGGTCAAGTCACAAATCAAGTCAAAATACTGATCTACTTCATACTGTATAAAAATAATAGGAGGGATAACAATAAATAATATTGGTTATGTGCCCATGCCTCCCTGTGCCCATGCTTCACTGTGCCCGTGCCTCACTGTGCCCGTGCCTCACTGTGCCCATGCTTCACTGTGCCCGTGCCTCACTGTGCCCGTGCCTCACTGTGCTCATGCCTCACTGTGCCCATGCTTCCCTGTGTCCGTGCTTCAATGTGACCGTGCTTGCTTCATTGTGCCCGTGCCTCACTGTGCCCTGTCTCACTGTGCCCATGCTTCACTGTGCTCAATGTCTCACTATGCCCGTGTCTCACTGTGCCCAATGCCTCACTGTGCCCAATGCCTCACTGTGCCCAATGCCTCACTGTGCCCGTCAGCCGTGTACCTGATCGGCGGCATCCTGGCGGCCATTCCAGTATTCAAAAGCTGCGCCTCCTCCTCGTCTGTGATAGGCGGAACACTCAATTTCCCAGCATTCAGTGTTCCGCCTATCACGGACATCCGCTCATCCTCATAACACAGATGAGGAAAAGAGGATGTCCGTGATAGGCTGAACACTGCCTGCTGTGAAATTGAGTTTTCCGCCTATCACAGACAAGGAGGCGTGGCTTTTGAACACTGCAATGGCCGCCGTCTGTCTGCATGACACGCTGATCTGGTAGGCAGACGGCGGCTTGCGGTTAGTGGTGCCAAGTCATTGCAAGTCATATAGCCCAAGTCAAAGTCAAGTCGCAAGTCATTAGTGTCAAGTCGAGTCATTTATTGAATTCTGTCAAGCAAGTCGCAAGTCCTCAAACAGGTGACTCAAGTCAAGTCATGTGACTCAAGTCCCCCACCTCTGTTGTATGCTTTAACGACGTGAAAAAAAACGCGCATGCTCAGAATCAAGTATGAGACGGGAGCGCTCGTTTTGGTAAAGCTAGTGTTGGAAATCGATATGGCACATTTGTCACGGTTGAATTAATAGCATCGTTTTAATGCTGCGCATTCCGTTCTTCTTTAGAGAATGCTTGAACAATTAGCCTCTTTTGATAATGATATTGAGAGTTATGCCAAACTTGTTTCTAAAGTAATTCCTATTTTTTTTAATGCTAGAAAAATATTCTTTTCAAGCCACATCTCCCTCATAAATTCCTGAAGAAATGTAAAGATAATTTTTTTTATTTTTGTTCTTTTTGCATTTTTTTTTACTACTTAAGTTAGCCTCTTCATTTTTCTGTGCCTTTTTTTTTCCTTAAATTATGTTTGGGGAAATGTCCCACACCAACCTTCAAAATTTGTCTCATTTTGCCTCAAGGAGGGTTGTGTCCCTTGTTAATAACAATAATATTATTTAAGATGTCCCTGCCTGCTCCCTAGCAAACTCTCTTTTGAAATACAAATCACATAGTCTAGTATTTAAAGCCAAAAAAAAGTATCCTTTATTTCGGAACATAACAAATTAAAGGGGATGGCAGCACTGGAGAGCCTGCTTGCATTTGTTCATCCCTTGGACCCCACAACAACCATCCAAGATGTGAAAACCAAAAAGGAGGCCAATCTTGGCTTGAACTCCCAGAGGTCAGGAACTGCAGCAGATAAGTCATATATGTCCCCAGTCTGTGGTACTACAGCAGGCATTATTTTTTTCTCTTCCTTGTAGCCTTCTCTCCAGCCTTCCCTGCAGCCTTGGTTGGTTTCTTCCTCGGAGGCTGGGGATCAGGAGGAGAGGTTGTGGCAGGAGGAGTAGTAGGAGGAGGAGCAGGAGGTGGAGGAGTAGGGACAACCTCTGTGATGTCGGTGAACTTGGTGAGTTCACCGAGCAATCCCTTGTTGATCACCTTCAACAGGAGGGTCTCACTATACAGCTTTTTCCGCAGGTCCATTTGGGCTAGCTTATTGGCCAGGACTGCGGCAAAGCCCTCTTCAGCAGAGGGTGCCTCTCTGAGGGCCGCAGTAGCCTCTTTGAGGAAGGCTCTTGTTTCCTCCTCCACCTGCCTACCTTTCCTTGGCCCTCGTGGTCTCATTACCAGGGGAGGCATCTGGGCTCTTGTGCTGGGCCCAGCCTCCTCCTGGGTGCCACTTGGCCCAGCCTCCTCCTGGGTGCCACTTGGCCCTGCCTCCTCCTGGTCCCCAACATCACCCTCTTCCTGGCTCTGCTCTGGCTGTAAAAAAAGAAAGGGACTTTATTATTTTTTTGCCACCATCAATCACACACATTGTTCACCTCCAGACATTTTTGACATGAATGTGCAAATTTAGAAAATTCTCACAGATTCCGCCTCCTGATATTGTTGCCTTGTCCACAACAAAATTGACCACTACTGTATCTTGGTCTTTAAATTTTTTTTTTTTTTTTACATAAAATACCTAACAATACTAACCTCATTTTAAATGCATCACGTTTGAAACATCTAAATGGAGATATCAATACTTTACCTGGCTCCATATATCCAAATCTGCCTCCTCAAGGGCCTGATCTTGATCCTCAGAGGAAGCCAGAGCAGGGTTGCCAGGAAGGCTGGAGGGCTGGCTGCAAGGGAGGCTGGAGGGCTGGCTGCAAGGGAGGCTGGAGGGCTGGCTGCAAGGGAGGCTGGAGGGCTGGCTGCAAGGGAGGCTGGAGGGCTGGCTACAAGGAAGGCTGGATTGACCTCTGTGGGGAAGGGTGGAGAGAGATTCCCGCACTTCCAGCTGGTCATCCAGAAAAGAAAGCTTGCTGTAGTACCACAGACTGGGTTTATAAACCTTATCTGCTGCAGCACCTGACCTCTGGGACTTCAGGACCATATTTCTCTGGGTCAGTGGCGGCTGGTGCTCAAATTTTTTGGGGGGGTGCAAACAAACTGAAAAAAATAAAAAAATCATCAATTGCCGCCACTGTGCCCATTAAACGCAGCCACTGTGCCCAAACGCCACTAGTTTGTCCCCAAATGCAGCCAGTTTCCCCCCCATATGCAGCCAGTTTCTCCCCCATAATACAGCCAGTTTCTCCCCCATAATGCAGCCAGTTAATCCCCCATAATGCAGCCAGTTAATCCCCCATAATACAGCCAGTTTGTCCCCTATATGCAGCCAGTTTCTCCCCTATATGCAGCCAGTTTGTCCCCCATAATGCAGCCAGTTTCTCCCCCATAATGCAGCCAGTTTCTCCCCCATAATGCAGTCAGTTTCTCCCCCATAATGCAGCCAGTTTCTCCCCTATATGCAGCCTGTTTCTCCCCCATAATGCAGCCAGTTTCTCCCCCATAATGCAGCCAGTTTCTCCCCCATAATGCAGCCAGTTTCTCCCCTATATGCAGCCTGTTTCTCCCCCATAATGCAGCCAGTTTCTCCCCCATAATGCAGCCAGTTTCTCCCCCATAATGCAGCCAGTTTCTCCCCTATATGCAGCCAGTTTGTCCCCCAAATGCAGCCAGTTTCTCCCCTATATGCAGCCAGTTTCTCCCCCATAATGCAGCCAGTTTCTCCCCCATAATGCAGCCAGTTTCTCCCCCAATATACAGCCAGTTTCTCCCCCAATATACAGCCAGTTTCTCCCCCAATATACAGCCAGTTTTTCCCCCAAATGCAGCCAGTTTGTCCCCTATATGCAGCCAGTTTGTCCCCCAAATGCAGCCAGTTTCTCCCCCATAATACAGCCAGTTTCTCCCCCATATGCAGCCAGTTTGTCCCCCAAATGCAGCCAGTTTGTCCCCCAAATGCAGCAAGTTTCTCCCCTATGTGCAGCCAGTTTCTCCCCCAATATACAGCCAGTTTCTCCCCCATAATGCAGCCAGTTTCTCCCCCATATGCAGCCAGTTTCTCCACCAATATACAGCCAGTTTCTCCCCCATAATGCAGCCAGTTTCTCCCCCATATTGCAGCCAGTTTCTCCCCCATATGCAGCCAGTTTGTCCTCATAATACAGCAAGTTTGTCCCCCCCAGCCCTGCACTTACCTTCCTCGAGTCAGCGCCATCCTTCTTCCGTCCTCGATGTCTTCTCCCGCCCTCGATGTCACTTCAGCCAATCAGGTTACCGGTAACCAGACCCGGTGAACCTGATTGGCCAGGGAACGCACCCCTGTGCGTCCTCTCATTAGGTAATTAGAAGCCGATTACAGCCCTCAGGCTGTAGTCGGGAAGCCTATCAGAGCCTGCTGGCTCTGATAGGCACTTCTAAAGGCCAATCAGACGCTGTGACTCAGATGGCCGGCGCTCAAGGGGCCGGCCATCTGAATAGTGGGCGGCAGCAATACATAGGTTCATGCAATGCATGAACCTATGTATTGTTGTGGTGAGTGACGGCCGGGCGCAGAAGCGAGCGGTAGCGGCGCTTCTGCACCCTCTATGGTCGCGCCGCCATGTGTAAAAAAAAAAAGCCATAAAAAAAACTCTTAAAGGGCCCGTTTTTTTTTTTTTTTTATATTTTTTTTTTGGTGACCACAGGAGGGGGGGGGGGGGGGCGGCGCCCGGGCGCCCCCTATGGACGGGCCGCCACTGCTCTGGGTCCTGTATGTCCCCCTGATGGTAGCAATTTTGGTTTTCACATCTTGGAGAGTTGTGGGTATCTGGGTTTGGACAAATGCAAGCAGGCTCTCCAGTGCTGCTGTCCTGGCCGTTTTGTTTTTATTGGACCCACTTTTGGTCTGCCACAGGATAGGGAGCTCTTTCCATTTGTCAATGAACTCCCCCATGAACTCCGGGTTTTTGAATGTATTCATTCTCTCTGTAAAATCAAAAACCAAGAAAAGACATATGTTTCAGGCAACAATCATCAAATCAGCATTTTGAACAGATATAAAAGCCCAAAATCTCCTCCTCTGCGGAACCCAAAATCCTTAAGAATGTTATGTACCTTGGTCAACACGTTCGTTGCGAACTCCCTCTCCCGCCAAATGAACGTATTTTCGGCACATGGATCGGCACTTGATATACACTGCGCATGCGTGGAATTACGCACGCTTTCCCCGCCCCTGACGTTCAATATTGTACTTTCCCTGCCCCTTCTCGCTCGTCGTAGTGCTTAGCAACATGGCGGAGACACAGGTGGCTGAGATTACCTCGACAGAGGATGAAATTCCAGAGGAGGCCAAATCCCGATCCAGAAGATATAAGGCATCCAACATGTCATTCGAGGAAATGGTGGAGATGGTCGCCATTTTAAAGAGGGAGGATTATGATGCCAAGCATGGGCCGTATAAAAGGCCGAATCTGGTCAAGTCAAAAATTATGGGCAAAGTGGTCAAAAGTCTTCACCAAAAATTCGGGGTGTGCAGAACGAAGGAACAGCTCAGAAAACGATGGTCTGATCTGAAGTTGCGGGAGGCCGACCAATACAAACGAATCAAGAAAGTTATACGAAAAAGTAAGTTTTATAGTGCTATTTTCCCTGCTAGAGATTATTACTTGTATTATGTCGTGTATGTTTGTTTTGATATCGTACAGTGAAAGATACCATCTTTCATATTCTTCCGCAAAGTAAACGGACGTATATTAAACCTCATTCTCCGTACAGTTCATCAAACGATGTTTTTGGATCATCCAGTGTGAACACCCATTTTATTTTTATTTTTGGGGGTAGCAAATTTGGTCACCAAATATTTTTAGGGATCAAATCCAAAGGACATTTTTGAAACAAATAAGGATATGCATGGTAATGTTAAGGGAGAGAATGCTCAGCAGCTGATGAAACATCTGAACACAGTAGTACAAGTGTGGGCCCAAAGCCCCAAAGTTTGAGGGTGTCACACACAGGTGATCCTGTGTATATACTTTGGGGTGTTACAATGTGTCAAACTTTGTTGAAAAAAATATATGCTATGTATTTGGCTATGTATTCAATCATGTGTTCCTGTTGTCACTGGGGGTCCATTGAAAAATGGACCACACTTCAAAAGAATGTTTGCAAATTATTTTATCATGCTTTATTTTTCTCCCAAAAATCAACCTTAATAATGAAACTATACCTTTTCTTGCAATCTCCATAGGGCTTCAAAAAGCTACGTCAGATGAGCCTCGAAATCCAACACCTTCAACAATAGCCCCAGACCCACATGATGGAGAGGAACGTGAGGTTGTGGAAGTTAAAAGTGGCACCTCAACAGGTCAGTGTCAAACCAGACAGATGCAGGTTAATAGATGTAGGCCTACATATTCTATACTACATGTTTTTTTTTAAAATGTAGGTGCAGTTCTGGCCAAAGACCCCAAAAATTTGACACATCACAGTGCCCAGATCCTGATCCAATACCTGATGGTCTGCTGTCGTGACCTTCAAAAATTAAAAGGGAGACTTGATAGAGATCAGGGAAAATACCAAGCGGGTGGAGGAAAGGCTACAAAAGATCATGGCTGTGCTTGGGCGTGTCTAATGTTTTTAAAAAAATTAACGTTGAACTTGCTGTGTTTTGGCAGGTATGTTTTTCATTGAACCTTTTAGGACTAGTAAATGTAAATTTTTCCGATATATATTTTAATATTTTTTTAGTATGCATGGCTGTTCATGCGTTTTAACAAGCAAAAAATGTTTAGGACATCTACATTTAAAAGGATTTGTCCAATACTAAAATAAAAAATGGCATTTTGGTATCAAGAAGTTGTGGCTTCATTATGTAAATGTTGTGCTACTGTGAACTAAGCAATGTTTTGTGTTTACACTGACAATGAAGGCGAATTAAGAATGCACAATACACATGGCAATACAAGTCCACTAGGTAAACCTTCGAAAAACAGAAACCATTATTAAAATTAGACACGAAACCAAGCTTTGAGAAAAATAATGTTTTATTTTTCTAAATTAAAAGGTTAAAAGTCATCAGGCATTTCAATGGCCACAAACCCACAAAATAATCCACATATTTGTCACGGACCTCACGTGCGGTTTGGGGGGGCCAAGCCTGGACGGCCAGCTTCCAGGGCCACAAGATGTTCTGCTTCCATTAAGGTGGCCTCAGGCCCAGTCAAAGTCAGATAATTTGTGGAATGCACCCGGAGATAATTATGTAGGACACAACACGCCATTACAACATGGTTCCATTTGTAAGGGGCAAGGTGGATGGAGGTGAGGAACAGGTGGAAGCGGCTGACCATGATGCCAAAGGCATTTTCAACCACCCTTCTTGCTCTGGCCAGCCGATAGTTGTACACCCTCCTCTCAGGGGTGAGGGTGCGCTGTGGGAATGGCCTCATCAAATGGGGACCCAGGCCAAACGCCTCATCCGCCACAAACACAAATGGGAGTCCCTCCACATTCTGCTCCGCTGGTGGCAAGGCCAGCTGATCCAAAAGGAGCCGTTCCCCAAACTCCGTCTGTGCAAAAACTCCTCCATCAGACATCCTGCCATTCTTGCCAACGTCCACATAGAGGAATTCGTAGGTGGCCGACACCACTGCCATCATGACGATGCTGTGGAACCCCTTATAGTTATAATAAAAGGATCCCGAATGGGGTGGTGGGACGACCTGAACATGTTTGCCGTCGATGGCCCCTCCACAGTTTGGAAAGTTCCATCGTTGGGCAAAGTCCAATGCCACATTCTGCCATTCATGTGGCATAGAAGGGAACTGTGTAATGAAATCAAAAATAAATTAATACTTTGAGACTGACACATTGAAAGCAGATTAAAGAAAAAAAATCATGGCCAACATTGGGGCAAACAAATCGGGGGGGGGGGGGGTTGAAGATGAGTTGGGGAGATCACAAATGAAGGCTGGAGCACTCTGTCTGAATTTAGGACAAATGTTACATTCCTAGGCAATCTTTAGGGGGCGTTTAGGGTAAAGCACTACGATGAAGCATAGATTAAAATACATGGAAAGGACTAGGCAAGGTGGGTATGGCCCCAGGATAAAATACTGGAGAGGTTAGGTAAGGGAAATGTTAATGTAGGCCTAATGAAAAAATTTAAAATAAAAGATTAGCATGTGGTGAAAGGGGAAATTCCCTGCAGCTAAGAATCATGGGAATTAGGGACTGCTAAGAACCCCCCCCCCCCAAAAAAACATTCTAAAAAATACATACAATGTGATGTTTGAAATAAGAACACTTATCTTAATATAGTCCTCCTGCAAAACTTGGAGGATGGCAGAACACGTTTCTGGTATAATGATACCCAGAGCCTGGGGGGATATGCCTGTGGAGAACTTTAAGTCCTGCAGGCTTCTCCCAGTCGCCAGGTATCACAACATGCTAATGAGCCTCTGCTCAGCACTGATGGCTTCACGCATAACGGTGTCCTGCCTGGTAATGTAGGGGGACACCAAAGCCAACAGATGCTGAAATACGGGGTCAGACATCCGGAGAAAATTCCTATAGTCATCAGGATTATTCTCCCTGATCTCCCGCAACAAAGGCATATGACAGAACTGGTGCCGCTGGAGCAATCAATTCTTGGTCCATGAACTCCTCCTGACCCTGCTCATGGCATGGAGTCGGGATACAGCATGAACCCCTGCACCAACTACAGCACGAACTCTCCGACGAGTACGTAGCCGCAACATGGCTAGATAACGGTCGCAAGCTCAGAACGAACTAGAAGAACGCACGGAAGAACAGCAAGGCCTATGAAGAACAAGCTGAAAAACAGGACCGAGCAGACGAGAACGAACTGAATAAACAGATACGAACTGACTACAAGCCCTGCCAAACAGATACGAACCCACAAGCACAAACTGAACTCCACAAAACGATCTTCAAAGCACGAAGACTGAAAAGCGCGAATCGTCTCTCACCAAACTTTTACTAACACGCGGGTAACACGGAATTAGCAAAAGCGGCCCAAAGGGTGGCGTCATTAGAACGGAACTTCCCCTTTATAGTGCCGTCGTACGTGGTATACGTCACTGCGCTTTGCTTGATCGTTTTTTAAAATGATCGTGTGTACGCAAGACAGGCACAGGCTTGAGAGGAAACATGAAAAAAAACGACGTGAAAAACGGCAAGAAAAAAAATGGCAAGAAAAACGATCGTGTGTACGCGGCATAAGGAGCCAAAAACGCAACCTGCTGTGGGAAAAAAAAAGTCCTTGGCCCTTTTCAAAAAATGCATCGATGGAAAAGTTTTAAATGTGACCTATAGGAAACCATGTTCTATTGAGAGCCGGTCACACTCCTGTCATGTGAATTGGATATGGGGAAACCCGCATCCAATTTGCAATAGTGTAAACCCAGCCTTATTGTTTAGTGTCACTTTAAGTCACTGGCCAGATTTTCAGCACATCACCATGGCCAGAGAATACAGTGGCCTGGGTTCATGAGAAATACACTTGTCCTCCTTATTGCATCTTGAGATTTAGGCCCCTTGCTCCTGTGGTGTCTACTTCATGTGCGCCTAGAAGGCACAGGTGCAGCATCTGTCCTGTCCAGGAACACAGTGGTGGCTGGTGGGAACGTTTTTTGGAGGGGCAGCAAACAGCCAACTGGGTCGGTCGGTTGAGAGCACTTACCTCATCACCAGGGACTTCCCCCTGCTTGGTGGTGGCCTCCCGTTCATCATCGGCTTCTGTTTCCTCCCTCCTCGGCGGCCAATCGGGAGTCTTCTCTTTTCGACCAATCGGAAAACGGGTCTCACACTCACTTCTGATTGGCCGAGTTGAGGATCAGTGTTTCAACAGCAAATATTAATTCGCTGTTGTAACACACCTGGGTGGGCTGGACTGGGCTCCAGGTCGCATGCTCTGCGACCCAAGCCCACCCAATTTTGAAGCCTATTAAATCCCCTGTCGCTGTAATTTAATCGGTGACCCGAAAGGGGCTGGACACACAAATCCACCTATTACCATATAGGGGGTGGCCTGGAGAGAGGGGCGGCACCCCTAATGGATGGGCCGCCACTGCCGGAACGCATGTCCCCTAAACACAAGCACCACTTGGTACAGCTGCAGCATATTTCAGCCTGCCATAGACTGATCCAGACTCTTGAGGCTGGATGCTGCATCAGTGCCTCCCGAGTGCTCTAAAATGCCAGGACTGGACAGATGGGCTAGACACCCCGTGTGCAAGGGGCCCAACATAGAGCCAGTTGTAGAAATGGCAGTGTGTCCATGGGCTGGGTTACAAGATGCATTCAACTGTATTAGATTAGGAAGAGGTTAACAAGAGCTATAAGAGGGGAGAAAGGGAGAGGGGGCTGCAGCAGGAGCTGAAGCAGAACAGGGATGCAGGAAAGAAATGGGCTTACAACACATCCATCACTGGTCCACTCCCACTTCAGGACATCTGTCCCACCCACCTCACTGTATCTGCCTCCCAAAAGATTGGGGACAGAACAGGGCTGCAAATGAGGAGAGGGTACACACTAAATCCCTCACAGGCTGCCTCACTCACTGAGAACATACCTCACATTCTTACTGGCATCACCCTTCTGTGGTCACAGCACCTCCCTGACACCCCACCTTATGCTCCCTGGTCCAGGGGCGGATCCGGGGGGGGGCAACAGGGCAATTGCCCCCCCCCCCCGAGACCATCTGTCACACTCACTTGCTCTGTTTTTTTTTTTTGTGCCTGATCTCTCAGACTTTGGGGACCCGGTACCGGCCCGGCCATAGGTCACCTGGACCCCAAGCTTTGCACACATGTAACCACATGTCCTCCTCTACAATTGTTCAAAGTTTGGTGTCTGGGAGACCTACGGCCGGGGAGAACCGATTTTTCAAAGCCGGGCACTCCTTCCATAGACTCCAATGTTAAACAGGCCATTTCTCTGGTGATTTTGCGGACCCAGGACCGGCCGGTCGTAGGTCCCCTGGACCCCACACTTGGCACACATGTAGCCCCATGTCTGCTCTACAAGTGTGCAAAGTTTGGTGTCTGGGAGACCTACGGCCGGGGAGAACCGATTTTTCAAAGCCGGGCACCCCTTCCATAGTCTCCCATGTTAAACATCAGTCTAGTCATGGGCACAGTGAGGCAAAATGAGACACAGTGAGGCATGCAGATGGACACCCTAGGCTTATACTCGAGTCAATAAGTTTTCCCAGTTTTTTGGGGGTAAAATTAGGTGCCTCTGCTTATATTCGGGTCGGCTTATACTCGAGTATATACAGTACTTGTTCTGCGGCTGCCGCTGCCTCTCTGATCTCTCTCTCTCAGTTTCTCACATCAGTCGATCAGCGGCGCAGAGAGAGACTCGTCTAATGTAGTTACGCGGCGCACTGACACGATACCAGGTGCGGAGGAGGAGGTGGGTGGAGCCTCTTCCCTGCACTCGTTGCTAACGCCTGGGGCCGCTTGGCGTCTAGCAACGAGTGACGTCAGTGAGTCACGTCGGGCCGCTCTGCGGGCAGGTGCGATAGCGTGCGGCTCCACAGACGGGTAAGAAAGCGGGCGGCTCCGCTTGCGGTTGCGGTTTGTGGGTGGGCGGCTCGGTTCGTGGGCAGACCGTGCTGCTCAGTGTGTTGGCAGCGCAGGTGAGAGTGAGAGAGCAGGCTCAGTGTGGCAGCTGGCCCAATCAGCTAGCCGGGGAGCGGGGGAGCAGAGAGATGAGATCATCTCTCACTGCCTGTGCCTGCCCTGCATTCCTGCAGTGACTTCTGCCCTCACTGTGCAGGCAGCAGAGAGATTACATTATCTCTCTGCTGCCTGACTCTGGGAGTCTGGGACACAGCAAGAGACAACCAAAACTACACCTTAGCAGGCAAGTTAGTGACAATCCGCAAATTGTGTCAGGTGACGTGGCAAATGACAATCTGCATCTGGTGGCAGGCAAGTGACAATCAGCAAGGTGTGGCAGGTGACACGCTCAGGGCTCCCACTGATTGCAGATGACAGTGGCAAGTGACACACTCGGGGCTCCCACTGATTCTGCATTGAATTATAAAATTTTTATTACAATGTAATAATAGAAATAATGCGCTTCAATCATCCTGACACGATAACAACCTTGGTGCCGGATAATTGAAGCGCCGACACCAGCCCTTTACCCGATAAATTTCCCACAAAAAAAACATTTTTTGGCAGTGCCCCTCCCGAGAAAAGACTCTGGATCCGCCCCCTGCCCCTGGTCACAGTGCCTCCCTCCTCATCCTCCCCTGTCCAAAATTCTTTCTACCACCCACCCCCAGTCACACCACTTCACAACTGCACCCTTCTTCTCAACATCAGCCTCCCTTCTCAGAATTCTTTGATCCTGCAGCCCCTCTTATAGCACCTATCACATCATTTACACCCCCCTCTTCTGAGCATTTATTGCACTTTCAGCCTTCCTGTCTCAGGCACTCACCATTGTTCCTCTACAGTTTACCCCTGCTCTGCTCTCACCACTATGCCTGTATTCCCACTAGCACTGCAGGTCCCCCTCTCCAACCCTCTCCCATCCTCCTCCCAAGTCCCAACAAAATACTTGCATGCAACTGTCTCCCCTCACACCTGCACCTGTGCATGCTTCTCCCCACTCCCCCTCCATACCTGCACAAAGCACTGTTCTCTTCCCCCCTCCAGAGTGCACCAGTGCGTCCTTAACCCAGCCATAGATGGATCAAATCTAGGACGGTTCTGCAGGACCAGACAAAATTCGATCCATCTTTGGGCAGGCTGGTTGTACTGAAATTGATCCATCAATCGACTTGAGTACAACCAGCTTGTTGTATTTTTTGCATGGGATCACTAAAGCGGCTATAGCAACCTGCAGTGGAAGGCTCCGTGTTGGCAGAACACAATAGTGTTGCATAAAGAAATTCCCCCATCAACACAGACAAGCCATTTTCTTTCCTTCCACATGTGGTGCAAAGAAAGACCATTGTTTATTCTATGGCTTGCCCTACCCACCCTGCCTTTCATTACCACTACTTCCACCAATATACTTGTGCATGTTTTCTCTTTCCCCAAAAAATACCTGCAATGCCATCTTATCTGCAAGCCAATCTTTCACACCATCTCTGCACACCCTCATTACACTGCTCACTGTCATGGCGGCACCTGCCTGTACCACCCCTCTCAAAAAATACTGTCAATGCCTCCCCTGCTCTGACCTATGCAGCCTCACACCCCTGCAGGAAGCATTACACCCCTCCTTGACACCCAATGAAGCTGAACTACATTCCCACTCCCTACTTTCACCACTGCACCTGTAACCCCCCCCCCCCATATTCTCACAGTAAAAGTGAAGAAATGTCATCAGCACACCAAGGATTCTCAAAAGGGTCCAAATCTTTTTTTTCTCTTTTCGACACAGCCTTCTCAATTCTTGACGTGTGGGTTATGTTCTGTTCATAGAAGAGGACTAGGCAGAACATGTTAGATAATTAAAAACACATGTTACATTAACCAGAGTTGAACAGCCCCGCCCAGGGGGCGGTCCCTCCAGACAAACCTCCGCCCTGCAGTCAGCAGCTCAGTTTTTTTCTGCCTAGCAGAGGAGAAGGACGTGGCTCCCTTTGGGCCCAGAAGAATTTTTTCTTTTCTTTTTGTTTTTTTCTTTTTTGGAATCTTCTATCAACTGCCGGCTGGATATATAGATCCTTGTAGTCTTCCCAGTTCCGGCCATCGAGCGTGCCCAGTCCTTAGCTTCACGCTGGTTCTGCCCGACATACCCCATGGCTCCAGGGGTGGCCGGGTGAACACATGCTCCGGGGTCCGCATATGACTGGGCTGCTTGCTGTCTCACTCAGTGGACCGGGCCGACAGCTACTCCCACACGGTTGTAGGTCTGTCCAGGATGCACCAGCGGGTCCTCGCATGGACGGGTAAGTACTTTTCCTCCTGCCTCAGCAGTTGGAAACAGCTGGTGTCCTAGGGATTGCGGGGTTCTCCTGTCCTCCCTTTCCCTGCTCTCTATCACTATCTCCTTCTGCCCTAGGGCTCGCTGCGACCGGGCGTACCTGTGGGGGTGTCGGGCCCGTTTCTCTGTGGGGGGTGCTCTGCTCTGGGGAAGTCCCTGCCTAGGCCTTCTCGTCCACATCGCGGTGCTTAGGCGCCATTTTTGCGGCGCTGACGCCATTTTTTGTATGCCTGCAGGTTTCTATTATTTTTTCCATTGGCAGGCCATTTTGCCGTGGCCGCGCCATGGCCGCAGGTTGTTATTGCGGATGGCCATTTTCTTGTGGTCGCGCCCCTTTTTTCTCTGAGGCGTCTGGCGGCCATTTTTGTGTGGGTTTGGCCTCTAGTTCTGGCTTCCTGAACGGCGCGCAGTGCAATTCTCCTCAGTCTTATTCCTTATTCGTGGAGACGGAAGATGGGCAGCGGCGCTGAGCGGTCTCCTGCTGGGTGGCGAGTCCCCTGGGTAACCCCCCCCCCGGGTCAGTGCAGCAAGGAGGGTGGACTTTTTTCAGTTTATTTCTGACTGAGTCCCTGAGAAGCGGTCAGTGGTGTCATGGAGTCAGTGTCTGGCCCTTCTTCCCCAAACTTGCCAGAGGCAGCAGCCGGTGCCCTGCTCCTGCAGTTACCATGAATGCTTTGTCGGCAGTCCCGGAATCATTTGTTGCCAGGGTGGAAGCAGCGTGTGAGCGCAAGGGGGGGTAAAAAGCGCCCCCTTCTCCCGCCATCGCCAGGGGAAGGTTCTGACTCAGACCCGGGCCTGGCTGCGGCACAGGAACCTGGTTCTGGGTTGTCAGAAGATGCAGACCAGGACCTTCCTTGTGAGGAAGACCCCTCGTCCGGGTCAGCGCAAGACAGGGCACTTGTTGGTGAACTTATCAATGCTGTGCTGTAAGGGGCTCCCTTAAGCTGGACGCAGATGAGGCTTCCTCGGAGGGGTCAGTCTCTTTTGGGTCACACAAATCGACCCGTTCTGTAAAGGTGTTCCCCTATGTGTCCTTCTCTGATAAATTCATAGATAAGGAATGGGAAAAGCTGCAGAGGACCTTTGTGGTCCCTCAGCGCCTGTCAGGTATCCTTTTGAGGAGAGCCTTTTGAAAAAATGGGCTTCTCCGGTTGTTGACCCCCCGGTCGCTCGGTTAAATAAAGTAACCACTCTCCCTGTAGAGGGGACCCCTGCATTTAAGGACCATACTGATAGGAGGTCCGAGGCACTGAGCAGATCCATGTTCACCTTGCTGGGGTCTGCGTTGCGGCCTATTTTGGCTGCAACCTTGGTGTCTCAGACACTCACTGACTGGGCAAAGATTTTGCGCCAGACCGTGGAGGAACACCAGCTCCCTCCGGAGTGTGTAAGACTGGCTGACCAGTTGGTGCAGGGCCTTGTGTACTTGTGTATGTCTGGATGCGGCCCCCTTAATTTTAAAGAGATTGCTTAACGTGCATCCTCACAGGGTGACTCTGTGGCTGCACAAGTAAATGTGCCAACGTCCCGATATAACAGAGAGAATATAGATAAACTAAGGAATGGACTTTAGGCGGCACATGAGTAAATATTGTAAAACACTAGGAGTATTTATTTTAGAAACAATCATAAAAATACAAGTAAACATTCAAAAAATGTGATTGACAGTCTATTCGTATTTGGATACACGGCTCAGGCTAATATTTAACAATGCTTCAGAGTTAGATTTGTAAAATGTAAATGCACTTCATCCTAAATGAAAATACAAAACCAGTAGCCACAGGCTAATAAAGCAGTAATCATAAGAAGCGGGTGGTGTTTAGCCATAGATCCAGTGTATCCGATGAAATCTTGGATTGCTCAACCGGTTTCGCGATTTAACGCTTCTTCAGGAGCATAATAGTCTGTTGAGCATACATATAAACAGCAGAAAGAAATTTTTACATCTTTTTAATACATAAATTATAAAACACAGAACATATTGGAAAAATAAAAAACTTTAGATAAAAGATTGCCGTTCCCATACAGCCCCCACACCAGAGGGCACACCAACCATGTGGCAACCACCCAACACGTGAGCTAGCCCCCGTAGGGGTGCTGGAAGATGGTAGTGGTGCTGGCAGTGATGCCTAGACGGGGAAAAAAAGAAAAAATGGGGAAGAAAAGAGAAAAATGAAAATAGATACAAAGAAGGGGGGGGGGGGGGAGAAGAAAAAGACGAATTCCAGTTGAAACATAGAAGTGGAGAAAGGAAACTGGAAAGTGCAAAAAAAAAGAAGTACAAGAGACCACCTCCCTAAAGTGACCATTAAAATGCATGCTGTTTAAACAATAAACATACTCACAGATCAAGTGTGCTACAATTGCAGCGGCACACCTTAGTAAAGTTCAATTGGCAGATGGGCAGGCTGAGGAAATAAACATAAGACAAAAATGTCTATTAGTTGCTATATGGAGTTTTTCCTGGATGTCTATCAAGCAGAGTATTAACAGATCACCTACCTATTGACCTGCACCTTGACAAAAATACTGCAGTTTCCAAACGATCCAGAGGAGTCCTAGCAGTCAGCCGTGCCATACAGGCGGTGTGCACCGCTCTTATAAGCCCCCACAGGATAAGCGTCATCTCTGAATGAGATGACGTAGTTGCTGAAAGGGTGAGAGGGCTAGTGCGCATGTGCCGAGGATAGCATTGACGCAGCGAGTGCGGCCAATGAAATAGTAGCCTGGGCGGGCCTAATGCGGTCAGAATGTTGAGCGTGCCGATGACATGGCAACCCTCAGCCAGTGGGATAATCGCATAGATAAGGCTGAATCCGACACTGCGTCGAATCTGCCGTTAACACGGCTGACCCCGGCCAATAGGGCTGCAGTGTGGGCAGAGCCCCAGCGTCTAGGAGACGACGTCAGGGATCGCCCAATGTAACGCAGCTCAGGCCATAAGAGCAAGCTGAATACCGTGCTGTGCAGGGAATCCCACTGCCTGCTTGTTAGACTATAATTAAACAGGCGACAAAAAAGAAAAGAGAAAAACAATTTTAGAAAAGAAGGAAAGAGAAGAAAAGACAACAGGGAGTGCTTCCCGGCATGGTGGCAATACAGGGGCAGCAATCAAAACATATTACAACAAACAATAAAAAAGGTGCTCCGCCGCACCTACATTTTAAAAAAGAAGACGGAATATAATGTAATACCACTATATACATCCAAAAAATTCCTGTTATACCTATACACATAAAGAAAGGAAGGGGAAGGGGGGGGGGGGAAAGGAAAAAAAGGGGGGGGGGGAAAGGGTTTGGAAAAAGAGGGGAAAATTTCGGCCAAGGAAATAACTAGAAATATATAAAAAAGGATTGTCTCAATCCTAAGTCTGTATGTCTTTAGTATATTGAAAGTCATAGAGATCTTAATGGTTAGAGAAAGCCTGAAACTGATTCATAATGGAAGACAATGTAATACGGTCACATGTAATCTGCATAGTGAAAACCTATGGGCGATATACACGCCCGGGGTCGTAAAAACATCATGTAAAAGGGAAATATGTATTTTTAAAAAAGTAATGAAATAATGTTGTATTGAAAGTGAATGAGGGTGAAAAAGTTTTTTTTGTATATCAAGAATTATATATAGATAGGTCACATATACTGTGGGCCTAATTACTCACACCATAAAAACCCGTCACATAGTGAATTAAAACTAGAATAGAACTATGGTAAAATAGGAACAATATGTGTAAGTGCTATGTTGGTGCGAAAGGTGAACATGGGAAGGGAAAAGAAAAAAGTGGGAAAAGAAAGGTGTGAAATAAAAAAAATGTGATAAAATGGGGCATCACTGCCAGCACCACTACCATCTTCCAGCACCCCTACGGGGGCTAGCTCACGTGTTGGGTGGTTGCCACACGGTTGGTGTGCCCTCTGGTGTGGGGGCTGTATGGGGCCGGCAATCTTTTATCTAAAGTTTTTTATTTTTCTAATATGTTCTGTGTTTTATAATTTATGTATTAAAAAGATGTAAAAATTTCTTTCTGCTGTTTATATGTATGCTCAACAGACTATTATGCTCCTGAAGAAGCGTTAAATCGCGAAACCGGTTGAGCAATCCAAGATTTCATCGGATACACTGGATCTATGGCTAAACACCACCCGCTTCTTATGATTACTGCTTTATTAGCCTGTGGCTACTGGTTTTGTATTTTCATTTAGGATGAAGTGCATTTACATTTTACAAATCTAACTCTGAAGCATTGTTAAATATTAGCCTGAGCCGTGTATCCAAATACGAATAGACTGTCAATCACATTTTTTGAATGTTTACTTGTATTTTTATGATTGTTTCTAAAATAAATACTCCTAGTTTTTACAATATTTACTCATGTGCCGCCTAAAGTCCATTCCTTAGTTTATCTATATTCCCGCGGCCCCCTTAATATCCAAGGCCTCTGTATCTGCAGTGGTAATGCGCCGCCTAATTTGGCTAAAATGCTGGTCCGCTGACCAGGCTTCCAAGAAGGCCTTGGCAGACTTGCCCTTCAAAGGTGGGAGGCTTTTTGGTGCCTCGCTGGATGACATTATTAAGGATGTCACTGGAGGTATGAGCACATTTCTCCCTCAGTCCACTAAAGGGAAGGAGCCGTGCCGTAAGACGGGGCCCTCCTTTCCCACGCAGAAGCAGTATTTTCGTCAGTCAGGACCTGCCGGATGACCCTCCCAGGCGCACAAAGGTCCAGCTGGGGGACAGAAGCGTCCCTGGGTGTGCAAGCCCAACAAGCCTGCTACCGCATGAAGTTTTGCCCCCGCCCGACTCCAGGGTGGGGGGACGGCTTCGCGAATTTGCAGCTCGGTGGACCACCCTGCTCTCCGACCAGTGGGTCTGCGAGGTGGTCACCTCGGGGTACAAGATAGAGTTCCTTTCTTGTCCACCAAACAGATTCTTTCCCTCACATCTCCCTCTCCTTCCGGCTCGTCGGTCTGCCCTAATGGGGGCAGTGCAGGACTTGCTGAGGTGCGGAGTGATTTTACCTGTACCGCTGGGAGAGAGGTTTCAGGGTTTTTATTCGAATCTGTTTGTGGTCCCGAAGAAGGACAGAGTCTGTCCAGTCTTGGACCTAAAAGCCTTGAATGTCTTTGTAAAGGTTCGGAAGTTCCGCATGGAATCCATTTGTTCGGTGGTTGCTGCGCTTCATCCGGGGGACTTTCTGGCATCCTTGGACATTAAGGACGCATACTGGCATGTCCCCATCTGCGCAGGACACCAGAGGTTTCTGCCCTTTGCAATCAGTGAAGACCACTATCAGTTTGTGGCTCTTCCCTTTGGCCTAGCGTCAGCACCGAGAGTTTTCACCAAGGTGCTCGCCCCGATTCTAGCTTTGCTGAGACAGCGAGGCATTGCTATTGTGGACTACTTAGATGATCTTCTTCTGAGAGCAGCTTCTGGCTCAGAGTTAGAGGAAGATGTGTCTATAGCCATTCAGACCCTCCGAGAATTTGGTTGGGTGTTAAACATTCAGAAGTCGGTCCTGACACCGACTCTGCGTCTGGAGTACCTAGGTTTAATTCTGGACTCCAAGGAGGCGAGAGTCATCCTTCCTTTGGAGAAGTTGCAGACTCTCCAGTCTGCGGTGAGGTTGTTGACATCCCGCAAATGGTCGTCTTTCCGGTTTTGCATGCGAGTTCTGGGTCTCATAGTAGCCTCCTTCGAGGCAGTACCGTATGCCCAATTCCACACTCGAGTCTTGCAGGAGATCCTGTCCAAATGGAACAAATCTCCATTGTCTCTGGATCGTCAGATTCAGGTAAGTCACCTGGTCAGGGTTTCTCTGAGTTGGTGGCTGAGATCCCCGGCTCTTCAGTCCGGGAAGTCGTTCCTTCCCTTCCATTGGACTGTGATTACGATGGACGCCAGCCTCACAGGTTGGGGGGGGGGGGGGGGGAGTCTGAGGAGTCCAGTCGGCCCAAGGTCGTTGGACTCCGGACGAATCCTGTCTGCCAATCAATGTCCTGGAACTCCAGGCGATTAGGCTGTGTCTCTCCAAGTGGTAACAGTGACTACAAGGGCGTCCAGACAGGATCCAGTCGGACAACACCATGGCAGTGGCTTATGTCAACCATCAGGGGGGAACAAGGAGCTCGGCTGCAACGTCCGAGGTTGCTCACATCCTATGGTGGGTGGAAAGAAGCGTGCCAGCTCCGTCGGCCGTCTACATTCCGGGCGTAGAAAACTGGCAGGCGGACTGAGTCACCAGATGCTAGACCAGGGGGAATGGTCATTACATCCGGAGGTGTTTCAGCTCCTTTACCAGAGGTGGGGCACGCCGGACGTGGACCTCCTGGCCTCTGGACTCAATCGCAAGGTGTCAACATTTGTGGTCAGGTCCAGAGATCCCTTGGCAGACGCGTCAGATGCGTTGGTGGCTCAGTGGGGTCAGTATCGCCTAATTTATGCCTATCCCCCCCTAAAGTTGTGGCAGATGCACCCTGGCGGCTGCCAATGCGGGAGGACCTTCTGTCTCAAGGTCCCATACTTCATCCTGCTTTACAGTCGCTGGCTTTAACGGCATGGCTATTGAAAGCCAGGTACTAAGGGATCGAGGTCTTTCGGATTCAGTAATTTCAACCATGCTGAGGGCACGGAAATCTTCTTTCAGGAAGATCTACCATCGTACTTGGAAGGCCTATATCTCTATGTGTGAGGAGATGGAGTGGTGTCCACGGACGTATTCGGTTTCCAGGGTCCTGCTGTTTTTACAGCGTGGAGTGGATCAGAAACTTGCCTTAAGCACCATTAAGGGTCAGCTTTCAGTCTTAGCTGTTTTCTTTCAACGGCCTTTGGCGACCCATTCCCTGGTAGGTACTTTTGTGCAAGGGGTTCGACATGTGGCTCCCCCAATTAGACCACCTCTTCCTCCATGAGATTTAAATCTGGTGCTCTCGGGTTCTTCAGGAACCTCCCTTTGAGAACATCAGAGAGATTCCTCTCTTGACTGTCTCAGAAGGTGGCCTTTCTAGTGGCCATTACATCGGTCAGAAGGGTTTCTGAATTGGCGGCCTTGTCTTGCAAGTCACCATACTTGGTCCTCCATAAGGATAAAGCAGTGCTACGCCTGCAGCCTTCCTTCCGAAGGTGGTTTCGGCTTTTCACCTGAATGAGGACATTGTGCTGCCGTCCTTGTGTCCTCGACCGTCGCATCCCAGGGAGACTGCGCTCCATAACTTGGACATGGTACGTGCCTTGCGGGTGTACCTGTCTGCTACGGCTCAGTTTCGGATGTCTGACTCAATGTTTGTGTCAGTGTCTGGTCCACAAAAGGACCTGGCGGTCTCGTCGGCCACCATTTCTCTCGGTGGACCAGGCAGACCGTCATCCAGGCCTATGCCCTTAAGGGGTGGGCGCCTCCCTTTCCGGTCACGGCACATTGAACCAGGGCAATTGGTGCTTCCTGGGCTTTCTGACATCAAGCGTCTGTCTCACAGGTGTGCAAGGCGGCGACTTGGTCATCCGTGCACACTTTTTCCAAATTTTACAAGGTTGATGTGAGCACATCCTCTGATGCTTCCTTCGGCCGCAAGGTTTTGCAGGCGGCTGTTTGAGGTTGCAACTCCTCCGTTGATGAGCTCTGCTGGTTTGGGGTGAAGTTAGTTGTTTTTTTGATACTGTTCCCACCCCTCGTTTTTTTGACACTGCTTGGGGATGTCCCACACGTCAAGAATTGAGAAGGCTGTGTCCGTCCATGGACGGTAAGAGAAAATAGGATTTTTTGTACTCACCGTAAAATCTTTTTCTCCTTCGTCCATGGGCGGACACAGCACCCACCCCTCCTTTTTAGGTTTGTGCTGCTTGTTACGAACTGAGCTGCTGACTGCAGGGCGGAGGGTCATGTCTGGAGGGACCGCCCCCTGGGTGGGGCTGTTCAACTCTGGTTAATGTAACATGTGTTTTTAATTATCTAACATGTTCTGCCTAGTCCTCTCCTATGAACAGGAACATAACTAGAGGTCGACCGATATGGGTTTTTCTCTGGCCGATGCCGATATTTAGAAATCGGGGCATCCGATGGCCGATTAACGGCCAATTTTTTTTTTTGGGCAGGTGGCACTGGAACGTGGCACTGGCAGGTGGCACTGGTTGACATTAGCAAGTGGCACTGGTTGGCATTGGCAGATGGCACTGGCATGCACTGGTAGATTGCACTGGCTGGCAGATTGCATTGTCAGATGGCACTAGCAGACACTGGTTGGCATTGGCAGATGGCACTAGCAGACACTGGTTGGCATTGGCAGATGGCACTAGCAGACACTGGTTGGCATTGGCAGATGGCACTGGCAGGTTTCACAGCTGATAGTGTGAAACTATGGAGAGAGAGAGAGAGAGAGAGAGAGAGAGAGAGAGAGAGAGAGAGAGAGAGAGAGAGAGAGAGAGAGAGAGAGAGAGAGAGAGAGAGAGAGAGAGAGAGAGAGAGAGAGAGAGAGAAGCATTCAGCGTGATGTCGGAGGTGGGCGGGACCCGGGATGGGCGGGAGCCAGCAGCTATCCAGCCAATGGTTGGGCTGTTTAAGAAAGGGGCGGGGCCACATAAAACGTAGCGGCCCGCCCAGATCCCATTAGCAGGTGTTGGATAGCTGGGTCCCGCCCACCCCAGGTCCCGCCCACCCCGGGTCCCACCCACCCCAACATTCAACCTAATTTTTGACAGCTCCTCTCTCTCTCCCTTACAGTTTCACATACCGCGGCGCTGCTCTGCAGTGTGGAGAAGGGAGAAAGATTCTCCACACTCTGCAGGCAGAGGTGCGGTGACTGCGGTCAGCGATATATCGGCTTAATTTGGAGAATAATCGGCCGATGCCGATTTCTCCAAAATGGCCAAATATCGGCCGATATATCGGTCGACCTCTAAACATAACCCACACGTCAAGAATTGAGACAGCTGTGTCCGTCCATGGACGAACGAGAAAAGGATTTTACGGTGAGTACAAAAAATCCTATTTTTCGTGGTCACATGATAAACATACGGCAACTCTTCGGAGCCAGGCAGGGTCCCTTCGTTAGGCAAGTGACGTGTCTGACGAAGGGGCCCTGTGTGGCTCTGAAACGTATGTTTATCTTGTGACCACGAAAATAAAGCTTTGGACCCTTTTGAGGAATCCTGTGTGCGCTGATGACATTTCTTCACTTTGATCGTCCACAGTTTCCAGCCTATGGTCATTTCAGCACCCAGCATTTCTGAACAGCCATTTTCTTGAACGTGTGCGTAGGGAGTATTTCGTTTGGCCTCATATTCTCACAGCCCCAACCTTGCCCATTCTAGAAGGGGAAAGTTTTGTTATTGTACAATATTCTTTATCCACTTGCTGCCCACAAACTGTAGTTTTACTGCTGCAGTGCAACACACACACACACACACACACACACTTCTGGGTATGGGGTGTGCAACCCTGCCCAGATCTTGCTTCTGGAGTTTCTAAAAGATATAAAAAGCCAAAGGATAACTAATCCCACCAGACCTAACTATAAAGCCCCTTTCACACTGGGGCGGGAGATGCGGTGGCGGTAAAGCGTCGCTATTTTTAGCAGCACTTTACCATCGGAATTGCAGCAGTATTCGGCCGATTGCGGTGCAGTTTTAACCCCCGCTAGCGGCCGAAAAAGTGTTAATACCACCCGCAATGCGCCTCTGCAGAGGCGCATTGTGGGTGTTATAGCCGCGGTGTCCCATTGATTTCAATGGGCAGAAGCGGTGAAGGAGCAGTAAACATACCGCTCCAAAGATGCGGCTAGAAGGACTTTTGGAGCGGTCCTGCTTGCGCACCGCTCCAGTGTGAAAGCCCTCGGGCTTTCACACTGGAGAAACAGCAGCCGCTGTTTCAGGTCGGTTTGCAGGCACTATTTTTAGCGAATTAGCGCCTGAAAACTGCCCCAGTGTGAAAGGGGTCTAAGTGAAAACAAAGTTTAAAAAACTGCAATATAATGCTGCTCGTGAATGTATCAGAACCCTAGTTTTTAATGTTCTGGTCAGAAATTGGTGTCAGGTATAGTGCAGAATATATAGAACGGATGGACAAACCCTCTTACTGGGCTATCTGACAGGTAAATTAGAAAGGGAGGTGTGGTGGCATTTGGCGTTTTATTTTTAGTTATTGAAATTACTTTTGGGTAGATTGACATTTAACCACTTGACAACTGGGCACATAACCCCCTTCCTGCCCAGGCAAAATTTCAGGTTTCAGCGCCGTCATGCTTTGAATGACAATTGCGCAGTCGTGCAACGTGGCTCCCAAACAAAATTGACGTCCTTTTTTCCCCACAAATAGAGCTTTCTTTTGGTGGTCTTTGATCATTTCTGCGGTTTTTATTTTTTGCGCTATATACAAAAATAGAGCGACAATTTTGAAAAAAAACACAATATTTTCAAATTTTTGCTATAATTAATATCCCATTTTTTTTTTAAAAAAACAATTTCTCAGTTTAGGCCGATACGTATTCTACATTTTAGGTAAAAAAATATAAAAAAAAAAAATCGCAAAAAGCGTATAGTGATTGATTTGCGCAAAAGTTATAGCGCCTACAAAATAGGGAATAGAATTATGATTTTTTTTAAATTATTTTTTTCTTTATTTTTTTACTAGTAATGGCGTCGATCTGCGATTTTTTTTTGTGACTGTGACATTACGGCGGACACATCGGACACTTTTGACACATTTTTGGGACCATTCACATTTATACAGCGAACAGTGCTAAAAATATGCACTGATTACTGTATAAATGTGACTGGCAGGGAAGGGGTTAACCACTAGGGGCGATCAAGGGGTTAATATGTTCCCTGCTAGATGTTCTTACTGTGGGGGGGGGGGGAGGGGACTGACTGGGGGAGGTGACTGATGGTTGTCCCTATGTACAAGGGACACACCATCCGTCTCCTCTCCCCGACAGGACGTGGATCTCTGTGTTTACACACAGAGATCCACGTCCCTGGCTCTGTGATAGCCGATCGCTCGTACCTGGCGGACATCGCGGCCGCCAGGCACGCGCATCGGCACTCGCCTGACACGGCGGGCACAGTTTTTCCCCGACACGCGCCCGCGGTGGCGCGCATCGCGGAAGTAAATAAGAGGACGTCCATAGACGTCCTATCAGCAATTGACGACCGCTTTGCGGACGTCTTTTGCTTATAGCCCGGGCGCGAAGTGGTTAAAGTAGTGTTGAACAATAAAGAAGACATAAAAAGAAAATTAATGCAGCCATCACATCTAAGAATTGGTAAGCTGCAATATAATAAATGTTTGCTTTTGGGTTTAATACCGCTTTAATGACATTTACAAAGACGCAATATATTAGGAATTTACTTATGCTAAATAAAGTTTATATTATTGTTTACTTATGATCCCTTGTAACCCTAGCTTCCTTCAGGAATTGTTTCCAGCTTTAGATCAGGTTCATGGGCTTGTACATGTTGCCAGGCTGAGGCAAAGCTTGAACAGCAATTCTTCACACAAGCCACCCTCCCAGGCAGAGGACCCAGAGGAGAGAAAGTTCTGGAAAGGTGCTCCCAAACATCTCCCAAGAGACTGGCTGGGTTAGATAAATATTCAGAAGCCAGAAAGTTGACCCTGCTCACTGGAGCATCCCCCCAGGTACAGGTGGAATCAATCAACCCCTCTGGGAAAGACCTGCAGAGTCCAGATAAGGTAAAACAGCTCAGCTACAAAAAAACACTAATTTTAGATAGGGACTCAACTGCATTGGGCACATTATATGCACGAAACACGTTGGGTTCTAAAGGCCTAGGAATATTTCAGAAATACACCAGAATGCATATGGGTATATTCAAATGCACTTGCTGCTTACTGAGATTCTTCTTCAAATTTGAAACAAAGGTACATTTAAAAAAAAAAAAATTGGGATAAAAGAAGGTTATAACCCCTGTCAGTTTTTTCGATCTGTATTCCATTGGGGAGATTTCCCTTCATTTCATAGCCCCAACAGGAAGTGAGAAGAAATCCCTTTCAAAGTGAGAACAATTCCTGGTTGTCACTAGAACTTGTGTCCTCATTGGAATTTCTCCTCTATTCCTGTATTGGTGCTAACCTTCACTCCACTTTCACTCATTGGTAACAGTCACCAGAACAAATACAGAAGGTGAATCTCCCTAACAGGGACACAGCAGCAATAAAAATCGGACAGGGTTTCAGTTTGACAGTATTTACCAAGAACTCTGTGTTGTAGGGGTGTCCTGACTTCATATACAGTGGAACCTCGGATTGCGAGTAACGTGGTTAACGAGCGTTTCGCAATACGAGCACTGTATTTTAAAAAATCCTGACTCGGTTTGCAATTGTTGTTTAGCGAAACTAGCAGGATTCAAGCCACAGCGGTGTGCAGTACTGCGTTTGGCCTGAGGTGGGGGGGCGCCGGAGACGAGCGGAGCTGTTCGGAAAACCTCCGTTCCCGAGCCTTTCCGAGGTTTTCTGAGTTCAGTCGAGCTGTCGTCGGGCCTTTCCAAGGCTCACCGGCGCCCCCCACCTCTGGCCGCATGCGCATGCCGCATGCCATTGAAGTCAATGCGGAACAAATTATTTTAGTTTCCATTGACTTCTATGGGGAAACTCGCTTTGATATGCGAGTACTTTGGATTACGAGCATTCTAATTAGACGTAGTAAGTAAAAGTAATTAGAATTGAAATTAGAATTGGACTTTGCATAACATACCTACATTCTTCACATCTGACAGATAAAATCTGATACAAAATCTTGACTGCCTGGGCCAATTTAACACCACATTCTTTTCTACAATGAATCTGACCTAGCAAAACAAGATTAAAAAGGTACCAAAAGAACTCAAATGCAGGGACCTTGTGGTGCAAGCAATCTCTCATCAGCCCAATCCCTGTGTCTCATGTGTCCCGTTGGTTTCTAAGCTCAGTTAAGTATAAAGTAGAACTTTTAGAGAAGATAATGGTGATCAGATAGGATTTTAATGCAGAAGATAAAGACTATGTCCCTTCTGTGACATCTCTTCTGTGTTAAAGGTTGAGGCGCCATACACTGTACAGCATCTAGGGGGTTCCGTAGAGATCAATTTGAAGACTAAAGCCTATAACACATGGGCCAAATGTTAGCCAGCTTCTCTCAAAGGGTCATGACTAGTGATGAGCCGAACACCCCCGGGTTCGGTTCGCACCAGAACCCGCGAACGGACCGAAAGTTCGAACGAACATTAGAACCCTATTAAATACAATGGATGCGAACGTTCGAATTCTAAAGTGCTAATTATAACAACTATTATGCATGTTATTGTCATAAATAGGGTTTGGGAACCCGGGTTGTGCACCAGGGGACATGTATCAATGCAAAAAGAAGTTTTAAAAACGGTCGTTTTTCGGGAGCAGTCATTTTAATGATGCATAAAGTGAAAAAAAAAAAAAAAGTCAAATATTCCTTTAAATATCGTACCTGGGGGGTGTCTAAAGTATGCCTGTGAAGTGCCACATGTTTCCCGTGTTTAGAACTGTCCCTGCACAAAATGACACTTCTAAAGGAAAAAAAAGCCATTTAAAACTGCTTGCGGCTTTAATGTAATGTCTGGTCCCGGTAATATGGATGAAATTCTTTAAGAAAAATGGCATAGCTACCCCATGACCCCCCCCCTACCCCAGCCCATTACCAGCCCCTTTGGGTCTTGTATGGATATTAAGGGGAACCCCGCACATAAAATAAAAAAGGCCCTATATACTCTGAACAGCCGTATACAGGCGGTGCATACAAGACAGGGACTGTAGGTTTGTTCTTATGTAGAATCTGTTTGTAATTTTGAACAGGTACATTGTTGAAGTGTAGCTCCAGCCCAAAAATCTATTTTTAAACTTTTTGGGAAACATAGGTAAGGGTTATCACCCCTGTAACATTTGTTTTGCTGTCTGTGCCCCTGTTCAGAACATTTCACCTCACTTTCCGTCCCAATGACAACTGTTTTTGAAATGTGGTGTTTTTCTTGAAACAAGGATTGCTGATAAAGCATCAGTACAGATGAGACCCCTTTCTCCCATATTTATTCTTACAGGAGAGAATTTTCCTTTCTAGGGGTAGATTTCCTCTCACTTCCTGTTGTCTTCTTTCGTTTGCAAGTAGGAGTCGTTTGTAAGTTGGATGTTTGAAAGTAGGGACCTGCCGTATATACTCTGCAGAAATAGGCCCCTTAGTTGTTGGTGTTGGCACAACACTGTAAGCACTCAGTTACTCTTGGTTGGTGCTGGAACGCCCTGCTGTCAACTATTATATCAGGAATTTTAATTACATATAATTGTTGAACAGTGGTAGTAAAAATTGGGGCTTTGATGGTGGTGCTGGTGCCACAACACTGTAAGCCCTGACAGTTACTCTTGGTGGGTGCAGCAATGGGCCCTGCTGTGAATTATTAGATCAAGAATTGTAATTACATGCCCCTTTTGAACAGGGGCTGAAAAATTGGGCCTTTCGTGGTGGTGGTGGTGGTGGCGTTGCCACAAGACTGTAAGCCCTCAGAGTTACTCTTGGTGGGTGCAGCAATGGACCCTGCTGTGAATTATTAGATCAAGAATTGTAATTGCATGCACCTGTTGAACAGGGGCTGAAAAATTGGGCCTTAGGCACTGGTGGCACAACACTACAACCCCTCACAGATACTGTACTTGGAGCACAGCAATGAGCCCTGTTGCAAAGTATTGCTTCAAAAATTGTAATGACACGCCCCTGTTAAACAGGGGCTGAAAAATTGGGCCTTAGCCACTGGTGGCGGCACCCATAAACAAAAATGATCTTCCAAGCTATCATCAATCGTATCATTGAGGACTCGGAGGAGGAGGATAGCCAGTCAACATAACAGCACAGGCACTCAGCATCAGCATCAGTCTTGAAGGGATGTGACATGTTAAAATCAATTAGTCTGTTATATCAGCATCAGGTGTGTGGTAGCTGGTGGTGATCCAAGACTGGTTCATCTTGATGAAAGTCAGTCGATCAACCGAGTCGGTGGACAGGCGCACCCTGTGATCCGTGACAAATCCTCCAGCAGCACTGAATGTGCGTTCCGAAAGAACGCTGGATGCAGGACAGGCCAGTAGCTCAATTGCATACTGTGCAAGCTCTGGCCAGTGATCCATCCTCAAGACCCAGTAAGCCAGAGGATTTTCGGTGGGGAAGGTGTCCAAGTCTGACCTTGCCCCTAGATATTCCTGCACCATGTTTATCAGACGCTGGCGATGGTTGCTGGAACCGATCATACTTTGGGGCTGCGGACTAAAGAATTGTCTGAACGCATCGGTCAGACGGCCACCTTCCCCACCGCTCCTTCTTTGACTGGCCGAAGCCTCAGCAACTCGTTGTCCAGGACCAGGAGTTTGTAACCTCCCAGTCTCTGGGAACGCGTTGCACAGACCTTTCTGCAAGGCCTCCCGGAGTTGTCTCATCCTCTGCTCCCTCTGCGACGGTAACATAAGGTCCGCAACCTTACCCTTGTACCGTGGATCAAGGAGAGTGGCCAGCCAGTAATGGTCCCTCTCCTTGATCCGAAGAATACGAGGATCCTTCCGCAGACTTTGCAGGATCAGGGAGGCCATGCAGCGTAGGTTTGCTGAGGCATTCGCTCCGGAGTCCTCTGGGTCACTAAGGACGACATGATCCGCAGCCACCTCCTCCCAGCCACGTACAAGTCCACTGGTTTCTTGGGACTGTAAATCATCCCTAAAAGACTGCTGCTGATGATGCTGAGTGCCAGCCTCCACCTCCATGCTGACACAATCCTCCTCCTCCTCCTCCTCCTCCTCTTCCTGTGCGATGGGTGGGACAGAAGGAACACTGTCTGGGTAAAGGGGGCCTTGAGAGGCAAGGAAGTCCTCCTCTTCCTGCCTCTGTTCTGCCTCAAGTGCCCTGTCCATTATTCCACGCAGCGTGTGCTCCAACAGGTGGACAAGAGGTACAGTGTCACTGATGCATGCACTGTCACTGCTCACCATCCTCGTGGCCTCCTCAAATGGTGCCAGGACAGTGCATGCATCCCTGATCATGCCCCACTGGCGTGGAGAAAAAAAACCAAGCTCCCCTGACCCTGTCCTGGTGCCGTAGTCGCACAGGTACTCATTGATGGCCCTCTGCTGCGTGTGCAGCCGCTGCAGCATGGCCAACGTTGAGTTCCACCTGGTGGGCATGTCACATATAAGGCGGTTCTTGGGCAGGTTCAACTCCTTTTGCAGCTCAGCCAGGCGAGCACTGGCATTATAAGATCTGCGGAAATGCACACAGACTTTCCTGGCCTGCCTCAGGACATCCTGTAAGCCCGGGTACCTGCCCAAGAACCGCTGCACCACCAGGTTAAGGACGTGAGCCACACAGGGCACATGGGTCAGTTGTCCCTGTCGGAGGGCGGAGAGGAGGTTGGTGCCATTGTCGCAAACCACCATTCCTGGCTTAAGCTGGCGTGGCGTCAACCACCTCTCGGCCTGGCCCTGCAGAGCAGACAGGACCTCTGCCCCAGTGTGGCTTCTGTCCCCCAAACACACCAGCGCAAGCACGGCATGGCATCTTTTTGCCTGCGTACTTGCGTAGCCCCGTGAACGGCTACGGAGCACCGCTGGTTCATAGGACAAACCACAGGAAGAGGCCATGGAGGAAGAAGAAGAGGAGGGGGTGGAGGAGAGAGGTGTGTCACAACCAGTAGTAGCATTTTGGAGGCGTGGCGGTGGGACAACCTCCAACACTACTGCACCTTGTCCTGCATCCTTCCCAGCTGCCAAAAGAGTGACCCAATGGGCCGTGAAAGAAAGGTAACGTCCCTGTCCATGCCTGCTGGACCATGAGTCAGCGGTAATATGCACCTTACCGCTGACCGCCCTGTCCAGCGAGGCCAAGACATTGCCTTCCACATGCCGGTAGAGAGCCGGAATAGCCTTCCGTGAGAAAAAGTGGCGTTTGGGAACCTGCCACTGAGGAACCGCACATTGCACAAACTCACGGAAGGGGGCCGAGTCTACCAACTGAAAAGGCAGCAGTTGAAGCGCTAGCAATTTAGCCAAGCTAGCATTCAACCGCTGGGCATGTGGATGGCTGGGAGTGAACTTCTTTCGACGGTCCAGCAGCTGGGGCAGGGAAATTTGCCTGCTAGAATCGGACGTCGGTGTACTGCTAGCAGAGTGGCCGCAAGTACTTGGCTGTGACACACCTAATTCTACACCTTCATTCCTCTCAGTGCATGTTTCAGAGAGGACTGAAGTTATAGTGGGGTTGGAGATCCCAGCTGATGCGGTGCAAGGAGAGGTCCGCTTTGTTCTTTGGTGTGGGTCTTTGAGGTAGGCTTGCCAACGAGCTGCATGGCAGGTCAACATATGTCTGGTCAGGCATGTGGTACCCAAGCGGCTGATGTTTTGGCCACGCGATATACGCTTGAGACATATGTTGCAAACAGCAGCTGTGCGATCTGATGCACTAGCCTCAAAAAAGGCCCACACCAAAGAACTTTTTGAATGACGGGCAGAGGCAGCGCCCTGCACAGGCGGAGCTCTGCGGTGTGATTCCGTCGGTGTACTGCCCTTACGCTGGCCACCAAAGGGCATCCTGCCTCGTTGGAGATGTGCCTCCTCCTCATCCTCCTCCTCCTCCTCTCTCCTATTAGGCACCCACGTGGAGTCAGTGACCTCATCATCCCCTCCCTCCTCATCACTGGAGCCAATCTGGCAGTATGCTGCAGCTGCTGGAACATGACTGCCAGATTGGTGTCCTTCTTGAGCATCCCCTCTGTCTGCTCTCACGCTACTGCCTTCCTCTAGCTGGGTTTCATCATCAGACCCTTCGAAACGCTGGGCATCCTCCTGGAGCATGTACCCAACACTGTGCTGAAACAGTTCGGGGGACTCCTCAGGAGGAGGACATGGTGGGTCTAGGGAAGGAGTGACTGATGATTTGTCTGACATTGATACCAGGGAAGACGACGCTTTGGCAGCTGCTTTTCCAGTACCCTGAGCCTGGGTGAGAGAGGATGAGGAGGAGGAGGAGGGCTTGGTCATCCACTCTACCAAGTCTTCGGCATGATGTGGCTCAACATGTCCAGCTGCGGAAAAGAAGGACAAGCGTGTCCCATGGCCATGTGCTGATGACAATGCACCGCGTCCACGACCAGCACTGTTGCCCCCAGACACAGAGCCTGCTTGCCCTCTTTTATTGCCTCCTGACTGTCTGCCTCTCCTTGTTTGCCTTCCAGACATTCTAATAGATGGCCTGCAGGGAGATGGGAAAAAAGCAATAAGGGCTACCTTCAGGTGTCCTTCTCTGTCCCTTGAAACAAGGACTTTCACAGTGAAAGAAACTGACACTCTCCCTACCTACAGTTTTCTGTCCCTAGAAAAAATGTTTTTTTTTAATCACAATATAGCACAAGGACAATTCACTCACTGTCCTTACAGGTCCCTGGAAACAAGGACTTGCAGAGTGAAATAAACTGACACTGTCCCTACCTACAGTTTTCTGTCCCTAGAATTAATGTTTTTTTTAAGCACAATATAGCACAAGGAGAATTCACTCACTGTCCTTACAGGTCCCTGGAAACAAGGACTTGCAGAGTGAAATAAACTGACACTCTCCCTACCTACAGTTTTCTGTCCCTAGAAAAAATGTTTTTTTTAATCACAATATAGCACAAGGACAATTCACTCACTGTCCTTACAGGTCCCTGGAAACAAGGACTTGCAGAGTGAAATAAACTGACACTGTCCCTACCTACAGTTTTCTGTCCCTAGAATAAATGTTTTTTTTAAGCACACTATAGCACAAGCACAAAACACACTGACACTCTCCCTACCTATCCTTCTCTTTCCCTAAACTAAAGGAATCCAGGTTAAGCAAGAAAGAAATAACAGTCACTGTCCCTGCCTATGCTGCTCTATCCCTGCTCCGGAACACACTACACTAGGCCGCCGTGCTGGCGGCCTTTTATAGTGTGGGGCGTGTACTAAACACCCTCAGCAATAATTGGCCACAGGCATCCTGCCTGTGGCCAATCATTGCTCTCCTCGCTGCCGGCGCTGTGATTGGCCAAGCATGCGGGGTCACAGTGCATGCTTGGCCAATCACAGCGCCTGGATGACACTGCGATGGCGTAGTGCATTGTGGGCCGTTCGCGTCACTCGAATTTGGCGCGAACGGCCCAAATCGTTCGATCTTCGTCGAACGATCGAACAGCCGATGTTCGAGTCGAACGTATGTTCGACTCGAACACGAAGCTCATCCCTAGTCATGACTAAAAAAGTCTGCTGACCAGCTCCTGATCAGCACTCCAGAGTGTTCTGTCAGAACACAATAGCACAGCAGGGGAGATTGCTGTACTAACATTGGATTGTTAGTACAGCGACTCCGACCTGTGTAGTGTACGAGGCTTAAGGGTTCGTTCACATGTATGTTGATTATGAAGAACGAAGCAACGCTCATTAAACTGCCTATAGCATTTATGACTTGTTTTGGATGTCTTTTTGTTGTGTTTTTGAAGTGTTGAAAAAGTATCAAGGAAGCTTGTTAAACGCCCATTCTTTTCTAGGGAAAAGTGATTAAAGGGGAAGTGATGTAGACTCAAGAGGATATGATCTGCTTTTGAGGAGTGATTATGCTGTGGTGTCATCTCTTTAACCCTTGACTTGGTCCAGCTCAAGATGACCATGGAAAGATTGTCACAGTCACTTGTTGGCACGTCACTTGCTTCCATCGACACTTGATGATGTGGTTGCTTGCTTGCACTGATTCTTGCTGACACCGATACTTTGCTGACTCAAAAAAATTAGGGCTGTGGAAATTAACTATTAATTCCTCGATTAATCGATAAAAATTTTTGATTGATCAAAATTCTTTTGATCAGTACTCACCTCTCCGCCGGCTTCCGGGTCTTCAGGGAGTTCTGTCGGAGATCCGGTGACGTCGCGGACACCGGCGGGGCTTGCCGTGTCCATCTGAAGGGCTCCTTTGCTGTGCCCTCATATCTGCATGCCGGCGGGACCTTACTATCTGCCACACTTTCCTCTATCAACCTGGGATCCTACAGCCATCCACTGGGAGTTGTGATCGTTCCCTTCTTGGGACATCTACATGCCGACGGACTGATGTTAACCCCTCATCTGGATTCAGCAGTGGTATCGTTGTGCACATTTTTATACCAGTATCATACTTAGCTACATGTTTTTATGACAGCTTTTGCTACCTTTTGGTATTACTCGCACTATTTTTACAGTTTATGTAGCTACATTGATTTTATCTCCAGTGTAATATTTTGTTACCTACTTAAAGACTATAAAAGTTTTAATGCTATTCCCATTGAGCGCTGTCTTTGTGTGGTTTTTGTATCCTGCTATCCATTTTTCCAGTGGTTGGTAGCTGCACTGGGAATCGGCCTGCAAGGAGATCAGCTAAATGTAGTTGGATCTGTATGTGCGTTATAATTAATCAAAATTAGTCGATTAATCGATTTAAAAAAAAACAAAAAAAAAAAAACTATTAATCGAACACGAAAATTTTAATCAGTAACACCCCTAAAAAAAAATCTTTGCCACTGGCAATAATGCTCATTGCTTTTGGCAGTATTGGCTTGAGGCTGTTGCCTGCACAAAGAAGCAAATGGTGTTACCACACAGCTGCTCTGTACGAACAGGTAGGACCTGGAGCTGCTCCGTCTTAGTTCTCTATTATTTCCCAGAGCACTCTGGGATATAGGAACCTCCACTGCCTCTCCCCCAGCACCCAGCTGACACTTTATTAATGCTTCACTAACACTCCATAAGGCTGGATTCACACCTATGCATTTTTAGTGCTTTTTGCATTTTGCAGATTTTCACTACAGTCCATTTAACATGGTTTCCTATGGAACACGTTCTGTAGAGCAAATCTGCAAAATGCAAAAAGCACTAAAAATGCATCAGTGTGAATCCAGCCTTAATGCTAAAGGCACAGTCAGGGTGCAGCTACGGAGCACTACCATTGAAATTAATGGAGGTGGCTAATAAGCATTGGTGCCTCCTAAAAGCAACATGAGGCCTCATTTTTAACACAACACAACGACACCTGTGTGTCTTGCACTGTGTGGTGCCATTGTATAATTCATGGCAGTCATTGAAGGGCAGTTTTGAGGCTTTAACAACACTGCCTAAATGCTGCTAAACATCACGGGCCATTGATGCACATGTGAACAAGCTCTAACACAGGCACTTTCAGACATCTTAAGTTGGCTATACTTGAGCACTGTTGTTAAATTAGAAATGTTTTAGGCCAGGCCAGGTTAAACACCAGGCAAACAGCTAAATACACAAATTAAACAGGAACTTGACTCTTCTCGTCTGTTTATTTCACCCCTCTTACCTGTAATGCAGTGTTTTTTTGGAAACAGCAAATCCAGTGTTGTCCTGCAGCGATCCACTGCTCTGCTGCCATAGACCGGGTACCACACCGCCATCTTCCCTTATGTCATTGGGGGCTGGCTGTCTCTCTTGACTTCTTGCTGCCAGCCCCCAAAGCTACCAGGTCAACCTCCGGCTCTGTATGTCTCTATGCTGCCCCTAGAATGTGTAACAGATAAATTCCAGGAGACTGCAGATACAGGGCTAGAAAGTACACAAAGTAAACAAAAAAAGTGTTTTTTTATATTGAAGGGGCAGGGGAGTTGCAGGGAGAAAAAGTCAATTTTGTGAGTGAAAGTCTGTTTTAAATAAATACGTGAGAATTGTACCAGCAATCAACTCAGTGATGCTAAGCCTGTAAAACTGTAAAAGTGCTGCAGTCTCAGCATCATTGAGTAAAAGGCTCCCCTGACTGGACAGTAAAAGGAAACGCAGCAGTTTAAGGGATTAATTTCTGTCACTTTGATCTCTCTTCAGGGTGGCTTCCTAACTGGTTCCCAGTGCTGCTTCTCCCTTCCTTTCTTTGAGCTCTGCTGTATTGTAGACCGCAAGAAGCCAACACCAAGTCAAATTTATGTACTTCCACTAAATAAAAAAATACATTTAATGATTACATATCTTGCGTTATAATTTGTGCCTTTATCGGCCTGGATTTCTGGACGAAGAAACTTAAATCTCTCAATCAACATTGACTATTTTTAATCCTTATATGATAGCATCAGTAAATAGATAGGAAAGTACAGTATATCAGCATAACATATTGACTCGTTGTAAACTTTTTTTTTTTACGTATCTTCCGTTTTTCCTGGCTTCCAGTAGAGATTCATTGAAATTTCGGTGGCCAAAACATATTGACCGAAAATATGTTTCAATAAAGAAAAAGGTGCTGATAACGCATGCGATTGTGTTGTGATTTTGCCATGATTTTACCATGCTTATGGTGTGTTTTTCATAGGTCATGTGACTCAAAAACCGCATCATAAACATAACACAGGTGCGTTATTGATGCGTTCTTGCTGCGTTTTCAGTGCATTTCAACAGGGAGGTGCGTTTTGGTGCGTTTTTTTAACTGACCAAAAAATGCAGCAAGCAGGATTTTTAACACCACAATGGAAACGCAACGGACCAGTGTAAAGACATACATAGAATTTAAAAGGGATGCATTTTTTTTTTATAGCTTTTCTCGCGCTAAAGGTGGCGGTAATGGCCGACAATAAATTAATCTTCATTTAAATTCATTATAATAATTAAAAAGTCAAACCTAATACAATAATATATATATATATATATATATATATATATATTTAAAACTGTCATTTTCGGTTTTGGCCAAGTGCATCCTGAATTTTCGGTTTCAGCAAATTTCCATTCGGTGCACCTCTAGTTTCCAAGGCTAGGCAAATGATGTAATATAGTACATGCCAGGAGTCTTCAGAAGGGGAGATGGGATTTTATCAGCTAAGCTCTGCCTCTCATCCACTCCCTCAGGACCAGTGAATAGCATAAATAAAAGAGGTAGTTAGCCCCCCCCATTCCTTGTAATTAGCTATATACCAAAACATACAGGGTGGGCATGTATGCTGCCATGGTGTCTTATGGGCACACAGAGCTGGCTTGAGACTGAGCATGTATGTATGAGTGCGGCCATAGCAAGCGGCTTGCTATGGAGGTCCTTTGGCGGGGGGGTCTCGGGGGGACCCGAGAAAAGGAGGATCGGGGCTGCTCTGTGCAAAACCACTGCACGGAGCAGGTAAGTATGTTTTTTATTTAAAAAGAGTAAAAATTAAGCCTTTAGAATGACATTAATGCTCAAACACACCTAAAAGTGTTGAGCGTTTAGGTGCATTTACACGCGTTTCGGCACGTTCAGCATATTTTCAATTCTTCCGCTCTTCTCCTGAACAGACTTGATTTTTTTTTCAGCCTGCAAATGCTCCTTTTCTAATACACCTGTAAACGCTTATGTGTGCATGGACACATAGGCTAACATAGGAGCCCTTTTACAGGCTGAAAAAAAGCACCAAATGCTTGTAAAAGCAGTGTTTTTAAGCCCAGTGTGCATAAGGCCTAAAGATAATATTCAAAATTGGTGCATATTGTAATGCAGCAGTTTGTGACATCATGCCTTAAAGGAGAAGTCCAGCCTGGGCTTGTTTGGCTGGGCTTCTCCTAAGGGTCACAGGAGTGCAATTTGTTTTGCACTCCTGTGACCTGTTTTCAGCAGAGAACGGGCTGAAGTCCGCTCTCTGCTGACATCACTGGAATCAGTCCAGGTACCGCATCAACCCCGACTTCGGAAGTCTGGATCTGCCAGGTGCCTCGACTGATGGCAGTCTCAGGCTCTCAGCGAGCCAATGAGACAGCCGCTCTCGGCCCCTCCACAGCTCAGCACTCCAGTGAGTGTGGAGGAGCAAAGCAGGAGAGCTGCTGATTGACAGTCAGCAGCTCTCCTCTCGGGGAGCTTAGAGAACCGAGCCATCAGCGGTGTTCGATGGCTTGGTTCTCAGTGCAGAGATGCCGGGGGACCACCTAGGTAAGTATGATAATGGGGAAAAAAGCAAAACCCATACTTCTCCTTTAAAATGACATATGAACTCTTTACCAATTCAGAATTTTCAATCCTTATACAAAGAATATACACATTTTCTGTATTCATACCCCTTAAACTTTTTCACATTTTGTCATGTTACAACCAAAATCTAGAAAGTATTTTTTGGGGATTTTATGTGATAGACCAACACAAAGTGGCTCATAATTGTGAAGTGGAAGGAAAATGATAAATGGTTTTCAAAATGTTTTACAAATAAATATCTGAAAAGTGTGGCGTGCGTTTGTATTCAGCCCCCTTTACTCTTCATACCCTAACTAAAAGTGGAATCAATTGCTTTCAGAAGTAAATAGAGTCCACCTGTGTGTAATTTAATCTCAGTATAAATACAGCTGTTCTGTGAAGCCCTCAGGAGGAGGTTTTTTAGAGAACCTTAGGAAACAAACAGCATCATGAAGGCCAAGGAACAAACCAGACAGGTCAGGGATAATGTTAGAGAGGTTTAAAGCAGGGTTAGATTATAAAAAAATATCCCAAGCTTTGAACATCTCACATAGCACTGTTCAATCCATCATCCGAGAATGGAAAGAGTATGGCACAACTGCAAACCTACCAAGACATTGCGGTCCACCTAAACTGACAGGCCGGGCAAGAAGAGCATTAATCAGAGAAGCAGCCAAGAAGCCCAAGGAAACTCTGGAGGAGCTGCAGAGATCCTGTCACGTACCTTTGGTGTGAGCCTGACGTGCAGAGGGAGACCTCCCGTACAACCCCAGCTCGGAGACCACTGGAGTGGGGACAGTGGTGGTAAGAGCGCGGTGAGGTAAGGGTGCCTGCTTGGTCCTCTTGGCTGGGTGTAGTAAAGCCAAGCAAAAGCTGGAACAGCTGGAACTGGGAGCAGCGGATGCAGGTCAGCAGGTGCAGGTATGCAGAGCAGCGGATGCAGGTCAGCAGGTGCAGGTATGCGGGACCGCGGATGCAGGTCAGCAGGTGTAGGTATGCAGAGCAGCGCAGTCAGACAAGCCAGGTCATTCACATCAGGGTAAACAGCATAAACGGCAGGCAGAGAGTAGTCAGAGTCCAGGCTGGGTCTTGGCAACAGATGATCAGACAGGTAACTTAGCAGGGTCAAACAAGCCAGAGTCAGGACTGGAGATAGGAGGGAGGTCAGGAAGCCGGGTCAAACACAGGAACCCAATACAGGCACAGAGTCAGGAACAGAAGCAGATCAAACCACAAGGGGCAACATCTCTGGAACGTCTTTTATAGGAAGTTCATGGGAGGAGCAAGGGGTTCAGGGTTCAACATCAATCAAGACACCAAGCAGAGTAGTCTAATCCATTAGATAGGTTATCCAGCAGATCAGGCAGGGAACTGTCCAGCATCCCAGATAGCTCAGTGGGAAGAGTCAATGCCAGACACCGACGAGGTCCCAGGTTCAAGCCCAGTATGTCCCTGACAGTGCCCCCCCCCTTAAGGGCAACCTCCGGGTGCCCAAGAGAGCTCTTTTCTGGGGGTGACTGCGAAAAAATGCCTGGATTAACTCTCGGGCATGAATGTTCCGTTGGGGTTCCCAGAAGTTCTCCTCCAGACCATACCCCTTCCACTTAATCAGGAATTGAAGTTGATTCCCCCTTCTTCTACAGTCCAAGACAGCCTCCACCTCGAACTCCTCATCCCCGTCAACCATTACAGGTTCAGCCGGTCCTGATCCCCTGTTTGGGAAGGGATCCGGCACTGTAGGATTCAGTAGTGACACGTGAAACACTGGGTGAACCTTCAATGAATCTGGTAAAGAAAGTTCATAGGAGACTTCATTTAATCTCCGTTTTACTGGGAAGGGGCCGATGAACTTGGGTGCCAGTTTCCTTGCGGGGCAGGTCATCCTAAGGTTGGCGGTAGACAGCCATACTTGATCGCCTTGTTGAAGGCATAATTCCCCTCTCCTCTTTCTGTCAAATATCCTTTTATTGGTTGCCTGCGCCTTGGTCAAGGCTTCCTGTAATATTTTGTTGTTACGGGTCAGGAAATCAACGGTACTCTGGACTGCTGGGACTGTTGAATCAGAAATGAGATCAGGTAGGAAGGTCGGGGGGAACCCGTAGTTGGAGAAAAATGGAGACTGACCTGTAGCCGAGTGACTGGCATTATTAAAGGCAAACTCCACCAGGGGTAGTAGTGTTACCCAGTCATCTTAAACAAAGGTGGTAAAGCATCGGAGATATTGCTCGAGCGTTTGGTTCGTCCTCTCGGTTTGCCCATTGGTCTGAGGGTGATAGGCAGAGGACATGGACAGCTCGATCTTCAGGACCTTGCACAAAGCCTTCCAGAAGCGAGAGGTGAACTGCACCCCTCTGTCTGAAACAATGTCTGTTGGAACCCCATGTAACCTTACTATCTCTTTCATGAAGACCTGGGCAGTTTCCATGGCAGATGGCGTGCTCTTCAGTGGCACGAAGTGGGCCATTTTAGATAGACAGTCGACCACTACAAAAATGGCTGAGCAACCTTCTGACGGGGGAAGTTCCACTATGAAGTCCATAGCAATCCTTTGCCAGGGTCGATCAGGAACTGGTAAGGGTCTGAGCAGACCCCAGGCCTTGCTTCTAGCGGTCTTACTACGGGTACAGGTGGCACATGAATTTACATACTCCCTGCAGTTCCTTTCAAGATCCGGCCACCAAAATGTGCGTTGAATTAGTTCCTGGGTTTTATGCATTCCGAAGTGGCCGGCCAAGGGATGATCATGGCACAGATTTAATACTGTTACTCTGACATCTTCTGGTACAAAGATCTTGTTGTCTTTCCATAGTAACCCATCCTTGGGTAACAGGGTAATCCCAGGAGGCCCTGACATATTTGCTGAAGCTTGTTTCAAGCCGGACATTAGATTTGTTTGCAAGAGTAGAAAGTTACCTTCCGATAGGATGGTATCAGGAGCTGACACTTCTTTCGGATCATCGAACATGCGAGAAAGGGCGTCTGGTTTGGTGTTCTTTGAGCCGGGCCGGTAAGTTATGTGAAATGAAAACCTAGAGAAGAATAAGGCCCATCGTGCCTGCGTGGTCTCAGACGCTTGGCAGCTCTCAAATACTCCAGGTTTTTGTGGTCTGTATAAATGAGTATGGGATGCGCCGCTCCTTCCAACAGATACCTCCATTCTTCAAGGGCGGACTTGATGGCCAGGAGCTCCCGGTCCCCCACTTCATAGTTCTTCTCGGCCGGAGTAAGCTTACGAGAGAAGAAGGCTATTGGGTGCATCAAGTCCTTGAGACCCTGGCGTTGAGAGATAACGGCTCCTAACGCTGTCTCTGAGGCATCTACCTCGAGTAGATAAGGTAGAGCAGGGTCAGGGTGACTCAGAATAGGAGCTGACGTGAACAGTCCTTTTAAATTTGTGAAGGCTGCCTGTGCCTCGGGATTCCAACAAAACCGGACATTCTGCTTGGTCAGCTGCGTAATCGGGGAAATAATAGCGGAGAATCCCTTGATGAACCTCCGGTAGAAGTTGGCGAAGCCAACGAAGCGCTGCACCCCCTTCTTGTCTGAAGGTGCAGGCCAATCCAGAATAGCTGAAACTTTTTGCGGATCCATCTTGAATCCCTCTGTTGAAATTACCAAGCCGAGGAACTGAATACTCTGTCGCTCGAATTCACATTTTTTCTGGTTTTGCGTACAGTCCATGTTGACGGAGTCGACAGAGTACGATCTTGACATGTTCCCGGTGCTGCTCAATTGAAGTGGAAAAAATCAAAATATCGTCTAGATAGACAATTACGTAAATGTCCAGGCAGTCCCTAAAAATGTCATTGACTAGATGCTGAAAAGTAGCAGGGGCGTTACATAGGCCAAAGGGCATTACTAGGTATTCGTAATGGCCGAACCTGGTCCGAAAAGCAGTCTTCCATTCATCCCCTGCGTGGATGCGGACCAGGTTGTACGCCCCCCGCAGGTCTAGCTTGGTAAACACAGAAGAGGTCCTGAGCCTCTGAAAGAGTTCGGGTACCAGGGGCAGAGGGTACCGATTCTTGACCGTAATTTTATTTAATTCCCGGTAGTCCACACAGGGCCGGAGAGAATGGTCCTTTTTCTCCACAAAAAAGATTCCCGCCCCTGCTGGAGAAGTGGAAGGACGGATGAACCCCCTCTTTAGGTTTTCGTCAACATACTCTTTCAGAACCTCTAGCTCCCGTTCAGATAAGGGGAAGATCCGTCCAAAGGGAATTTCAGCCCCAGGGAGAAGCTCGATTGGACAATCGTATGGACGATGAGGCGGAAGGGTCTCAGCTCCCCGTTTGCTGAAAACGTCCAGGAATCCATGGTATTGTTTGGGCACAGCTGTGCGTACCTCTGAATCCGGCTCCAGGCATAACAGAGGACCAGAAGTGCTGAGACATGGAGGCATGCAGTGGTGTTGGCAATAAGGCGACTGGAACCTAATACTCCCGGACCCCCAATCGATCTGTGGGTTATGGGCCTGAAGCCAGGGTAGACCCAAGATGACTGGAAACAGAGGGGATGCAATGGCATTCAGGCTTAATAGTTCCTTAATGATCTGTAGAGGTGGTTACAAGCAAAGGAGGGGTTTCTTGAGTCACTACTCCTGACTTAATACGGGACCCGTCTGCTAAAAAGATGGAAAGTCCCTGGGTCTTTGGCTGCAGTGGGATGTGCTGTTGTGCTGCAAAGTTAAGATCGATGAAACAATTACATGCTCCTGAGTCAATTATCGCGGTGACTGGTATTGTCCTTACTGGCAATTGGAACGAGATAGGTAGGGCCAGGTGGGTGGTGTTGGCAGAGGGAGGTGGACCACTTGGAGAAGGGGTAGCTGGGACCTTGCGCAGCTTAGCAGGACATGAGGAAACGTAATGGCCGGCTCCTCCACAATATAAACAAAGATCATTCTGTCGCCGGCGAAGTCGTTCTTCGGCCGACAGGGAAGGTCTCATCAGTCCAAGCTGTCTCGGCTTTATGGTAACAGAAGTCTGATCGGCAGGTAAGGAGTTAACTGGAACTGAACTGGCAACAGCAGGAGATACCCGGGGTAGCATCCAGGCTGGACGGAGCTGCTGGGTAGCCCTCTCTGTTCTGCGCTCCCGGAGTCGTCGGTCTATCTGAATAGACTGGGTGATTAAAGTCTCTAGGGCATCAGGAACACCGACACGGGCTAACTCGTCTTTCAGTCCCTCAGAGAGACCGAGACGGAACTGGTGCCGTAGGGCTGCATCATTCCACTGGGCATCCGCACTCCAGCATCTGAAATCAGTTACATAGTCCTCGACCGCTCTGCGGCCTTGCTGGAGCGCAGCCTCGGCGGTGGAAGTCCGTTGAGGGTCATCATAGAGTCGAGCCATGGCATCAAGAAAAGATGAGAGAGAGTCCAGAGCTTCATGGCGGACTTCCAGCAGATGATGGGCCCAAGCCTGAGGTTCCCCCTGTAGTAGAGTGATAACAAACCCTACTTTGGTGACCTCTAATGACAAAGTCAGAGGTAGTAAGGAAAAGTATAGTTCACATGCGAAACGCCCGGAATTTGCTTCGATCCCCTGAAAACTTATCGGAACGGGGACCCTAGGCTCAGGAGGTGGTGGCGTTCCAGAGGAGGAAGTTGGGACTGAAGGTGCGTCTGCAGTGATGGTCTGGGTTTGCGTCTGCCTATCCACTTGAACGTAACTGCCTTGTAGAGACTTCACGACCCGGGTGAGGGCTGCGAGGTGCTGACTGACGTCATCCATAGGCGAGGTCCCTCTTGCAGGCTCAGACATGGCGGTTTGATACTGTCACGTACCTTTGGTGTGAGCCTGACGTGCAGAGGGAGACCTCCCGTACAACCCCGGCTCGGAGACCACTGGAGTGGGGACAGTGGTGGTAAGAGCGCGGTGAGATAAGGGTGCCTGCTTGGTCCTCTTGGCTGGGTGTAGTAAAGCCAAGCGAAAGCTGGAACTGGGAGCAGCGGATGCAGGTCAGCAGGTGCAGGTATGCAGAGCAGCGGATGCAGGTCAGCAGGTGCAGGTATGCAGAGCAGCAGGTGCAGGTGTGCGGGACCGCGGATGCAGGTCAGCAGGTGTAGGTATGCAGAGCAGCGCAGTCAGACAAGCCAGGTCATTCACATCAGGGTAAACAGCATAAACGGCAGGCAGAGAGTAGTCAGAGTCCAGGCTGGGTCTTGGCAACAGATGATCAGACAGGTAACTTAGCAGGGTCAAACAAGCCAGAGTCAGGACTGGAGATAGGAGGGAGGTCAGGAAGCCGGGTCAAACACAGGAACACGATACAGGCACAGAGTCAGGAACAGAAGCAGATCAAACCGCAAGGGGCAACATCTCTGGAACGTCTTTTATAGGAAGTTCATGGGAGGAGCAAGGGGTTCAGGGTTCAACATCAATCAAGACACCAAGCAGAACAGAACAGAACAACTATTAGTCGTGCACTCCACAAATCTGGCAAGAAGAAAGCCATAGTTGAAAGAAAGCCATAAGAAGTTTTGCAGTTTGCGAGACGCCATGTGGGGGACACAGCAAACATGTGGAAGAAGATGCTCTGGTCAGATGAGACCAAAATTGAACTTTTGGGCTTAAAAGGAAAACACAGAGTGTGGTGGAAAACTAACACTGCACATCACCTTGAACACACCATCCCAAACATGGTGGCGGCAGCATCATGTTGTAGGGATGCTTTTCTTCAGCAGGGACAGGAAAGCTGGTCAGAGTTATTGGGAAGATGAATGGAACCAAATACAGGGCATTCTTAGAAGAAAACCTGTTAGTGTCTACAAAAGACTTGAGACTGGGGCGGAGGTTCACCTTCCAGCAGGATAACGACCCTAAACATACACTTAGAGATACAATGGAATGGTTTAGATCAAAGCATATTCATGTGTTAGAATGGCCCAGTCAAAGTCCAGACCTAAATCCAATTGAGAATCTGTGGCAAGACTTTAAAATTGCTGTTCACAGACGCTCTCCATCCAATCTGACAGAGCTTGAGCTATTTTACAAAGAAGAATGGGCAAAAATGTCACTCTCTACATCTGCAAACTGGTGGAGACATCCCTAAAAAGACTTGCAGCTGTATTTTCAGCAAAAGCTGGTTCTACAAAGTATTGACTCAGGGGGGCTGAATACAAATGTACGACACACTTTTCAGATATTTATTTGTAAAAAAATTTGAAAACCATTTATCATTTTCCTTTCACTTCACAATTATGTGCTACTTTGTGTTGGTCTATCACATAAAATCCCAATAAAATATATTTAAGTTTTTGGTTGTAACATGACAAAATGTGGAAAACTTCAAGGGGTATGAATACTTTTTCAAGGCACTGTAGCTACAGCAAAAGTTGAAGGAGTGTGGAAACATACGTGATCTTTCAAACATTCCCAAGTGAAGGTAGTTTCCCGTGTAACTGTAGATGCAGTAAAGTAGATTAATAAATGATCAGGAAATTGGTTCCTGCACACTTATGATGATAACCAGGCCTGGATTTACTACCTTTGCTGCCCCAAGGCCGGGTCCTTCAATGCCGCCCCCCTGCTGGTGTTCTGCTGAAGAAGTTCCCCCCGGCAGATAAGGACCCTCCTGTACTGTGCAGATGTGGCGCTTGCGTAGTACAAACCTCAACGGAGCCGCTGAAAATAGCCGAAGATGTAGAGCTGAGAGTCAGCTCTACATGGCGCCTGTGCAATGACTATGACACATGCCGCACGCTCCCGATGCTAGTGCTACTCTGCAAGGGGCAGGGATAATTTTAGGAATAAAGTACACGTCTTAGCGGGGCATGTTAAAACAAATGTAGGGCGTGTTTTGCAATGTTGATGGGCGGGTTTGCACAACCTATTTAACTAACAAACACAATGAATTTATCACAGTATCAGTGCGGATTTTGATGATTTGTTGTCCATCATTTTAAAATACCGCCTCTTTTGTGAGTTAAATAGTTTGTGCAAACCCGCCCATCAACATTGCAAAATCCGCCCATCAACATTGCAAAACCCGCCCCCAATTTGTTTTAAAACGCCCCGCTAAAACGTGTACTTTATTTCTAAAATCACCCTTGCAGAGTAGCACTAGCATCGGGAGCGTGCGGCATCGTCTGGCACAATGTCATAGTCATTGCGCAGGCGACGTATAGAGATGACTCCAGCTCTACATCTTCCGCTATTTTTGCCGGCTTCGCACTGTGCCTGCGCAGTACAGGGGGGGTCCTTATCTGCCAGGGGACCTTTTTCGGCAGGACACCAGGGGGACTTTTTTTGGCAGGACACCGGCCGGCCCGGGACGACAGGATTTTTTCACCCCCCTGTTGCCGCAGCACCGCCCCTGCACCCACTGCCGCCCCAAGGCCTAGCCTCGGTGGCCTTGTCAGGAATCCGGCCCTGATGATAATTGTTTTGAATGATCATGTGCCTTTTTAATTTACAGTACAGTAGCTTGACAGAATATTAAAGGACAGGCCAGGAGCGCAAGCACAGCATAAGCGTAAGGCCTACATAATGGGGTTTGAACAGGAAGGCTAGAAGGTTAGGTCGGGGTTAATAAAAATGAATACAGGAGTTATAATACCAAATACATTTTATTGGAGGATAGTAGGGTGTGGCAGGGTGTGGCAGGGTGGTCCTAAGGGGTTACTAAGGGGGGACTGCCCTCCAGGTTTCAGTCAGACCAGAGGACAGCTAAAGACAAGATTCTCCTCACAGCTAAAGACAAGATTCTCCTCGTTGCTGCGGTGGTGTGCTTTGTGATGGAGGACCTTGAGTGCTTGATGGCAGACATTCGCGCTGCAGCGGTTGCCAATGGGCCGCAGTGGCTGCGTTCGCAGTTTTCTGGACTTATGCCGGGGTCGGGGCAGGTACCTGCTACACCTGCCCCTGAACATCCACGCGCTAGGAGGTCTAGGCCTCCTGTGCGTTTGAGCCCTGAATGGACCCCGAGGAGTAGTCGCCGCGCTGGGAGCCCAACCCTGGACCCTTCAGCTACCGCTGCCAAGAGAACGCCATCTCGTCAGGCTGGCGGAGCTGGGAGGAATCCCCTTCAGAGGCATGCCCCGGGGGGTAAGCGGGGGTCATCTTCCCGCTCTCGCCCCCCGCGTCTGAATCCCGGGACCCTACGGCCGTCATGGCGGGTCCCCTTCCCGCCGCTGGTGCGGCCCTGCGAGGGAGAGCGAGATCGCCCAGTGCTGGCCTGCTTCCTGGTACGGCCGGGGCTGATAAGAGGAGAAGCGGAGGTGTGCGAGGAGGAGCGGGCGGCGCATCGGCACCTAGCAAGGAGCGGGGGACTGCTTCTGCTCGTCCGTCCAGGCAGAGAGCGCAGCGTGGGAGACGTTCGGCTGCAGCAGCCGCGTGTGACATCATCGACCCGCGCGCGCCGGGTGACAGGTCGGGAGGCCGCGGGCTGCTGGGAGATGTAGTCCGCTCGGAGGGGGAGCTGTCTTCGTCGGAGGAGGAAGAGATGGACGCTGTGGAGGGCCCGGAGCGGGGGTCGGATGAGGCGCTGCAGGGATCTGGATCGACGGCTGCGAGGTCTGGACAGCCTGGTGAGTATAACATGTATGTGTCTCCTGTCAGGTCTGGTGTGCAGTGTGGGATGGATGGTGGTGTCTTAGGGGTCATCAATCTGGGGCAGGCTCCGGGGGTGGGCTCTGTGTCGGGGGTTCTGCAGCAGGGGGTTAGGGCTGGTAGCAGTGGGGTGCATGGGCTGCCGGTGGGGTCAGGCTCTGGTCTGGGGGTGGCTCAGCAGGTGGGGTTGCAGGGTGGCAGTGGAGTACAGGGTCTCTTGCAGGGGTCGAGCGCCGTTCCGGGGGTGCTTCCGACGGTGGTGCCGGTGACGGCAGCCACGGGGGGTAGCGTGGCCAGCGTCCTGCAAGCTTTTCTTACAGGTTTCAGTGAGATGCTGGCTCGCTGGGACACCGTGGGGTCGGCTGGGGTCGTTTCCCCGGCGGCGGCTTGGACGGAAGCGCGGGCTCCCGCGGTGCAGACCGGGGCGGCGGTCAGCCAGGGTTCGCTGTTGGGGGTCGCACAGCAAGGAGACGGGGTTCAGTCGTTTGCGGCTCCTGTGGGGGAGGCGGGTCAACAAGGGGGGTCAGTTGCCCCAGTGGAGGCTCCGCCGACTGCGCTGGACAAGTCTGCGGAAGGGTGCAAGAAGACGTCGGGGGCCGTGGAGGACGTGCGTTTAGGGGATGCGGCAAAGTGCGAGTTCTACGCATTCTTCGAGGGACCGCTGGGTACTCATTTGAAACAGGAGGTGCGTGACAAGATTTGGAGGGGGGAATATGTGGAGATATTCTCCTTGTTGCCCCTGGAAAAATTCAACCTGGACAAGGGCAAGCCGGACGAGAGCAAAAAGGAGGAGGAAGAACGGCGGCGCTACCGGCTTATTCCTAGGACGTTTGGTAATTGGCTCCAAGCGTTTAACATTCTAGCTAGCGTTATTGGTGAGAAGGCTCCCGAGCATTGCTCGGCACTTTTTGGCTATTCAGATGGTATTGCCGAGGCTCAGCGGGTCTATGGGGGTGTGGCCTGGCTGAGATACGATGAGCAGTTCCGGCAGCGGATATGAATTTATGGCTGAGGCTGATGACTCAGGCGCGGGCCGCCAGCGCTCCCTTTCAAGGGGGGGCTGGTGGTGGATCCGGATCCTCGTCGCCATCGGCCGGAAAGCGTAAGGGATTCTGCTGGCAGTACAATAAAGGGACCTGCAGATTCGGGGGATCCTGTCGTTTTCGCCATGAGTGCTCTGGATGCGGGGGAGCGCACCCGCTCGCAAAGTGATTCAAGCATAACAAGGGTAAGTCCGGTGAGGCTGGCAAAAGGGAGGACTCCGGTGAGGGTGGAAAAGTTGGCTCCGTTTCTAAGTAGGTACCCGGACCGGTCGGCGGCTCGGCTCCTATTCCACGGCTTTTCTGACGGTTTCGTGATTCCCTGTGAGTTGGCTAGCGTTCCTCCCGTCCCCTCCAACTTGCGGTCAGCCAGGCTACAACCTTCGGTGGTGTCGGCCAAGCTGGCTAAGGAGGTGGCCTTGGGTAGGATGGCGGGCCCTTTCCCTTCGCCCCCTTTGGACGGATTGGTTGTTTCGGCCTTGGGGGTAGTCCCTAAGAAGGAGCCCAATTCCTTTTGGCTGATCCATCATTTGTCCCATCCTAAGGGTGATTCGGTCAATGATGCCATTGATCGCAAATTTTGTGCTGTCTCGTATGCGTCGTTCGACAAGGCTGTTGCTTGGGTGCGTAAGTTTGGAAAGGGGGCTCTGCTGGCTAAAACTGACATTGCCGGTGCATCCGAACAGCTTCCGCCTGTTGGGCTGCGTATGGGACGAGCATTACTATGTGGATCTCTGCTTGCCCATGGGCTGTGCGGTTTCCTGTTCATTGTTTGAATCTTTTAGCTCGTTCTTGGACTGGGTGGTGCGGGATGTTTCAGGTTTGCAGTCCGTTATCCACTACCTGGACGATTTCTTGGTGATCGGCCCTGGGGTGGGCAGGGTGTGCCATACGCTGTTGGCCACTTTGCAGCATGTCTTTGGGTTGTTCGGGGTGCCGTTGGCGACCGAGAAGACGGAAGGTCCGGTTACCTCGCTTAAATTCCTGGGGATCGTGATCGATTCAGAGTTGATGGAATGCAGGCTCCCGAGTGATAAGGTGGAGGACGTGCGTGCTGGGGTGTCCGTCGCTCTCGGTAGCAAAAAGATTCAATTACGTGCCCTTAAGTCTTTGCTGGGCAAGCTGAATTTTGCTTGCCGTATTATGCCAATGGGTCGGATTTTCTGCAGGCGTTTGGCGGCTGCCACGTCTGGGGTCAAAGCACCGCACCATTACATTCGTTTGACCGCGGAGCATAAGGATGACTTACGGGTCTGGCAGATGTTTTTGGATCAATACAACGGGCGGCCCTTGTGGATGGAGGAGATGGTGTCGGATTGTGATTTGGATTTATTTACGGATGCGGCTGGGGCAGTGGGGTACGGGGCGATTCTGGGGGATCAGTGGAGTGCGGGCAGGTGGCCGGACTCATGGAGTGAGGCGGGATTGCTGGGCAACCTGGTGCTTTTGGAATTGTTTCCCATAGTGCTGGCTGTGGATATTTGGAGGGAAGAGTTCAGGAACAGGCGAGTGCGTTTTCATCGTGACAATTTGGGGGTGGTACAGGCCATTAACAAGGTTTTGGCATCCTCGCCTCCGGTGGTGCGTTTCCTTAGACTTCTGGTGTTGCAGTGTTTGTGTTTCAATTGCTTTGTGTGTGCGGTGCATGTACCGGGTGTCCAGAACGATGTGGCTGATGCGTTGTCTCGCTTGCAGTGGGACAGATTCCGTGTCTTGGCGCCGGGAGCGGAGCAACACGGGAGGCCTTGCCCGGATCACTTGTGGGACATCGCCTTCGCTCGCTGACTGGGCTTCTTCGGAATTCGGTGTGCCCGGCCACTTGGAGCGCATACGAGAAGGTGTGGGGTGAGTGGCGGGCTCTGGTACAAGGGGCAGGAGGCTGTCCTGATGATGATAGTCGTTTGGGCCTGATTCTGGATTTTATTGGGAGGAATGTGGAAAAGGGGGTTTCTGTCTCTAAATTGGGGCAGAACATGGCGGGCCTGGCCTTTTTGTTTCAAGTTTCGGGGGTCCGGGATGTCACTAAGCATGCGTTGGTTAAAAAGGTGCTGAGAGGCTATCGTAGGGGCAAGGCCGTGCCGGACTCGCGTCGGCCGGTCTCCTTTGACATGTTGGGAGCCCTCCTGGGTAGCCTGGACAGGGTGTGCACGTCGGCTCATGAAGCGGCTCTTTTTAGGACGGCTTTTATTTTGGCCTTTTTTGGGGCGTTGAGGGTCAGTGAATTGGTGTGCAAGTCCAAAAAGGGCGGGGGTGGTTTAGATGTGAGCAACGTCGTGCTCCGGGAGGGGGAGGTCTCTCTTTTCATCAACAGGTCAAAGACTGACCAGAGAGGGAAGGGCGCTTGGATTACGTTGGGTGTGGTTCACGGGTCCCCGGCCTGCCCGGTACGGGCGGTTAGTGACTGGTTCGCGCTCCGGGGGGCGGGCCCCGGGCCTTTCCTTCGTCACAGGGATGGGTCCGCATTGTCTAGGTTCCAATTTGGGTCAGTTTTCCGGAAATGCCTCGCGGCTGCGGGCTTTTCAGTGCAGGGATACTCTTCGCATTCATTCAGGATCGGAGCGGCCACGGAAGCAAAACGATGGGGGCTGGAGGACAGTCTGGTACAGCGTATTGGGCGCTGGGAATCCCAGCGTTTCAGGTTGTATGTCAGGCCTCACCTGTTGTAGGGTGGGGTGGGCCTGGTGGGTGCCATTGAGTGTGGTAGGTGGTCCGCGGTTCTTTCCGGTCGGGTAGTGGGGAAGGTTTGGCTGGCTGTTTGTGTTGTTGGGTCTCTGTCGTTTGTTTTATGTGTGTTGTTTTTCACGGCTCCGTGTTAGTTGCTGCTTCTGTCTTGTTTTGCAGGTTCGGAATGCTTGGTCTGGATCCTGGGCCATTCATATGTGTTCTGGGGGGCCAAGAGGGCTGCAGTTAGGCCCGAGGGTCGGCAGTTAGTTTTCCCCAGGGGCCAGGTCAGGATACGGTGGATCGGGGTCCCGGGATTGTTGTGGTCCAGGGTGCTGCCGGAGGTGCATCATTACTCCGGGCTGGATAGGCCCCCGGATGTGCTGCTGCTGCACGTGGGGGGTAATGACCTGGGGCTTCGGGCATCCCGGGAGCTGTGCAGGGACATAAAATTTGATTTCCTGCGCTTGAGGTCTATGTTCCCCGACACCGTGGTGGTGTGGTCTGACATGGTTGCTAGAGCGTCTTGGCGCTTGGCAGTGTCGGTGGACCGCGTAAATAAAGCCAGGATCAAAGTTAATAAAGCGGTGGCCTCGTTCTTTGCTCGTAACGGCGGGTTGGCTATCCGCCATCGAGAATTGGAGAGGGACCCTGGGCTGTTTTTGAGAGGCGATGGGGTTCATTTGAGCGTGGTGGGGATAGATCTGTGGTCGTTGGGCCTGCAGGATGGTATCCAGCGTGCCCTGCTGGTGTGGCGGGCCGCCCAGGCGTGAGGTTTCTCGCTGGGCGTCTGTGGCAGAGGTCGTAGGGTTTTTGAAGGCGGGGATGGTTACGCTCTTTGGAGAACGAGGGGTTGGGCCCATCTATGGTATGGGTGTAACTGCCCTATTAAAGGGGAATGCAACACGTGATGGTGCAGTTGGCTGTATCGGCTGGTTAATTGGCCAAACAATTGTCCCCGAGCTGGCGTAATTTGCAGCTGGGGGCCGTGGAAAGGCAAGGTGGGCCATAATACAGCCATTGGGCCAGTCAGTGGGTGCCTTCAATAATCCTAAGACAAAAAGCAGGCAGTGATTTTCAGTCAGAAAGGTTATAACATGTTTTTCATTCCGGATATGATGTAATAAAAGTTTTTAGGGTTGGTTATGTAATAAAAGGGCTGCTATGGCCATTTAAACCCAAATTAGATGTCTGGGCTAAGTCATTTTAGTTAAGATAAGGTGATGTGGAAAAATGGCATACAGCCGGTACTTAGACAATACCCCAGGCAAGGACAGGCCAGGAGCGCAAGCACAGCATAAGCGTAAGGCCTACATGATGGGGTTTGAACAGGAAGGCTAGAAGGTTAGGTCGGGGTTAATAAAAATGAATACAGGAGTTATAATACCAAATACATTTTATTGGAGGATAGTAGGGTGTGGCAGGGTGTGGCAGGGTGGTCCTAAGGGGTTACTAAGGGGGGACTGCCCTCCAGGTTTCAGTCAGACCAGAGGACAGCTAAAGACAAGATTCTCCTCACAGCTAAAGACAAGATTCTCCTCGTTGCTGCGGTGGTGTGCTTTGTCATGGAGGACCTTGAGTGCTTGATGGCAGACATTCGCGCTGCGGCGGTTGCCAATGGGCCGCAGTGGCTGCGTTCGCAGTTTTCTGGACTTATGCCGGGGTCGGGGCAGGTACCTGCTACACCTGCCCCTGAACATCCACGCGCTAGGAGGTCTAGGCCTCCTGTGCGTTTGAGCCCTGAATGGACCCCGAGGAGTAGTCGCCGCGCTGGGAGCCCAACCCTGGACCCTTCAGCTACCGCTGCCAAGAGAACGCCATCTCGTCAGGCTGGCGGAGCTGGGAGGAATCCCCTTCAGAGGCATGCCCCGGGGGGTAAGCGGGGGTCATCTTCCCGCTCTCGCCCCCCGCGTCTGAATCCCGGGACCCTACGGCCGTCATGGCGGGTCCCCTTCCCGCCGCTGGTGCGGCCCTGCGAGGGAGAGCGAGATCGCCCAGTGCTGGCCTGCTTCCTGGTACGGCCGAGGCTGATAAGAGGAGAAGCGGAGGTGTGCGAGGAGGAGCGGGCGGCGCATCGGCACCTAGCAAGGAGCGGTGGACGGCTTCTGCTCGTCCGTCCAGGCAGAGAGCGCAGCGTGGGAGACGTTCGGCTGCAGCAGCCGCGTGTGACATCATCGACCCGCGCGCGCCGGGTGACAGGTCGGGAGGCCGCGGGCTGCTGGGAGATGTAGTCCGCTCAGAGGGGGAGAGCTGTCTTCGTCGGAGGAGGAAGAGATGGACGCTGTGGAGGGCCCGGAGCGGGGGTCGGATGAGGCGCTGCAGGGATCTGGATCGACGGCTGCGAGGTCTGGACAGCCTGGTGAGTATAACATGTATGTGTCTCCTGTCAGGTCTGGTGTGCAGTGTGGGATGGATGGTGGTGTCTTAGGGGTCATCAATCTGGGGCAGGCTCCGGGGGTGGGCTCTGTGTCGGGGGTTCTGCAGCAGGGGGTTAGGGCTGGTAGCAGTGGGGTGCATGGGCTGACGGTGGGGTCAGGCTCTGGTCTGGGGGTGGCTCAGCAGGTGGGGTTGCAGGGTGGCAGTGGAGTACAGGGTCTCTTGCAGGGGTCGGGCGCCGTTCCGGGGGTGCTTCCGACGGTGGTGCCGGTGACGGCAGCCACGGGGGGTAGCGTGGCCAGCGTCCTGCAAGCTTTTCTTACAGGTTTCAGTGAGATGCTGGCTCGCTGGGACACCGTGGGGTCGGCTGGGGTCGTTTCCCCGGCGGCGGCTTGGACGGAAGCGCGGGCTCCCGCGGTGCAGACCGGGGCGGCGGTCAGCCAGGGTTCGCTGTTGGGGGTCGCACAGCAAGGAGACGGGGTTCAGTCGTTTGCGGCTCCTGTGGGGGAGGCGGGTCAACAAGGGGGGTCAGTTGCCCCAGTGGAGGCTCCGCCGACTGCACTGGACAAGTCTGCGGAAGGGTGCAAGAAGACGTCGGGGGCCGTGGAGGACGTGCGTTTAGGGGATGCGGCAAAGTGCGAGTTCTACGCATTCTTCGAGGGACCGCTGGGTACTCATTTGAAACAGGAGGTGCGTGACAAGATTTGGAGGGGGGAATATGTGGAGATATTCTCCTTGTTGCCCCTGGAAAAATTCAACCTGGACAAGGGCAAGCCGGACGAGAGCAAAAAGGAGGAGGAAGAACGGCGGCGCTACCGGCTTATTCCTAGGACGTTTGGTAATTGGCTCCAAGCGTTTAACATTCTAGCTAGCGTTATTGGTGAGAAGGCTCCCGAGCATTGCTCGGCACTTTTTGGCTATTCAGATGGTATTGCCGAGGCTCAGCGGGTCTATGGGGGTGTGGCCTGGCTGAGATACGATGAGCAGTTCCGGCAGCGGATATGAATTTATGGCTGAGGCTGATGACTCAGGCGCGGGCCGCCAGCGCTCCCTTTCAAGGGGGGGCTGGTGGTGGATCCGGATCCTCGTCGCCATCGGCCGGAAAGCGTAAGGGATTCTGCTGGCAGTACAATAAAGGGACCTGCAGATTCGGGGGATCCTGTCGTTTTCGCCATGAGTGCTCTGGATGCGGGGGAGCGCACCCGCTCGCAAAGTGATTCAAGCATAACAAGGGTAAGTCCGGTGAGGCTGGCAAAAGGGAGGACTCCGGTGAGGGTGGAAAAGTTGGCTCCGTTTCTAAGTAGGTACCCGGACCGGTCGGCGGCTCGGCTCCTATTCCACGGCTTTTCTGACGGTTTCGTGATTCCCTGTGAGTTGGCTAGCGTTCCTCCCGTCCCCTCCAACTTGCGGTCAGCCAGGCTACAACCTTCGGTGGTGTCGGCCAAGCTGGCTAAGGAGGTGGCCTTGGGTAGGATGGCGGGCCCTTTCCCTTCGCCCCCTTTGGACGGATTGGTTGTTTCGGCCTTGGGGGTAGTCCCTAAGAAGGAGCCCAATTCCTTTTGGCTGATCCATCATTTGTCCCATCCTAAGGGTGATTCGGTCAATGATGCCATTGATCGCAAATTTTGTGCTGTCTCGTATGCGTCGTTCGACAAGGCTGTTGCTTGGGTGCGTAAGTTTGGAAAGGGGGCTCTGCTGGCTAAAACTGACATTGAGTCGGCTTTCCGCCTCTTGCCGGTGCATCCGAACAGGTTCCGCCTGTTGGGCTGCGTATGGGACGAGCATTACTATGTGGATCTCTGCTTGCCCATGGGCTGTGCGGTTTCCTGTTCATTGTTTGAATCTTTTAGCTCGTTCTTGGACTGGGTGGTGCGAGATGTTTCAGGTTTGCAGTCCGTTATCCACTACCTGGACGATTTCTTGGTGATCGGCCCTGGGGTGGGCAGGGTGTGCCATACGCTGTTGGCCACTTTGCAGCATGTCTTTGGGTTGTTCGGGGTGCCGTTGGCGACCGAGAAGACGGAAGGTCCGGTTACCTCGCTTAAATTCCTGGGGATCGTGATCGATTCAGAGTTGATGGAATGCAGGCTCCCGAGTGATAAGGTGGAGGACGTGCGTGCTGGGGTGTCCGTCGCTCTCGGTAGCAAAAAGATTCAATTACGTGCCCTTAAGTCTTTGCTGGGCAAGCTGAATTTTGCTTGCCGTATTATGCCAATGGGTCGGATTTTCTGCAGGCGTTTGGCGGCTGCCACGTCTGGGGTCAAAGCACCGCACCATTACATTCGTTTGACCGCGGAGCATAAGGATGACTTACGGGTCTGGCAGATGTTTTTGGATCAATACAACGGGCGGTCCTTGTGGATGGAGGAGATGGTGTCGGATTGTGATTTGGATTTATTTACGGATGCGGCTGGGGCAGTGGGGTACGGGGCGATTCTGGGGGATCAGTGGAGTGCGGGCAGGTGGCCGGACTCATGGAGTGAGGCGGGATTGCTGGGCAACCTGGTGCTTTTGGAATTGTTTCCCATAGTGCTGGCTGTGGATATTTGGAGGGAAGAGTTCAGGAACAGGCGAGTGCGTTTTCATCGTGACAATTTGGGGGTGGTACAGGCCATTAACAAGGTTTCGGCATCCTCGCCTCCGGTGGTGCGTTTCCTTAGACATCTGGTGTTGCAGTGTTTGTGTTTCAATTGCTTTGTGTGTGCGGTGCATGTACCGGGTGTCCAGAACGATGTGGCTGATGCGTTGTCTCGCTTGCAGTGGGACAGATTCCGTGTCTTGGCGCCGGGAGCGGAGCAACACGGGAGGCCTTGCCCGGATCACTTGTGGGACATCGCCTTCGCTCGCTGACTGGGCTTCTTCGGAATTCGGTGTGCCCGGCCACTTGGAGCGCATACGAGAAGGTGTGGGGTGAGTGGCGGGCTCTGGTACAAGGGGCAGGAGGCTGTCCTGATGATGATAGTCGTTTGGGCCTGATTCTGGATTTTATTGGGAGGAATGTGGAAAAGGGGGTTTCTGTCTCTGTTCTGTTCTGTTACCCCAAGGTTCAGTGCTGGGACCCTTACTTTTTAATATCTTTATAAATGATATTGGGTCTGAGATCAAAAGTAACATTTCTGTCTTTGCAGATGACACCAAGCTATGCAGTGGAATAACGTCCTTACAAGATGTCTCCAATTTACAAGCCGACCTCGATGCCCTGTCTAATTGGGCGACTATGTGGCAGATGAGGTTTAATGTTGATAAATGTAAAGTTATGCACTTGGGGGCTAAGAATATGAATGCATCATACATACTAGGGGGAATACAACTGGGGGGATCCATAGTGGAGAAGGATCTGGGGGTTTTGGTAGATCATAAGCTCAATAATGGCATGCAATGCCAAGCTGTGGTTTCCAAAGCGAGCAAAGTCCTTTCTTGTATTAAGAGAGGTATGGACTCCAGAGAGAGAGACATCATTTTGCCCCTGTACAAATCATTAGTAAGGCCTCATCTGGAATACGCAGTTCAGTTTTGGGCACCAGTTCTCAAAAAGCATATCGGGGAACTGGAGAAAGTGCAGAGAAGGGCAACCAAACTGATAAGAGGCATGGAGGAGCTCAGCTATGAAGAAAGATTAGAGGAACTGAATTTATTCACTCTTGAGAAGAGGAGAATAAGGGGGGATATGATTAACATGTACAAATATATAAGGGGTCCATATAGTGAACTTGGTGATGAGTTATTCACTTTACGGTCAACACAGAGAACAAGGGGGCACTCTTTACGTCTAGAAGAAAAAAGATTTCATCTCCAAATGCGGAAAGGTTTCTTCACAGTAAGAGCTGTGAAAATGTGGAACAGACTCCCTGCAGAGGTGGTTCTGGCCAGCTCAGTAGATTGCTTTAAGAAAGGCCTGGATACTTTCCTAAATGTACATAATATAACTGAGTACTAACAGTTCTAGGTAAAGTTGATCCAGGGTAAATCCGATTGCCTCTCGGGGGATCAGGAAGGAATTTTTTCCCCTGCTGTAGCAAATTGGATCATGCTCTGCTGGGGTTTTTTGCCTTCCTCTGGATCAACTGTGGGTATAGAATTGGGTATATGGGATTGCACGATATTTTTTTTAAATTTTATTTTAGTTATTTTTTTATGGTTGAACTGGATGGACTTTGTCTTTTTTCAACCTGACTAACTATGTAACTATGTAACTATGTCTCTAAATTGGGGCAGAACATGGCGGGCCTGGCCTTTTTGTTTCAAGTTTCGGGGGTCCGGGATGTCACTAAGCATGCGTTGGTTAAAAAGGTGCTGAGAGGCTATCGTAGGGGCAAGGCCGTGCCGGACTCGCGTCGGCCGGTCTCCTTTGACATGTTGGGAGCCCTCCTGGGTAGCCTGGACAGGGTGTGCACGTCGGCTCATGAAGCGGCTCTTTTTAGGACGGCTTTTATTTTGGCCTTTTTTGGGGCGTTGAGGGTCAGTGAATTGGTGTGCAAGTCCAAAAAGGGCGGGGGTGGTTTAGATGTGAGCAACGTCGTGCTCCGGGAGGGGGAGGTCTCTCTTTTCATCAACAGGTCAAAGACTGACCAGAGAGGGAAGGGCGCTTGGATTACGTTGGGTGTGGTTCACGGGTCCCCGGCCTGCCCGGTACGGGCGGTTAGTGACTGGTTCGCGCTCCGGGGGGCGGGCCCCGGGCCTTTCCTTCGTCACAGGGATGGGTCCGCATTGTCTAGGTTCCAATTTGGGTCAGTTTTCCGGAAATGCCTCGCGGCTGCGGGCTTTTCAGTGCAGGGATAATCTTCGCATTCATTCAGGATCGGAGCGGCCACGGAAGCAAAACGATGGGGGCTGGAGGACAGTCTGGTACAGCGTATTGGGCGCTGGGAATCCCAGCGTTTCAGGTTGTATGTCAGGCCTCACCTGTTGTAGGGTGGGGTGGGCCTGGTGGGTGCCATTGAGTGTGGTAGGTGGTCCGCGGTTCTTTCCGGTCGGGTAGTGGGGAAGGTTTGGCTGGCTGTTTGTGTTGTTGGGTCTCTGTCGTTTGTTTTATGTGTGTTGTTTTTCACGGCTCCGTGTTAGTTGCTGCTTCTGTCTTGTTTTGCAGGTTCGGAATGCTTGGTCTGGATCCTGGGCCATTCATATGTGTTCTGGGGGGCCAAGAGGGCTGCAGTTAGGCCCGAGGGTCGGCAGTTAGTTTTCCCCAGGGGCCAGGTCAGGATACGGTGGATCGGGGTCCCGGGATTGTTGTGGTCCAGGGTGCTGCCGGAGGTGCATCATTACTCCGGGCTGGATAGGCCCCCGGATGTGCTGCTGCTGCACGTGGGGGGTAATGACCTGGGGCTTCGGGCATCCCGGGAGCTGTGCAGGGACATAAAATATGATTTCCTGCGCTTGAGGTCTATGTTCCCCGACACCGTGGTGGTGTGGTCTGACATGGTTGCTAGAGCGTCTTGGCGCTTGGCAGTGTCGGTGGACCGCGTAAATAAAGCCAGGATCAAAGTTAATAAAGCGGTGGCCTCGTTCTTTGCTCGTAACGGCGGGTTGGCTATCCGCCATCGAGAATTGGAGAGGGACCCTGGGCTGTTTTTGAGAGGCGATGGGGTTCATTTGAGCGTGGTGGGGTAAGATCTGTGGTCGTTGGGCCTGCAGGATGGTATCCAGCGTGCCCTGCTGGTGTGGCGGGCCGCCCAGGCGTGAGGTTTCTCGCTGGGCGTCTGTGGCAGAGGTCGTAGGGTTTTTGAAGGCGGGGATGGTTACGCTCTTTGGAGAACGAGGGGTTGGGCCCATCTATGGTATGGGTGTAACTGCCCTATTAAAGGGGAATGCAACACGTGATGGTGCAGTTGGCTGTATCGGCTGGTTAATTGGCCAAACAATTGTCCCCGAGCTGGCGTAATTTGCAGCTGGGGGCCGTGGAAAGGCAAGGTGGGCCATAATACAGCCATTGGGCCAGTCAGTGGGTGCCTTCAATAATCCTAAGACAAAAAGCAGGCAGTGATTTTCAGTCAGAAAGGTTATAACATGTTTTTCATTCCGGATATGATGTAATAAAAGTTTTTAGGGTTGGTTATGTAATAAAAGGGCTGCTATGGCCATTTAAACCCAAATTAGATGTCTGGGCTAAGTCATTTTAGTTAAGATAAGGTGATGTGGAAAAATGGCATACAGCCGGTACTTAGACAATACCCCAGGCAAGGACAGGCCAGGAGCGCAAGCACAGCATAAGCGTAAGGCCTACATGATGGGGTTTGAACAGGAAGGCTAGAAGGTTAGGTCGGGGTTAATAAAAATGAATACAGGAGTTATAATACCAAATACATTTTATTGGAGGATAGTAGGGTGTGGCAGGGTGTGGCAGGGTGGTCCTAAGGGGTTACTAAGGGGGGACTGCCCTCCAGGTTTCAGTCAGACCAGAGGACAGCTAAAGACAAGATTCTCCCGCCCTCCCGCCCCGAATTTTACAGGATTTGCAGCGGGTGATTAGCGTGGTGGGTTGGGTTTTGGATTGCAGTTTGTCATGGCGGCAGGCAGAGGTCGTAGGGTTTTTGAAGGCGGGGATGGTTACGCTCTTTGGAGAACGAGGGGTTGGGCCCATCTATGGTATGGGTGTAAATGCCCTATTAAAGGGGAATGTAACACGTGATGGTGCAGTTGGCTGTATCGGCTGGTTAATTGGCCAAACAATTGTCCCCGAGCTGGCGTAATTTGCAGCTGGGGGCCGTGGAAAGGCAAGGTGGGCCATATACAGCCATTGGGCCAGTCAGTGGGTGCCTTCAATAATCCTAAGACAAAAAGCAGGCAGTGATTTTCAGTCAGAAAGGTTATAACATGTTTTTCATTCCGGATATGATGTAATAAAAGTTTTTAGGGTTGGTTATGTAATAAAAGGGCTGCTATGGCCATTTAAACCCAAATTAGATGTCTAGGCTAAGTCATTTTAGTTAAGATAAGGTGATGTGGAAAAATGGCATACAGCCGGTACTTGGACAATACCCCAGGCATGACACCAATGACAGAATCATTTGTTAGGGTTAATCACCTTCTGTTTTAAGAGTGTGGAGCATCTGGATTTCTCCAGAGGAAGATCTGGTAAACTCTGACCCTCAGCCATCACCAACCCAGAAGCCGTACACAAGCACAGATGTGTTTATTAAAGGGGCAGTACTTAAGTGGATATTTGATACTGACAATTGATTATTATTCCCATCACAATCCTGGACAAAGAATAAAAAAAAAATACAATGTAAATATATCTTCATTTGATTGTATTAGTGTCTATTATTACCATTTATTTTAAAGCACTGTGCAAACTGTTGGCGTTATAGTTTACAGGTGGTAGCGGAATGACTGACTCCCCACTTCGACTCCCGCCATCAAGAGTCCAAATACCTGCCACCTGGAAGTATCCCAAGACAAGATGACGGGAGCTGGCTAGTGATGTAACTGCTGCATTGCTGGGAGGTGGAGGTGAGTATTTCTGGGAATTTAGTACCACTTTAACTTCAAAATATATACAGCACTGTGCAAAAGTCTTAGGCAGGTGTAAAAAAAAAAAAAAAAACGCTCCAAATTAAGAATGCTTTCAGAAATGTTAATAGTTTATATTTGTTGAATAACAAAATTGAAAATAAATGAACAGAAGAGTAATAATCCAAATCAAATCAATATTTGCTGTGACCACCCTTTGCCTTCAAAACAGCATCAATTCTTCTAGGTACACTTGCTCACAGTTTTTGAAGGAATGCGGCAGGTAGGTTGTTCCAAACATCTTGGAGAACTAACCACAGATCTTCTGTGGATGTAGGCTGCCTCAAACCCTTCTGTCTCTTCATGTAATCCCATGCAGACTCAATGATGTTGAGATCAGGGCTCTGTGGGGGACAAACCATCACTTCCAGGACTCTTTGTTTTTCTTTACACTGAAGACGGTTCTTAATGACATTGGCTGTATGTTTGGAGTAGTTGTCCTGCTGTAAATTTGGGGCCAATCACACGCCACCCTGATGGTATTACATGATAGATGGTAGATAAGTATCTGCCTGTACTTCTCAGCATTGAGAACACCATTGATCCTGGCCAATAGGGATGAGCTGAACACCCCCGAGTTCGGTTCGCACCAGAACCCGCGAACGGACCGAAAGTTTGCACGAACGTTAGAACCCTATTAAATACAATGGATGCGAACGTTCGAAATCTAAAGTGCTAATTATAACGACTATTATGCATGTTATTGTCCTAAAAAGGGTTTGGGAACCCGGGTTCTCCACCAGGGGACATGTATCAATGCAAAACGAAGTTTTAAAAACGTCCGTTTTTCGGGAGCAGTCATTTTAATGATGCATAAAGTGAAAAAAAAAGTCAAATATTCCTTTAAATATTGTACCTGGGGGGGGGTCTAAAGTATGCCTGTGAAGTGCCACGTGTTTCCCGTGTTTAGAACTGTCCCTGCACAAAATGACATTTCTAAAGGAAAAAAAAGCCATTTAAAACTGCTTGCAGCTTTAATGTAATGACTGGTCCCGGTAATATGGATGAAAATCTTTGAGAAAAATGGCATAGCTACCCCATCACCCCCCCCCCCCTAACCCAGCCCATTACCAGCCCCTTTGGGTCTTGTATGGATATTAAGGGGAACCCCGCACACAAAATAAAAAAGGCCCTATATACTCTGAACAGCCGTATACAGGCGGTGCATACAAGACAGGGACTGTAGGTTTGTTCTTATGTAGAATCTGTTTGTAATTTTGAACAGGTACATTGTTTAAGTGTAGCTCCAGCCAAAAAATCTATTTTTAAGCTTTTTAGAAAACATAGGAAAGGGTTATCACCCCTGTAACATTTGTTTTGCTGTCTGTGCCCCTGTTCAGAACATTTCACCTCACTTTCCGTCCCAATGACAAATGTTTTTGAAAAGTGGGGTTTTTATTGGAACAAGGATTGGTGATAAAGCATCAGTAGAGAGGAGACACCTTTTTCCCATATTAACTCTTACAGGAGAGAATTTCCCTTCCTAGGGGTAGATTTCCTCTCACTTCCTGTTGTCTCCTTTCGTTTGCAAGTAGGAGTCGTTTGTAAGTTGGATGTTTGAAAGTAGGGGCCTGCCGTATATACTCTGCTGAAATTTGCCCCTTACATGTTGGTGTTTCCACAACACTGTAAGCCCTCACAGTTACTCTTGGTGGGCGCATGAATGGGCCCTGCTGTGAATTATTAGATCAAGAATTGTAATTGCATGCCCCTGTTGAACAGGGGCTGAAAAATTGGGCCTTTGGTGGTGGTGGTGGTGGTGTTGACACAACACTGTAAGGCCTCACAGTTACCCTTGGTGGGCGCAGGAATGGGCCCTGCTGTGAATTTTTAGATCAAGAATTGTAATTACATGCCCCTGTTAAACAGGGGCAGAAAAATTGGGCCTTAGACACTGGTGCCACAACACTGCAACCCCTCACAGATACTGTACTTGGAGCACAGCAATGAGCCCTGTTGCAAAGTATTGCATCAAAAATTTTAATTACACGCCCCTGTTAAAGAGGAGCTGAAAAATTGGGCCTTAGGCATTGGTGCTGGTGCCACGACACTGCAACCTCTCCCAGATACTCTAGTTGGAGTGCAGGAATGAGCCCTGCTGCAAAGCATTGCATAAAAAATTGTAATTACATGCCCCTGTTAAACAGGGGCTGAAAAATTGGGCCTTAGGCACTGGTGCTGGTGCCACGACACTGCAACCTCTCCCAGATACTCTAGTTGGAGTGCAGGAATGAGCCCTGCTGCAAAGCATTGCATAAAAAATTGTAATTACATGCCCCTGTTAAACAGGGGCTGAAAAATTGGGCCTTAGCCACTGGTGGCGGCACCCAGAAACAAAAATGTTCTTCCAAGCTATCATCATCAATCGGATCATTGAGGAGGAGGATAGTCAGTCAACATAGCAGGACAGTCACTCAGCATCAGCATCAGTCTTGAAGGGATGTGACATTTGAAAATAAATTAGTCTGTTATATCAGCTTCAGGTGTTTGGTAGCTGGTGGTGATCCAAGACTGGTTCATCTTTATGAAGGTCAGTCGATCAACCGAGTCGGTGGACAGGCGCACCCTGTGATCCGTGACAAATCCTCCAGCAGCACTGAATGTGCGTTCTGAAAAAACGCTGGATGCAGGACAGGCCAGTAGCTCAATTGCATAATGTGCAAGCTCTGGCCAGTGATCCATCCTCAAGACCCAGTAAGCCAGAGGATTTTCGGTGGGGAAGGTGTCCAAGTCTGACCTTGCCGCTAGGTATTCCTGCACCATGTATATCAGACGCTGGTGATGGTTGCTGGAACCGATCATACCTTGGGGCTGTGGACTAAAGATTTGTCTGAACGCATAGGTCAGACGGCCACCTTCCCCACCGCTCCTTCTTTGACTGACCGAAGCCTCAGCAACTCGTTGTCCAGGACCAGGAGTTTGTAACCTCCCAGTCTCTGGGAACGCATTGCACAGACCTTTCTGCGAGGCCTCCCAGAGTTGTCTCATCCTCTGCTCTCTCTGCGACGGTAAGATAAGGTCCGCAACCTTACCCTTGTACCGTGGATCAAGGAGAGTGGCCAGCCAGCAATGGTCCCTCTCCTTGATCCGAAGAATACGAGGATCCTTCCGCAGACTTTGCAGGATCAGGGGGGCCATGCAGCGTAGGTTAGCTGAGGCATTCGGTCCGGAGTCCTCTGGGTCACTAAGGGCGACATGATCCGCAGCCACCTCCTCCCAGCCACGTACAAGTCCACGGGTTTCTTGGGACTGTAAATCATCCCTAAAAGACTGCTGCTGATGATGCTGAGTGCCAGGCTCCACCTCCATGCTGACACAATCCTCCTCCTCCTCTTCCTGTGCGATGGGTGGGACAGAAGGAACACTGTCTGGGTAAAGGGGGCCTTGAGAGGCAAGGAAGTCCTCCTCTTCCTGCCTCTATTCTGCCTCAAGTGCCCTGTCCATTATTCCACGCAGCGTATGTTCCAACAGGTGGACAAGAGGTTCAGTGTCACTGATGCATGCACTGTCACTGCTCACCATCCTCGTGGCCTCCTCAAATGGTGCCAGGACAGTGCATGCATCCCTGATCATGCCCCACTGGCGTGGTGAAAAAAACCCGAGCTCCCCTGACCCTGTCCTGGTGCCGTAGTCGCACAGGTACTGATTGATGGCCCTCTGCTGCGTGTGCAGCCGCTGCAGCATGGCCAACGTTGAGTTCCACCTGTTGGGCATGTCACATATAAGGCGGTTCTTGGGCAGGTTCAACTCCTTTTGCAGCTCAGCCAGGCGAGCACTGGCATTATAAGATCTGCGGAAATGCACACAGACTTTCCTGGCCTGCCTCAGGACATCCTGTAAGCCCAGGTACCTGCCCAAGAACCGCTGCACCACCAGGTTAAGGACGTGAGCCACACAGGGCACATGGGTCAGTTGTCCCTGTCGGAGGGCGGAGAGGAGGTTGGTGCCATTGTCGCAAACCACCATTCCTGGTTTAAGCTGGCGTGGCGTCAACCACCTCTCGGCCTGCCCCTGCAGAGCAGACAGAACCTCTGTTCCAGTGTGGCTCCTGTCCTCCAAACACACCAGTGCAAGCACGGCATGGCATCTTTTTGCCTGCGTACTTGCGTAGCCCCTTGAATGCCTACGGAGCACCGCTGGTTCCGAGGACAAAGCACAGGAAGAGGCCATGGAGGAAGAAGAAGAGGAGGGGGTGGAGGAGAGAGGTGTGTCACAACCAGTAGTAGCATTTTGGAGGCGTGGCGGCGGAACAACCTCCAACACTACTGCACCTTGTCCTGCATCCTTCCCAGCTGCCAAAAGAGTGACCCAATGGGCCATGAAAGAAAGGTAACGTCCCTGTCCATGCCTGCTGGACCATGAGTCAGCGGTAATATGCACCTTACCGCTGACTGCCCTGTCCAGCGAGGCCAAGACATTGCCTTCCACATGCCGGGAGAGAGCCGGAATCGCCTTCCGTGAGAAAAAGTGGCATTTGGGAACCTGCCACTGAGGAACCGCACATTGCACAAACTCACGGAAGGGGGCCGAGTCTACCAACTGAAAAGGCAGCAGTTGAAGCACTAGCAATTTAGCCAAGCTAGCATTCAACCGCTGGGCATGTGGATGGCTGGGAGTGAACTTCTTTTGACGGTCCAGCAGCTGGGGCAGGGAAATTTGCCTGCTAGAATCGGACGTCGGTGTACTGCTAACAGAGTGCCCGCAAGTACTTGGCTGTGACACACCTAATTCTACACCTTCATTCCTCTCAGTGCAGGTTTCAGAGAGGACTGAAGGTATAGTGGGGTTGGAGATCCCAGCTGATGCGGTGCAAGGAGAGGTCCGCTTTGTTCTTTGGTGTGGGTCTTTAAGGTAGGCTTGCCAACGAGCTGCATGGCAGGTCAACATATGTCTGGTCAAGCATGTGGTGCCCAAGCGGCTGATGTTTTGGCCACGCGATATACGCTTGAGACATATGTTGCAAACAGCAGCTGTGCGATCTGATGCACTCGACTCAAAAAAGGCCCACACCAAAGAACTTTTTGAATAAAGGGCAGAGGCAGCGCCCTGCACAGGCGGAGCTCTGCGGTGTGATTTAGTCGGTGTGCTGCCCTTACGCTGGCCCCCCGAGGGAATCCTGCCTCGTTGGAGATGTGCCTCCTCCTCATCCTCCTCCTCCTCCTCTCTCCTATTAGGCACCCACGTGGAGTCAGTGACCTCATCATCCCCTCCCTCCTCATCACTGGAGCCAATCTGGCAGTGTGCTGCAGCTGCTGGAACATGACTGCCAGATTGGTGTCCTTCTTGAGCATCCCCTCTCTCTGCTCTCATGCTACTGCCTTCCTCTAGCTGGGTATCATCATCAGACCCTTCGAAACGCTGGGCATCCTCCTGGAGCATGTACACAACACTGTGCTCAAACAGTTCGGGGGACTCCTCAGGAGGACATGGTGGGTCTAGGGAAGGAGTGACTGATGATGACATTGATACCAGGGAAGAGGACGCTTTGGCAGCTGCTTTGCCAGTACCCTGAGCCTGGGTGAGAGAGGATGAGGAGGATGAGGAGGGCTTGGTCATCCACTCTACCAAGTCTTCGGCATGATGCCGCTCAACACGTCCAGCTGCCGAAAATAAGGACAAGCGTGTCCCATGGCCACGTACTGATGACGATGCACCGCGTCCACGACCAGCACTGTTGTCTCTAGACACAGAGCCTGCTTGCCCTCTTGTATTGGCTCCTGACTGTCTGCCTCTCCTTGTTTGCCTTCCAGACATTCTAATGGCCTGCAGGGAGATGGGAAAACCAGCAATAAGGGGTAGCTTCAGGTGTATAATTTGCAGGAAGCACACTACGCCCGCTGTAAGTGCTGCAGATGACTGCCTGTGTTACACAACAGGAAAAAACAGCAATAAGGGCTAGCTTCAGGTGTTTATTTTGCAGGAAGCACACTCCGCCCGCTGTAAGTGCTGCAAATGCCTGTTAGTGTAACACAAAAGAAAAAAAGCTCCAGCAATAAGGGCTAGCTTCAGGTGTATAATGTGCAGGAGGCACACTCCGCCCGCTGTAAGTGCTGCAAATGCCTGTTAGTGTAACACACCAGGAAAACACAGCAATACGGGCTAGCTTCAGGTGTATATTTAGCAGGAAGCACACTCCGCCCGCTGTAAGTACTGCAAATGCCTGTTAGTGTAACACACCAGGAAAACACAGCAATACGGGCTAGCTTCAGGTGTATATTTAGCAGGAAGCACACTCCGCCCGCTGTAAGTGCTGCAAATGCCTGTTAGTGTAACACACCAGGAAAACACAGCAATACGGGCTAGCTTCACGTGTATAATGTGCAGGAGGCACACTCCGCCCGCTGTAAGTGCTGCAAATGCCTGTTAGTGTAACACACCAGGAAAACACAGCAATACGGGCTAGCTTCAGGTGTATATTTAGCAGGAAGCACACTCCACCCGCTGTAAGTGCTGCAAATGCCTGTTAGTGTAACACACCAGGAAAACACAGCAATACGGGCTAGCTTCAGGTGTATATTTAGCAGGAAGCACACTCTGCCCGCTGTAAGTGCTGCAAATGCCTGTTAGTGTAACACACCAGGAAAACACAGCAATACGGGCTAGCTTCAGGTGTATAATGTGCAGGAGGCACACTCCGCCCGCTGTAAGTGCTGCAAATGCCTGTTAGTGTAACACACCAGGAAAACACAGCAATACAGGCTAGCTTCAGGTGTATACTGTGCAGGAGGCTTAGCAACAATGACACTGACACTGTCCCCTGCCTATCCTTCTCTCTTCCTGCACACAAGGTTTAGCAAAGAATATGACACTGACACCCTCCCTGCCTATCCTTCTCTCTTCCTGCACACAAGGTTTAGCAAAGAATATCGCTGACACTCTCCCTGCCTATCCTTCTCTCTCCCTACACACAAGGTTTAGCAAAGAATAGCACAATGACACTGTCCCTGCCTATCCTTCTCTTTCCCTGCGCCGAAACACACTACACAAGGCCGCCGCGCTGACGGCCTTTTATAGTGTGGGGCGTGTGCTAAACCCCCTGAGCTATAATTGGCCACAGGCAACCTGCCTGTGGCCAATTATGGCTCTCCTAGCTGCCGGCGCTGTGATTGGCCAAGCATGCGGGGTCACAGTGCATGCTTGGCCAATCACAGCGCCGGGATTGCACTGCGATGGCGCACTGTATTGTGGGCCGTTCGCGTCACTCGAATTTGGCGCGAACGGCCCAAATAGTTTGATCTTCGTCGAACGATCGAACAGCCGATGTTCGAGTCGAACGTATGTTCGACTCAAACACCGAGCTCATCCCTAGTCACGTACCTGATTGGAGTCTGAAGTGACGAGGTCAGCCACTCTTGTATCTCCGGCCCCGGCTCCGCTGGAAGTGAGGACAGGAGAAACCAAGGGACCGTAGGAACATGAGTGCCTGCAGAAGTAGACCTGGAAGCCTGGAACAGATGATGCGACTCTTGGATGGCAGAAGGTCGCAGCAGGTCGCAGGACCAAAGTTGCAGATACCCGGGAAGCAGAGTAGAGCCAAACAGGACACAGAAGCGTAGTCACATGGATAGCTGGGTTCAGCAGCAGACGGACAGCAGGGTACACAGATATTAGGCAGGAGCAAGGTCAAACAGGAAGCCGGGATCAGGAACCGATAATCAGAGGAGTAGCGAAGTCCAGCAGCAAGGTCAGGGAAAGCCAAGATTCGGTAACATGTGTCAGGCAGGTTCAGGCAGGTAATAGCAAGGTAGGGGTACAGGAACAGCTGAAGATCCGTCAGCACTAGACTGGGGTCAGTGCGCCCCTTAAATAGGCCGTCTGGCGCCAAAGGAAAGCGTGGACGCGCTCCCGCAAACGTGCGCGCGCCTATGCACACCCGCATTGGAGCGTCTGTGATCTGCAGAGTTCCTAGTGCGCATGTGCGTGCGCGGATGCGCCCGGAGCGCGCTGACAGTTCTCTTACAGTATACCTGACATTTACTTAAGCTCAGCTGGCCATGTACTGGTTGAAAATCAGCTGGTTCAATAGGGCCTGGTCAAATTCCAATCAGTGTGTGGCTGTCCATGCTCAACAGAAGTCAATCATTTGATTGACTTCTGTCGAAGAGACATGCTGGAAAACTTTTGTTGTTCAGCGGCTGCAATTGCCTGCAGATGCTAATCAGTGTATATCCCAACAAGGGTTATTCCTCCATCCACCTAATTTGTGTGGATTGAGGAATCTGTTAGTTCTTTTTCTTTAAGCTGGCTGAATGAAAAAAAAAGTGTATAGCCAGCTTTGGAGTCTCTGTCCATGTCTACTATTGTCGATTGTGTTATAATGCACATTATTAATTTGCTTTCGTAAACAAAGAGGAAGCCGGGTGCTGGGCTACATCTAAATGGAGAAGGAGACATTGCTTTTTATTCTTCACCCCCTCTACTGAGATACTGATGTTATGCTGCACCATTCTTCTCCAGCCAGCAGGGGGAGAGCTAAAGCCAAGCAGACCCACAGACTTCTATGCAGAGCTCTGAAAATCCTGGGAGTTGAGGTTTGAGACGGCAGCCATATAATGGGATGAATGGACTCGTTACAATACAAATCCCAATAGGCAATAGGAGGAGTGGGGAGTTGCTTTTATATTAAACTGCCTGGAAAAGTTCTTCCTCTTGGCGCTGAGTGAGTTAGAGAGAGAGAGCACCTCTGCCTGGATATTCACCTGCCAGCAGGAGACCATACCAGCGGTGATCCGACCCTGAGACTGGGAGTAAGGACACCTCTGGGTCAGCGCAGCACTGCCCACAGCACCTGTATCGCTGCTGTAGGGAGACTGGAGCATCCACTCACCCTCAGCTTCCCACTGGAGGCTTTCAAGTAGAGACAAAGGGGGGCTTTCCTCCTACAGAAGAAAGGTCACTACAGCATCCCGGGGACTGGTGGGAGGGCGAATTTGCCCATTGCTGATACAGCTAGCAGGGACTACCCAATTCATACCGCACCCATACTGCATTGTATACTGCACTTTTTCCAAACTTTGACTGTACCTATACCAATCCTATACCACATTATACCGAAACTTTACCACATCTGAACCACATCTACTTTGCACCTGTACCAAGACTATACCATACCTATACTGCACCTATACTGTACCTATACTGCATGCAAATTAACCGGGACTGTTAAGTGCACTAATGCTCTTAAAGGGCCCCAATATAAGCTGGCAGAAGAACATCTCAAAAGACTACCCCTTCTGTAATAATTATTCTGCAAGTCCCCTTTGTTCTCCTGCCCCCTCCTCTACCATTCTCCTTTTCTTTTGAACAGTTCATACCCAGTCAGTCTAGTACTAGCATTGCCACCATAAATGTGCTCTGGCAGCATAGTTCCAGTACTTGGTAGATTAAACTTTACTACTGCTTACTGCTGCATTAATGATGCCTAATGTCATCTTACACCTAGTCACTACTGAGTGTAAATCACGTTGTATGCTAAATTGTGTTATTACCATGTTTAATCCATTTTATGCTTGCCTAGTTACCAACCATATTGGGTAATAATATATTAAGTTTCCCTTTACTACCCGGTTTGGTGCCTTTTTTCTTATATATAGCACTACTACTGGGTACTAAGTATTATTTTCAGTGATTTCCTGTGATATTGTATGTTTGTACACTCAACCTGATGTGTTGGAGGTGCTGAGGTTCTTGAAAAGTTTGAGGCAAACAACCGAGGACCCATCCTAATCAGCAGCTACTACGGAAGTAGCGGTACAATGAGAAAACCTTTAATTCACTTTAAAGAATAGGGCTGAAACAGGAGATGTTGCTTGTAACAACCAAGTAGATTCTAATGAAATAAGATGGCCCTGAGCTATTATATTGCATTGGAAAATAAAACAAATAGACTTGGAAAATCAAGCTTGCACATAATGGGCTGGCTGCAGGACTCAGATCACTTGATCATGGCTGGCTCTGCTGGCACTGACTGTCAGAGAGGAAGCACTACAGCTTGAGCTAAGCATTACACCATTCTTCTACCAAGCTAAGGAGAAGACAGATACAAATACAGTATCTCACAAAGTGAGTACACCCCCCACATTTTTGTAAATATTTTATTATACCTTTTGATGTGACAACACTGAAGAAATAACACTTTGCTACAATGTAAAGTAGTGAGTGTACAGCTTGTATAACAGTGTCAATTTGCTGTCCCCTCAAAATAACTCAACACACAGCCATTAATATCTAAACTGCTGGCAACAAAAGTGAGTAAACCCGTAAGTGAAAATGTCCAAATTGGGCCCAATTAGCCATTTTTCCTCCGAGTGTCATGTGACTCGTTAGTGTTAAGCCCTGTACACATCATCGGTTTCACCGATGAAAACACTCCAATGGACTTTTTTCATCGGACAAACCGATCGTGTATCGGTCTTTTTTCCATCAGTGTTAAAAAATAGAACATGTTTTAAATTTATCCAATGGAAAAAAAAAACGATAGCAAATTACTATCGTCTGTGGGGAACTCCATCAAGTCGACGCATGCTCAGACGCATAAAACTTAATTTTTCTTGGCTCGTCTGAGTGTTTTACGTCACAGCGTTTGGGACGATCGGTTTTTTGACTGATGGTGTGTAGGCAAGACTGATGGAAGTCAGCTTCGTCGGATTTCCGATGGAAAAATCCATTGGTTTAAAATCTATAGGAAATCCGATCGTGTGTACAGGGCTTTACAAGGTCTCAGGTGTGAATGGGGAGCAGGTGTGTTAAATTTGGTGTTATCGCTCTCACTCTCTCATACTGGTCACTGGAAGTTCAACATGGCACCTGATGGCAAAGAACTCTGAGGATCTGAAAAAAATGAATCGTTGCTCTACATAAAGATGGCCTAGGCTATAAGAAAAAATGAAAATTGAGGTAGTTGCGCGCTAATATGGTATGAAATGTGAAACTTAGAAAAACATATAATAGTGATACTGTTTTACTGCAGCTGTCACTAATGTGCTCCCACAAAAATCTGTAAAAAACAATATAGGTGTGACAGCGCTGTAAAAGTGAAATAAACAATTATGGTGATAAACACTGATATTGCAATAATATATGAAAAAAGTCCAAAAACATAAAATGAATGAATCCACGTTGTGCAAAAAAACAAAACAAAAACAAGCTTGTGTGATATCTTCAGACAACCTCAATAAACGGAGTCCTCCCACCCCCTCATGCAATGCTCGCCCACCTCCTTTAAACGACCCTGCAAGGGGTTAAACACGCCTTGCACCCTTTGCAAACATTCCCTCCCAGGGATCGTCAGAGAACAAAAATCTGAATCCATAGAGTTCCCCTTTACATCTGAATGCACAGGGTTTGTTCCCCTTTACATCTGATTCTGCAGGAGAGGAGTGTGGAGGGTATGATGGGGGCAGTATGTACAGGAGAGGAATGCGGAGGGTATGATGGGGGCAGTAAGTACATGAGGGGATGATGGGTGCAGTATGTATAGGAGAGGAGTGCGAAGGGTATGATGGGGGCATTATGTACAGGAGAGGAGTGTGGAGGGGATGATAGGTGCAGTATGTATAGGAGAGGAGTGTGGAGGGTATTATGGGGGCAGTATGTACAGGAGAGGAGTGTGGAGGGTATGATGGGTGCAGTATGTACAGGAGAGGAGTGCGGAGGGTATGATGGGTGCAGTATGTATAGGAGAGGAGTGTGGAGGGTATGATGGGGGAAGTATGTACAGGAGAGGAGTGTGGAGGGGATGATGGGTACAGTATGTATAGGAGAGGTGTGCGGAGCATATTATGGGGACAGTATGTACAGGAGAGGAGTGTGGAGGGGATGATGGGTGCAGTATGTATAGGAGAGGAGTGTGGAGGGTATGACGGTGGCAGAATGGGGAGGGATTTATTGCAGTGTCTATGGAGTGACCAGGGGCAATGTTAGGAGGGGAAGGAAAGTGACCATGGAATGATGTCCCTCAGCAAGCAGCTCAGAGTGATGTATGTATGAAGTGGTCTGGGGGGGGATTAGGGGCTGAGAAGTGGTCAGAGAGCGATGTCTATAATAAAAAAAAACTCTTGTGCTCATCCACTAAAAACATATACAACAATAAATCATACAACAGTACTACTTGATGAAAACAATCTGTTATAAACGGTAAGTACAGATCTACGTAAGCCAGCTCCTAGCACTCTGTATACCCAGATAATGTGAAGGTAATGTATGACCATTCATATAACCACGTGTTATCCAGGCTCTGAGTCTGTACAATCAGAAGTGTGTCTGTACAATCAGAAGTGTGAACTCATCTCATATATACAGGGTTACATTAATTACTGCACATTATCTAGTCTGAACAATTGGGGGATGTTTGCACAGACAGACTGTTCAGGCTTAGAAGTTATCTGTCAAATGTGATCGGGCTGCAGACTCCCCCTCCCCCAAACTCACTATCTCCTCCAAGTCTCCTGTCAACTTAACCCTTCATTCACTGCATCTCCTGAAGAACAAATCCTCCTGAAACTTTGAATCTATCCACCCTAGGAGAATTGTCCCAGAAAAAATTCAGCTCACTCACCTCCTCCCTTCCTCTGGCCAGCCCGACAGGAACTATGGTGAGCTCCGCCTCCCAGTTCTCTCGGCACACTGCACTGGTGATTGGAGGGGGGGGGGTTGAGTCAGATTACAGGGACCCTGCACGATACTGGGGGGGAGACAGAAAGGAGCTTTGGATTGCGAACAACACTGCAGTCACAGTGTATTCTTTACAACCAAATGCCGCTGCTGCTGTCTCACAGTGACAGGTGTGCTGATGGACCCCCCTGCCCAAATGGTCTGTCCCTGTTCAGGGCTGAATCATGTGCCCGGGTTACAGGCAGTACAAACCCCAGGAAGATTCAAGACCCGTACTGTCCGGGTGAATCCTGAACAGGTGGCAACCCTGAAGTACAAAGACAACTGTGTCTTACCTACAGTCAAGCATGATGGTGGGCATAGGTGTGTGCAGACCATGGAATTAGGGTGTGCACCCAAAGCTCAAACGCATGTGTGTGTATATATATTGTGACAGCAGGAAGGTAAAGTCACCTGGTTGCATCCAGGGGGGTAGATATATTTCGCCCAGATTCAGGCTTTACGCCGACTTATACAACTAGGTGGAGAGTTGTATAAGCCCAGCTGAGGCTAGTGGGCTCATGGATGACTCATACCTCTAGGGAGAGTGTGGGGCGTCGTGCAGACAGGGAGTTGATGAGACCAGCTGAAGCTTGTCAGCTCATTTAGGCCTCTATAAGAACTCCCAGATTCATTAAGTGTTAGCTCATGCCTGGAAGCAGACCTGTGTGGACTTCCTGGAGAGAGTGAACCCTTGTGCGGTGAGACAAAGCCTGTGTGGCTATTTGCTTGGACATTTAAACCCAGGGACTTAGGGACTAGGACAGCACTAGGGGGGGAGACAGAAAGGAGCTTTGGATTGCGAACAACACTGCAGTCACAGTGTATTCTTTACAACCAAATGCCGCTGCTGCTGTCTCACAGTGACAGGTGTGCTGATGGACCCCCCTGCCCAAATGGTCTGTCCCTGTTCAGGGCTGAATCATGTGCCCGGGTTACAGGCAGTACAAACCCCAGGAAGATTCAAGACCCGTACTGTCCGGGTGAATCCTGAACAGGTGGCAACCCTGAAGTACAAAGACAACTGTGTCTTACCTACAGTCAAGCATGATGGTGGGCATAGGTGTGTGCAGACCATGGAATTAGGGTGTGCACCCAAAGCTCAAACGCATGTGTGTGTATATATATTGTGACAGCAGGAAGGTAAAGTCACCTGGTTGCATCCAGGGGGGTAGATATATTTCGCCCAGATTCAGGCTTTACGCCGACTTATACAACTAGGTGGAGAGTTGTATAAGCCCAGCTGAGGCTAGTGGGCTCATGGATGACTCATACCTCTAGGGAGAGTGTGGGGCGTCGTGCAGACAGGGAGTTGATGAGACCAGCTGAAGCTTGTCAGCTCATTTAGGCCTCTATAAGAACTCCCAGATTCATTAAGTGTTAGCTCATGCCTGGAAGCAGACCTGTGTGGACTTCCTGGAGAGAGTGAACCCTTGTGCGGTGAGACAAAGCCTGTGTGGCTATTTGCTTGGACATTTAAACCCAGGGACTTAGGGACTAGGACAGCACTAGGCTGATCCCAGTTGTTAGTTAGGAAACCTGTATGTTTAGTCAGAGGTCAAGTTGACCAGGATTTATTTTGTTTATGTTTCTTTTGCTTTGCTGTGTTTTGTCACTGTAAATAGAAAATAAACCGCACCTTTTTGATTTTGAAAACCACAAGCTCCGTCTGCTGGGCCTGTTTTTGTGTGGGGAGCCCATCCCGGGGGTCACACACACCCGCTGCCGAGCTAACCCCCTCACAGTTGGTGGAGAATGCGGGCAGTTTTTTTTTAAGCCAGCATGGAGGAGATACTGAAGCAGCTGGCTCTAGCAAATGCCAATCAACAGCAGACAAATGCAGGTTTGCAAAAGAGCCTTGCAGCTCATCAACAGAGCCTTGCAGCACAACAACAGATGGAAGCAGTAATGCAGCAACGTCCGCAGACCAGTGAGGAAAGCCGTCCCACTAATACCGCGTCCTTTGGGGTGAGTCGTTTATTGACAAAAATGACTGGAGAGGATGATCCAGAGGTATTTTTGACCACATTTGAAAGGACCGCTGAAAGAGAAAAGTGGCCTGAGGAGCAGTGGGCTGGACTGGTGGCTCCTCTGTTAACTGGTGAATCGCAGAAAGCTTACTATGACCTAGAGCCTAACCAAGCAAAAGACTATGTGATGCTAAAAGCTGAAATATTGGCAAGGCTGGGTGTCACCCAGGCTGTCCGGGCTCAGCGTGTGCATAACTGGACTTTCCAGCTTGGAAAACCCCCCAGGTCTCAAATGTATGATCTCATTCACCTGAGCAGAAAGTGGCTACAGCCAGAGACTTTGTCCGCACCAAAGATTGTGGAACGTGTTGTAATGGATCGGTTTTTGAGAGCTCTTCCTACTGCCATCCAAAAGTGGGTAAGCCATGGAGACCCAGAGACGGCCGATGGTCTTGTGGATCGTGTGGAGAAATACTTGGCTACAGAGAACCTGACGGCCTCTTCCAGAGACACTCGGACTTTCCACCCTAAGACCAGACCATCCCCAGGGGCGGATAAGAGGATTCCAAGGGGTGAGGGTGGAGAGAGTGAGAGGGTGGGAGCTCTACCCCAAGTTTGGCGAGAACAGCCTGGGAAATCAGCGGCTCAAGAGGCGGCAAGAAGGATCGTTTGCTACCGCTGCCGGCAAGCGGGACATATTGCAGCCAATTGCCCGGTTGTGGAGGAACCCATGCAGTGTGACTTTCTGACGGGCAGACGTCATTCGCTGTCTGCGACAGTCGCATGCACTGCCATTCGAGGAACTGAGAAACATTTATGCAAAATGTGTGTTAATGGTAGAAATGTTGTGGTATTGCTGGATTCAGGTAGCCTTGTGACCCTGATAAAGGCTGAGTTAGTTAAAACAGAGGTCTCTGGGAATAGCAAGGTAGCTGTTATTTGTGTGCATGGGGACACCCGAGAGTATCCAGTGACTACAGTGTGTTTCGAGACCCCCAAAGGTACCCTCTCTCATCCAGTGGGCTTAGTATCTCAGTTACCGCATGACGCCATTGTGGGAAGGGATTTTCCGAAGTTCTGGGAACTGTGGGATGATCCTGAGCCCCTCACTGGTGCCCCTATGTACCAGGAATGTGATAGCCAGAACTCCCCTGAGAGTGGTGAGGACTCTCCGGAATTTCCCTTATCAGTATTGGCAGGGGAGACTCAAGAAACTGGAGAGGAGCCCACCTCCTCAGACGAAAACCTACCGTCTGTGGAGTTTTCTGATCTTGAGGTTCACAGGGAAAACTTTGCCACAGAACAGTTGAAAGACCCCGCCCTAATAAAGGCACGGGAAAACGTAGTGAAAATAGATGGCGAGTTAGTGAACCCAGATAATACCTGCACTTACCCATACTTCAGCGTAGAGAAGGACCTACTGTATCGGGTGGCAAAAAGGGCAGAAGAAACCGTTGAGCAGCTTGTGGTGCCCAAACCTTACAGGAAGTTGGTGTTGGAGTTGGCCCATGGGCACATTCTTGGAGGTCATCTGGGGACAGAGAAAACCCGAGAGAGGGTATTACAGAGATTCTATTGGCCGGGGGTGATGAAGGACATAGAAAATTATTGTTCCTCCTGCCCTGTGTGTCAGAGGTCGGCCCCGATGCCACATTTCCGTAGCCCGCTGGTCCCTCTACCCATCATTGAGGTCCCGTTTGAGAGGATCGCCATGGATTTGGTAGGTCCTATAATCAAGTCCGCTAGGGGGCACCAGTACATATTAGTTATAATGGACTATGCCACCCGTTATCCAGAAGCGATCCCTCTCTGAAATACCTCGGCCAAAACCATAGCCAAAGAGCTATCTCTTGTGTTTAGCCGGGTGGGTATTTGTAAAGAACTGCTTACGGACCAAGGTACACCCTTTATGTCCCGGGTTATGAAGGAGCTGTGTAAATTGTTCAAAGTGACGCAATTACGTACATCTGTGTATCACCCCCAAACCGATGGGCTGGTTGAAAGATTCAACAAAACCCTAAAACAAATGTTGAAGAAAGTGGTGGATAGAGATGGAAAGGATTGGGACTGTCTACTTCCTTATCTGATGTTTGCTATTAGGGAGGTGCCCCAATCCTCTACGGGATTCTCCCCCTTTGAGTTACTGTATGGGAGACACCCAAGAGGGCTGTTGGATATTGCCAAGGAAACTTGGGAAAGTGAGAGTTCTCCCCACAGGAGTGTGATTGAGCATGTCGCCCTGATGCAAGACCGAATTGCACAGGTAATGCCCATCGTGAAGGAACATTTGGCCCAAGCGCAGTTAGCACAGCAGAGAGTGTACAACCGTGGAGCCAAGACCCGTACCTTTTCCCCGGGGGATAGGATACTGGTACTTGTCCCTACGGTTGAAAGTAAATTCCTTGCCAAATGGCAAGGCCCCTATGAGATAATGGAAAAAGTGAGCGAAGTGAATTACAAGGTCAGACAACCAGGAAGGCGAAAGCCCAAACAGATCTATCACGTTAATCTGTTGAAAGCCTGGAGGGATAGAGAGTCCCTAGTCGCAGACACTTGGTCACCAGCTCAAACTGGTTGCGTGATTCCTGAGGTTGGAATAGCAGCCACCTTGTCACAACCCCAACAACAGGAGGTTAAGGAGTTTGTGCTTCGCAACAAGGAGGTATTCTCTGAGCTGCCAGGACAAACATCTGGGGTAGAGCATGACATCATTACCCCGCCCGGTGAAAGAGTGAAGTTAAAACCCTATCGGATCCCAGAGGCCCGACGGGAGGCAATACGGGAGGAAGTACAGAAAATGCTGAACTTAGGGGTGATAGAGGAGTCCCAAAGTGATTGGTCTAGTCCCATTGTGTTGGTGCCTAAACCGGATGGGAGCTGGCGATTTTGTAACGATTTTCGTCAGTTGAACAAAGTTACAAAATTTGACACCTACCCCATGCCACGTATAGATGAGTTGATCGACCGGCTGGGAACAGCCCGATACATGACGACTCTTGACCTCACAAAAGGGTATTGGCAAATAGGCTTGTGCAATTCGTTTCGTAACGAATCGAAATTCGTCCGAATTTAGCAACTTTCGGACATTCGGAAGCATTCGAATTTCCGAACAAAGCAATTACGAATAAAACCGAATCCGAAATAAATTATACCGCAAAATAGCGAATGCCCGAATGTCTTCGGCATAATTCGTTATGAAAAAACTTACGAATGTACAAATCCATTGGAAACACAATAACACTCACTCTGCTCTGCTCTCTGCTTCTCCTTCACCGTGCTGAACTCCCTCTCAAAATGGTGTACAGGGGCGGAGGCTATAGCCGCATGTAAAAAACGAAAGTAAAATACGAGATTTCTAATCCATTCGAAGCACAATAACACTCTGCTCTGCTCTCTGCTTCTCCCTCACCGTGCTGAACCCTCTCAAAATGGTGTACAGGGGCGGAGGCTATAGCCGCATGTAAAAAACGAAAGTAAAATACGAGATTTCGAATCGTTACAAATAACCGCTATGTATTTCGAAAAGTACAAATCCATTCGAAGCACATTAGGCATAATAGTCAGCGTCGTCGTGAGAGAGACACAGAAAATTACGAATCAACGAACCCAAAAAAAGTTACGAAAGTAGGAGTTGTGTCCAGAATCAACGAAAAACAACGTACTCTACCGAAAGTACGAATTATAAAGCAACAAAAAATTCAACGAAAAATGTCGCTTGCAAAAATACGAATGAGTCCGAACACGAAAAATCCCGTCTAGCAAAATTACGAATGATTACGAATCAACAGGACCGGAAAGAAACGAACCGAAACGGAACAAATTTTTCCGTTGTGCACAAGCCTATTGGCAAATCCCCCTGGCCAAGTCGGCCAAAAAGAAAACCGCATTTGTAACCCCAGACGGGGCGTTCCAATATAAAAGAATGCCGTTCGGGTTACAGAATGCGCCGGCCACATTCCAGCGGAAAATGGACCAGATGCTGAGGCCCCATCGGAAGTATGCTGCGGCTTACCTGGATGACGTAATTGTCCATAGCACAGATTGGGCCTCACATCTGCCAAAAGTGCAAGCAGTCCTGGACTCTGTTCGGGAAGCGGGGTTTACGGCTAACCCCAAGAAGTGTACCATTGGGCAGGAGGAGGCCAAATATCTTGGGTACACCATTGGGAGGGGAGTAATAAAACCCCAACTCAACAAAGTCGAGGCCATCCAGAGTTGGCCACGTCCCAACAGCAAGAAGCAGGTACGAGCCTTTCTGGGAATCGCTGGGTATTATCGGCGATTCATTCCCCACTTTGCTTCTAAGGCTGTGCCCCTAACCAACCTGACGAAGGGGAAAAGGTCGGTCATGATTAAATGGACCCCCGAGGCTGAGGCAGCATTCCAATTCTTGAAACAAGCCTTATGTAGCCAGCCAGTGTTGTACTCACCCGACTTCTCTAAAGACTTTGTCGTACAAAGTGATGCGTCAGATGTGGGGTTAGGAGCAGTATTGTCCCAGGTCTGGAACGGGGAAGAGCACCCAGTCATTTACCTCAGCAGGAAGTTGAAGTCCCATGAGGTAAATTACGCCACCGTTGAAAAGGAGTGTTTAGCGGTGAAGTGGGCTCTAGATTCCCTTCGGTACTACCTGCTAGGTAGGCACTTTGACATGGTTACGGATCACGCTCCGTTAAAGTGGATGGCTCAAAACAAGGAAACAAATAGAAGAGTAAATAGGTGGTTCCTGGCCCTACAGGAATTCAACTTCACAGTAAAGCATCGCCCTGGCGTTCAAATGGGGAATGTGGATGCTTTGTCTCGAGTACATGAATGCCTGATTGCTGGTGTTCCAACCCCAAGGTTAAAACAAGAGGGGGGGGTGTGTGACAGCAGGAAGGTAAAGTCACCTGGTTGCATCCAGGGGGGTAGATATATTTCGCCCAGATTCAGGCTTTACGCCGACTTATACAACTAGGTGGAGAGTTGTATAAGCCCAGCTGAGGCTAGTGGGCTCATGGATGACTCATACCTCTAGGGAGAGTGTGGGGCGTCGTGCAGACAGGGAGTTGATGAGACCAGCTGAAGCTTGTCAGCTCATTTAGGCCTCTATAAGAACTCCCAGATTCATTAGGTGTTAGCTCATGCCTGGAAGCAGACCTGTGTGGACTTCCTGGAGAGAGTGAACCCTTGTGCGGTGAGACAAAGCCTGTGTGGCTATTTGCTTGGACATTTAAACCCAGGGACTTAGGGACTAGGACAGCACTAGGCTGATCCCAGTTGTTAGTTAGGAAACCTGTATGTTTAGTCAGAGGTCAAGTTGACCAGGATTTATTTTGTTTATGTTTCTTTTGCTTTGCTGTGTTTTGTCACTGTAAATAGAAAATAAACCGCACCTTTTTGATTTTGAAAACCACAAGCTCCGTCTGCTGGGCCTGTTTTTGTGTGGGGAGCCCATCCCGGGGGTCACACACACCCGCTGCCGAGCTAACCCCCTCACAGTATATATATATATATATATATATATATATACATACATATATACATACAGGGCTCAAAATTTCAAGTCCTGAGCTACTAGCCAGGTCTCAAGGGTTACTCACCACCAGTTGCCCCACCCAACCCTTACCCTGCCCCGTCCCTAATCACGCCATCATAAATTATCTCATGAAATGACACTTAAATGTTTTATGCATAATTAAGTTGCAAAAATAAATATTAACAACAACTTTATCAGTTCCCCTCAGCACAGCCTCACCAGTGCCCATCAATGCAGACTCACCTGTGCCCATCAATGCAGCGTGACCTGTGCCCATCATTGCAGCGTGACCTGTGCCCACCATTGCAGCCTCACTGTGCCCCACATTGCAGCCTCACCGTGCCCCAAATTGCAGCATCACCGTGCACCAAATTGCAGCATCACCGTGCCCCAAATTGCAGCATCACCGTGCCCCAAATTGCAGCATCACCGTGCATCCAAATTGCAGCATCACTGTGCCCCCAATGCAGCCTTGCCAGGGTGGAGGAAGTGAGAAGGGTGGCCGGATCATGACTGGGGTTAGAGGAGAGCCACGGGATCACGAGCAGTAAAACACGCCGTAACAGCATTACATTGAGACTGTCTTCGCTCTGCTCACTGATCTCACACAGCCCCGCCTCCTCCTAACCCCGCGCCTGTGATAGACAGAACGCATCCCAGCATTGGACACGCGTTCTGTCTATCACAGGCGCGGGGTTAGGAGGAGGCGGGGCTGTGTGAGATCAGTGAGCAGAGCGGAGACAGTTTCAATGTAATGCTGTTACGGCGTGTTTTACTGCTCGGTGATCCCGTGGCTCTTTTCTAACTCCATGCACTCTTCCCTAGGGAGAGCGGCTCCCGATCAAACCTGCCCGCCCCCCCACTCCCAGGCAGCCCAGCTCCTCGCCAACCCTCATTTTCCACTCACAAAATGCGAGTAGGCGAGTGGAAAATTGGAGGGCTGTGTATATATATATATATATATATATATATATATATATATATATCAGTAGAGCAGTGGACAGTGGACAGGGTCAGTAGGGAAGAGATTGATGTCAGTAGTTTATTTTTTTATTATAACTTTTTTTTTTTAAATACATTTTATTTACAATTTCATTTAATAATAATATATTATTATTATTATTATTTTTATACAGTTTTTTAGGAGCTTCACTGGGGGGCTTTGGTGAGATATCAGAGGTCCAAACAGACCCCTGATGTCTCACTTTTAAGACAGAGATTCCCCAGTCCCTTCTTTTGCAGCCAAGCAGCAGAGGGAACTTGTGCAGCACAGCGTGATTAGGGTGTGTCCAGGCACACCTGGCACACCCTGTGCGCACGCCTATGATGGTGGGAGTGTCATGGTCTGGGGCTGCATGAGTGCTGCCGACACTGGGGAGCTACAGTTCATTTAGGGAACCATGAATGCCAACATGTACTGTGACATACTGAAGCAGAGCATGATCCCCTCCCTTCGGAGACTGGGCCGCAGGGCAGTATTTCAACATAACGACCCCAAACACACCTCCAAGATGACCACTGTCTTGCTAAAGAAGCTGAGGGTAAAGGTGATGGACTGGCCAAGCATGTCTCCAGACCTAAACCCTCTTGATCATCTGTTGGGCACCCTCAAAACGGAAGGTGGAGGAGCGCAAGTTCTCTAACATCCACCAGCTCCGTGATGTCGTCATGGAGGAGTGGAAGAGGACTCCAGTAGCAATCTGTGAAGCTCTGGTGAACTCCATGCCCAAGAAGATTAAGGCAGTGCTGAAAAATAATGGTGGCCACACAAAATATTGACACTTTGGGCCCAATTTGGACATTTTCACTCAGGGGTGTACTCACTTTTGTTGCCAGCGGTTTAGACATTAATGGCTGTGAGTTATTTTGAGGGGACAGCAAATTTACACTGTTATACAAGCTGTACACTCACTGATTTTTTGGCCTGCAAGGTTTTCACCAAGAGCTTGCCAGATTTATTACCAAGTATATAATAAACTTTAGCCAACACATTGAAATGGCTTTTGAAATTTACAAATGCAGCAATTTAGAAATTGGATGAAAGGTGCATTTTATATACAACTATATAGATCATACCAAAATGAGGGACAAATGAGGAGGAAAGGGGACAGAGAGACTTTGTTCCAAAAAAGGGACAGTTAGGACCTATGTCTACCTATTGTTTCTGTTTTTTCATGGAAACTTCTTCAAATACAGGAGACAAACAGAAGGGGATTTCTAAACTACTTAAAGTGACCTTTTACTCAGTGAAATACAGGGTTGGTATTGCTGGAGTGCTTCTAAAAACATCTTTGTTACCTGGGCTTTAGCAATACTTTTTTCAATCACAGAAAAGGGCATGCTATATATGAGCGTCAGAAAAGTGTCAGAATTCATTATCATACTACTTGCTTCGGGTTAGTAACCCGGGAAGCACTAAAAGCCAAAGTACCAGAATGACAGCTAGAGAACTAGCATTTTTAGAAGGAATGATCGGTAATGGCAGTCTTGTCTATGACCTTTTTTTCTTTTTTTTTTTTTAGCAGTATTAAATAATAGTTATGCAATTTCCTGTTTAATTGTAATTCTTCACAGTTTCCTGAAGGTGGCACTAAAGTCATTTGTTGGAACATATATGTACTTTTTAGCCTTTCAGTTATTTATTCGTAGATTGAGATAACACCCAGTTCATTGCAGGAAAAAAGAAACTATGATTTTAAAGTATTTTAATGTAAGGTAAAACAGTAATACAGAAAGCAAGGAAAACATAGTAGTTGTTTCTAACTTTTTATTTTTATTCCTTGGATCTTGAGTAGAGATCTATCTATCTATCTATCTATCTATCTATCTATCTATCTATCTATCTATCTATCTATTTATTTATCAATCTATCATCTCTTTTTGGATCTGACAATTTAAAAATTCCATTGCAGCAAGTGCTCCTAATAAGCTGACATTGAATTGCGACCTCAGAGAGGCATGGCGCATATTGCAATGTAGATACATATAAAACCCTCAAACACTGATCAAATAATGCATTGTATTGGATCACTGGCTATCCATGTCATTGGTCTGAAATGTAGCTAAAGGAAATCATTCCAGCCCATAGCACTAATATGTGTAATTACATTACCAGTATCCTGGATGGGGAGGGGCTTAATGGCACTCTTGAGAATTGGGAGACAGCTCCAAGTAATGTGGAAACTGTAAATAAAATAAAAGGAATGCGTTATTTTTCTTTTTAATAATAGGTTCTCTAAAAGTCTTTTCACAAATCATTAAGTATCCAGTTACGATTTCATGTAATCATAGGCAAAACATGTATGGGCGTGGTTGGATGTGGTACTGAACCCTGCAAATAAATGGAAAAAAAAAAGACATAGATATGGCACTTTCAGTAAATGACACAACAACAGTTTAAGCAATACATCATATACATAAAATAACATATGTTACTACACCAAAAAAAAACAACAACTAAAATTTGACAGTAGCTCTTGGTTCATTATGCACACAGTTTTAGACCCAATCTTGCTTGTTGGCCAAAATGCCCAACTTTTAACTTGTTTGTCACAAGTAGAATGTCATATACAGTAGCAGTTATTTTACCACAGCTATATATGACAGCTTCATCTGTCAATAGCAGCTAGAGCTGGCACCCACCACATCCGTACAGAGGCCTGGTATGGAATTTGGGGGAACCCCACAACATTTTTTTAATTGCATGGGGTCCCCCTTGACATCCACGTTAGACCCTTATTCTATTTTTAGTGGGAATACCATGCTGTTTTTTTTGTGGGTTCCCCCATTAACATCGATATAAGACCCTCTTCTAGGATAAAGGCCTGTTATAGATGAAGGGAATCCCCAGTCGCTATGTTTACTAACAGGAATAAGTGGCTGGGGGCTGTCATTTACCAGCCATTTAAATGTTTATTTTTCTTTGTAAATGTCAGTTTTGCTGAGTTTTGTATACGTTGTGCAGATGTGCAACTTCACAGGCAGGTTAAGGGCATCCCCTTTATCAAATGTTATTTAAATACATTTTGCATTAGTGTTGCCTTAGTGTAGCATTATTAAAAGTGCTGCTCCCTGCTAGCAATTTTTTTCTTTCCTGCCAGGATAGTACCCAGCCCCCTATGACATTTGTTTTGACCATTCCTTCTCTGGCTTAGAAAATGCCATTACTGTTTTTTTTAACATTTGGCTACCACTGATTTCAATGGGCTTTGGATTTGACACCTTAACATCAGTAATGTTAGCTAAACCTGCCTCAAACATAACCCAGGTACATCCCTATTTGTCAGTCCACCCTAAAGTGATAATCATAGTCAAATAATAGTGTTCCATCAGTGTAAGAGTGTTTGTTGAACCTTTTGTCTTGTCCTTTTTTGATTCAAAAGTTCCAGGTGTATTTACCTGGAAACTACAGGCCAGTCAGTCTAACATCAATAGTTTGTAAATTATTGAAGGGGATGATAAGGGGGTATATCCAAGAATTTGCTGAAGAAAACAGTATCATTATTAGAAAACTGGAGTGCTGGGCAGCGGAGGGGAGGGGGGAGCAGCTGGCTCAGGCTTTTAGCGGCTCTCTGAGAGGCAGAGCTGGGTGCCTGTCCAGGCATCTGTGTGGATCCCGACCATATGGTTGCGATCTTTCCCCAGCGTGGACCAAGTCCGTGACATCATATTTTTTTACTTTGTTTGTCTATGGATTGGGTAAAAAAAAATTATATTTATATCACCAAAAATAAACCTTGTTTGTCCTGAAATAAAAAAACAAAACAATAAATGGTCCAAAAGGGGTAAACAGGTGCAAGAGCCAAAGTTGGTAAAAAAAAGGGGAGGGGGGGGGTTATTTTAGGGGTTGGTATTTTGAGGTTTAATTTATCTTAGGGGTATATAAAAAACATTTTTTTACGTTCATAGCCCTTTGCTTTAGGTTTGGGGTTTAAAGTGAAGCATTCACTTGTTTATGACCATCTGTTTTTGGAGCTGCCTTTTCTTTAAAGCACGCTGCTGCATTATTTGAAAGAAATAAAATCCTAGTGCAAAAATGCCCCTATCCCCATAGATTAAAAAAAAAGGTCAGGCATACCAGTTAGGCCTATTATCTCTGTTTAACCACTTGCCTACTGGGCACTTTTACCCCCTTCCTGCCCAGGCCAATTTTCAGCTTTCAGCGCTGTCACACTTTGAATGACGATTGCATGGTCATGCAATGCTGTACCCAAACAAAATTTTTATAATCTCTTTTTCACACAAATAGAGCTTTTTTTGGTGGTATTTAATCACCACTGGGTTTTTAACTTTTTTGCTAAATAAAAAAAAAAAAGACAGAAATTTTTGATTTTTTTTTTCTTTCCTTCACTGATGTGCACTGATGAGGCTGCACTGATGAGGCAGCACTGATGAGACAGCACTGATGAGATGGCACTGATGGGCACTGATAGGCTGCTCTGGTGGTTAGTGATGAGGCAGCACAGATGGGCACAGATTGGCAGCACTGATAATCAGGACACTGATAATCAGTGCCCTGATTATCAGTGTACATGTCCCTTTTACAGAAGCTGGTTATTGGCTCTCTTCTCCCTTCCTCACGCTGCCAGCATGAGGAAAGGAGTGCCGATAACCGGCTTCTGTTTACATCGTGATCAGCTGTGATTGGACACAGCTAATTACGTGGCAATGAGCAGCTGATTAGCTCTTTACATCAATCTGTGATCAGCAGTGTCCGGAGACCACTGCGATCACAGAGCACGCTGCCTGCACGACACAGCGGGCACGATCACTGGAGGACGTCATATGACAGCCTACCAGAACTGACCGGCCATGTTGTAGCCATCATTCGGCTATAGCGTGGTCAGCAAGTGGTTAAACTGTCCTGCTGCAGACTATTTTTACACTACTGTATCATCTGCTATACCTTAATTTTTGTAATAAAGCCCCAGCCTGTGTTTTTTGTTACTAGTAAATGTTGGCCTAGTATTTAAAGTTGTCCTGCTAGGGCCAATTTTACATTGCTGTGCCATCTGTGGCCTCTTAACCACTTGCTTACTGGGCACTAAATCCCCTTCGTGCCCGGACCAATTTTCAGCTTTCAGCGCTCTCACATTTTGAATGACAATTACTCAGTCATGTAATACTGTACCCAAATTATTTTTTTGTCCTTTTTTTCATACAAATAGAGCTTTCTTTTGGTGGTATTTGATCACCTCTGGGTTTTTTATTTTTTGCGCTATAAATGAAAAAATACGGAAAATTTTGAAAAAAAAAAACACATTTTTCTTAGTTTATGTGATAAAATTTTGCAAATTATTAATTTTTCTTCATAAATTTTGGCCACAATATATACTGCTACATATCTTTGGTAAAAATAACCCAAATTAGTGGATATTATTTGGTATTTGTGAAAGTTATAGAGTTTACAAGCTGTGGTGCGGATCATAAAAAATTGATCACACCTAATGTACTGGTGGCCTATCTCATTTCTTGCGATCCGAACAAGCCAGGAAAGTACAAATACCCCCCAAATGACCCCTTTTTTTAAATGAGACATTCCAAGGTAATTAGTAAGATGCATGGTGAGGTTTTTGATGTTGTCATTTTTTCCCACAATTCTTTGCAAAATTAAGATTTTTTATTTATTTTTTCCCACAAAATTGTCATTGTAATAGGTTATTTCTCTCACATGGCATGTGTATACCACAAATGACACCCCAAAATACATTCTGCTACTCCTCCTGAGTATGGTGATACCACATGTGTGGGACTTTTTTACAGCCTAGCCACATACAGAGGCCCAACATGCAGGGAGCACCATCAGGTGTTCTAGGAGCATAAATTACACATCTAACTTGTTGACTACCTATTACACTTTTGAAGGGCCTGGAGCACCAGGACAATGTAAACACCCACAAAGTGACCCCATTTTGGAAAGCTAACACCCCAATGTATAATCTATGAGGCATAATGAGTCTTTTGAACGGTTCATTTTTTTCCAGAAGTTTTTGGAAAATGTGGGAAAAAAATGAAAACGCAATTTTTTTACGCAAAGTTGTCCATTTATAAGACATTGCCAACACATAGCATGTACATAGCAAAAATGACACCCCAAAATACATTCTGCTACTCCTCCTGAGTATGGCAATACCAAATGTGTGAGACTTTTACACAGCCTGGCCACATACAGAGGACCTACATTGAAGTAGCACCTTTAGGCGTTCTATGAGCATAAATTACACATCTCATTTCTCAACCACCTATTACACTTTTGAAGGTCCTGGAGCTCCAGGACAATGGAAACACCCACAAAATGACCCCATTTTGGAAAGCTAACATCCTAACGTATAATCCATGAGGCATAATGAGTCTTTTGAACGGTTTATTTTTTTCCAGAACTTTTTGGAAAAATGTGGAAAAAAAATGAAAACGCATTTTTTTTACACAAAGTTGTCCGTTTATAAGATATTTCCAACACATAGCATTTAGATAGCAAAAATGACACCCCAAAATACATTCTGTTACTTTTCCTGAGTACAACGATACCACATGTGTGAGACTTTTACACAGCCTGGCCACATACAGAGGCCCAACATTGAAGTAGCACCTTCAGGCGTTCTAGGAGCATAAATTACACATCTCATTTCTCAACCACCTATTACATTTTTGAAGGCCCCGGAGCACCAGGACAATGGAAACTCCCACAAAATGACCCTATTTTGGAAAGCTAACACCCCAACGTATAATCTATGAGGCATAATGAGTCTTTTGAACGGTTAATTTTTTTTCCAGAAGTATTTGGAAAATGTGGAAAAAAATGAAAACGCATTTTTTTTACACAAACTTGTCCGTTTATAAGATATCTCCAACACATAGCATTTACATAGCAAAAATGACACCCCAAAATACATTCTGCTACTCCTCCTGAGTATGGTTATACCACATGTGTGAGACTTCTACACAGCCTGGCCACATACAGAGATCCAACATGCAAGGAACACCGTCAGGTGTTCCAGGGACACATAACATGCACATACCAAGAATTACACCCCAAAATACATTATGCTGAGAAAAGTGTAAACAAAAGATTACCTGTGGTTTTAGTAGCGCAGTTATACACAGCAGGATAGCACTGGTCCAGGCAGCAGGCAGGGACTTGGTCAGCAACGGCATACACAATTGTCCAGGCAGCAGGCAGGGATACTGTCAATATACAGTCCAGGGTCAGTGCAGGCAGAGATATTGTCAGCAGTGCCAAAAATATTGGTCCTGGTAGTAGGCAGGTCCATGTGGTGTGGTCAGTTAATGCGACAGGCAGAGTCATGATGGCATAGGTCCTACAGGCAGCAGGCAGGAGTAGGGCCTTGTTCAGGACAGAATGGGGACAGGGGTAGATTCTTCTCCCACCCAAATCTCTTTGAAGCCTCCGAGTCTCCAGACCCTAATCTAGGATGAGAAAACCCAAAAAAATAGTTTTCTTCATCCAGAAAAACTTTTCTGGAGCCCCTCACATATGTGAGACCCCTGTGTTAAATACCACTAGACCAGTAGCAGGGTACAAGATCAATCCAAGAGGCAGGCAAAAAGCATGGTCAAACAGTCCAAGGTCAGTTCCAGATCAGGCAGAGGTATGTACAGAATCGTTAGGCAGAAGCATGGTCGAAAAACAGTCCAGGGTCAGTTACAGATCAGGCAGAGGTAGTACAGAATCGTTAGGCAGAAGCGTGGTCGAATAACAAGCTAGGGTCAGTTACAGGGCAGGCAGTGGCATAAGGGGTGTGAAGGCAGGAACTGAGGATTACGTTTACCATACTTCACTAATAATTTAGTGAAGTATGGTAACGGCGAAAACAGTCAGTTACACAGAGGCCTGGTTGGGAAGGACACTCAGCACAATAATAAACTGTGTCTCGTCTGACTCCTTCACTGGCACACACCTTACATTTTTTTTGACCTCGTCGGCCTCTTGCTGTGGGAGGGACTTTATCTGGAAAGTGACGTTCGGCGAGTTGACTTAGAACATCTGATTGGATGTTTTGGGGTGGGCCATTCTGGAATATCAGGGCAGTGGTGATTTCCTCCTGGTAGCCAAGGAAGGGTAGGGGGTTTTGGGTGGACTTGCGGTAAATAATATAGGAGTTGTATAAGGCCAAATGAAAAAAATAAATTGCTACTTTTTTGTACCAATGGTATGTCCGTCTTGTGGCAAGGTAGGGTTCCAGCATTTGGTCATTAAAGTCGACTCCCCCCTGAACGAATTGTAGTCCTGAATGCATGTGGGTTGTGGAACAGGGTAAGAGATTTGTAGAAGTTATCTACATATAAATGGTAGCCTTTGTCCAGTAGGAGGTTGATGAGTTGCCAAACAACTTTCCCGCTTGATCCCAAGTAGTCTGGGCAATTGAGGGGATGCAGCTGGCTGTCCTTCCCTTCGTACACTAAGAAGGCATACAGGTACCCTGTGACTCGGTCACATAGTTTGTACACCTTCACCCCATAGCGGGCCCTTTTGCTGGGGATAAACTGCTTGATTTTAAGCCTGCCACTAAATTTAACAAGGGACTCATCCACACATATGTGTTGGTCCGGGGTATATAACTGGGGGAATACTTCTGAATAATAATTTAGTAAGGGCCGAATTTTGAAAAGCCTGTCATAATTTGGGTGATTTCGGGGAGGGCACTGGGTATTATCATTGAAATGGTGAAACCTCAGGATCATGAGGTATCTGGCTCTGGGCATTGTCGTGGAGAAGATTGGCATGTGGTAGATGGGGCGTTTGGACCAAAAGGAACGCAAAGTGTTTTTTGGGTTGAGCCCCATACAAAATGTGAGGCCTAAAAAAAAACTCCACTCTAATGCGGCGTACACACGATCGTTTTTCATGCCGTTAAAAATGCCATTTTTTAAAATGGGCATTAAAACCAATCGTGTGTATGCTCCACAGCATTTTTAACGGCGTGAAAAACAGGCATTAAAAATTTCGAACATGCTCTATTTTTTCACGTCGTTTTTCATGTTGTTTTTTTTAACGACGTGAAAAACGATAGTGTGTATGCTTTTACGAGGGGAAAAAAAACGCGCATGATTAGAATCAAGAATCAAGTATGAGACGGGAACGCTCGTTCTGGTAAAACTAGCGTTCGTAATGGAGATAGCACATTCGTCACGCTGTAACTGACTGAAAAGCACGAGGCTGAAAAGTGGGAATCACCGCTCAACAAAGTTTACTAACATGAAGGGTGGCGCCATTCGAATGGAACTTCCCCTTTATAGCGCCATCGTACGTGTTGTACGTCACTGCGCTTTGCTCAAGCGTTTTTTTTTAATGATCGTGTGGATGCAAGACAGGCTTGAGAGGAAACATGAAAAAAAACGACGAGAAAAACGTTGGTTAAAAAAATGGCAGGAGGAAGCCGCAAGGGGTTCTGGAGGGCATAGGGAAGGCCGGCATGGGTCTTTGGCCTTGCTTGCCGAGGTACTGTGGTGCTGGTGGATGGCACTGCGGTGCTGGTGGATGGCACTGCGGTGCTGGTGGATGCTACTGCTGCCTCACCAGAGCGCCTTCATTTGGCGGGCCGACTATCTTCCTCCTCTGAGCCTGTCACTGTTCCACTACTGAAGACTGGCTCATAGTTTACGTCCGAAATCGGAATCCGAAAAAGTGAGCTCCCCATTGCTTTCGTCAGGCGTGGAAAGAATTTGGTATGCTTCCTCGGCGGAAAAGCACATTTTGGACATCTTTTAGTTGCTGGCAGTGGTGATGCGACTTCACAGGTGTGTGGCACGGATGTGCACTGATTGATTGCACAGATGTGCGTTGAGGCGGCACAAATGGGCCCTGATTGATTGCACAGATGTGCACTAATGAGGCGGCACAGATGGGCACTGAGGTGGCACAGATGGGTACTGAGGTGGCACAGATGGGTACTGAGGTGGTGGAACAGATGGGTACTGAGGTGGTGGAACAGATGTACACTGATGAGGCAGCACAGATGTGCACTGATTGATTGCACAGATGGCACTAATGAGGCGGCACAGATGGCACTAATGAGGTGGCACAGATGGCACTGAGGAGGTGGCACAGATGAGGCGGCACAGATGTGCACTGATGAGGCGGCACAGATGTGCACTGATGAGGCGGCACAGATGTGCACTGATGAGGCGGCACAGGTGGGCATTGATGAGGTGGCACAGGTGGGGACTGATGAGGTGGCACAGGTGGGGACTGATGAGGTGGCACAGGTGGGCACTGATGAGCACTTATTGCACAGATGTGCACTGAGGCAGCACAGATGGGCACGGATCACAGGTAGGCACAGGTGGCACAGGTGGGCACTATGTGTTTTCACTGACACTGTATGGCACTGATTGGGCACTGATTGGCACTGTATGGCACTGATTGGGCACTGTATGGCACAGATTTTATGGCACAGCTGGTGTAACTCACAGTTGAACTAACAGACACCGCGTGTGAGGAGGGAGAGCCGGCAATGAGAGATGATCTCATATGTTTACATTTGAGATTATCTCTCATTGGGCACGCTGATTGCGATATAAATAGCCGCTGTGATTGGCTATTTACAGCGATCTGTGATTGGCTGTGTCCAAGGGACACGGCCAGCACAGAAGTTCCCCGATGGGCGCTTGGGAGTGAGGAAAGGGGAGGCCGTATATTGACGGCCTCCTGGCATTTTAGAGCCACATTGTGGCCGTAAAAAGTCGTATGCCGGGCGGGAAGTGGTTAAAGAGGAAGTAAACTTCCTCTGCAGACATTTACTTATAGGTAAGCCTATAATAAAGCTCACCCATAGGTAGTGTAAATAGATCCTAAACGTGTACCGTTTAGGAGATATTTACATTACATGCAGCCAGTAACATCACTAGTGCATACACTCTGAAGGAACGGTCACGGGTGCCGTTCCTTCTGAGCCCTGTGCCGTGAACATCATCGTGACTCCGGCCACTCACGGCGCCAGAGCCCACAAACAAGGAAGAAACTCCAGGGAAAATGTCAGCTGTCTCAGCGGTGTGCGGGGGCGCCGCTGGAACGTTTTTTTCTTAGGTAAATATTTCATAATTAGCTTGTATTCGATGCATACTAGCTCATTATGCCTTTGTCTTAGGCCGTGTACACACGACCGGTTTTCTCTGCAAAAAACGACAAGAAAACTGCCGGGAGAGCTTTCTTGCCGAGAAAACCGGCTGTGTGTACGCGGGTTTCAGTTTTCTGGTCAAGAAAACTGCCCAGATTCCCCGACGAGAAAAAAGACGACCTGTGGTCTTTTTTCTCGTTGAGAATCTCGTTGGCCTGTTTCTCGACGAGAAATCCGAGCGTGTGTACACTTACCTGTCGCCGTGGAAACCCGCGCATGCTCGAAATGACTTTGACGCATGCGCGGTAGCTTCCTAGGCATAGGCATAGGGTGTAGCAAGATGGCGGCGACGGCATCGAATGTGACGAGCGCACGCTCGTCGTAGTCGATCACGTCACCGCGTGCGTGCCATTCAAAAGAACGGCGGTTCTTTTGAATCGTACGTGTGTACACTTGGCCGGGACAAGTTTCTTGTCAAGATTCTCGTCAGGAAAAACAACGTTTTTTTCCTGAGGAGAATCTCGGCCGTGTGTACAGGGCTTTACAGGTTTTTTTTTTCTTAGTTTTATTTTAAAGAGTTTACAACCTCTGTCAAGCGGTGTTCCAGACGTTTTTTTTTTTTAAAGTCAGCAACTACAAACACTGTAGCTGCTGACTTTTAATAAGGGCACTTACCTGTCCAGCGAGCCCGCGATGATGGCCCCCCCTAAAGGCTGATCCATCCATCGGATCGGGTGCCGGTGCCGCCATTGCAACTAAGGGAAACCGGCAGTGGAGCCTTGCGGCTTTCCTACTGCGTATGCGCAAGTCGCGCGGCGCGTTGTGAATGGCCCCGTCATCTTCTGGGACACACACAGGTCCCAGAAGACAACGGGGGAGCTCGCCGAAGAGGAGGAAGTGGCGGAACAGCTCCACGGACTAGGAAGAGGCAGATTAGGAAGACTGCCTAGCAACAGGGGTTTCTGGTAAGTAAAAACATTTTTTTTTATTTTTTTATGTTTTTTTATTTATTTCAAAGAACATTTTAATGTATAAATGTTTTATAGGGTGGAACTCCGCTTTAATTCTCAACTGGAGCTTGATAGAAATTGGCCAGGAGCAGGACAGTTTTGCATCAGCAACAACAGGGACAGGTCAATTTCTATCTGCTGGTCAAAAAGGACTTATTACTGTTTGATGAAAAGAGCATGTGTCACTCCTAAAGTCTTTTTTAAAACCGCCATGAATAAGATTGGGGTACTGCTACTGTATTGACAAGCTAAATCTAAAAGAAAATAAATCTATTCCATGGCCAAATATGCTCTGCCAAGAAGCTACTTGGATAATAGGCAAAACATTTTCCACATTACAGAACTATTCCAGTTGAACGTGACTGACTTTTACTAGCTAAAACAAGTCCTCGATATGTAAAAGGAAACTGCTACTCTTTTGCTCTTTTTCTAATAAATGATAGTTGCATAGCTGCATTGCTTTAAATCTATTGCATTGAACAAGTAATCAAGTAATAGAGGTAAAGACTTTATAAAAAAAGGCACAATAAAGGAGTGCGAGTAAAGTGTAAAAAAAAAACATACAACATAATTAAATCCCAGTTGCATGGCAATATATACTCGTATGAGGAGTCAATTGGTATTGCAAGACGATAATGAAATGGTATGTGACCAAAAGAACCAGTGTAATGTATCCGTCAACCAAGGTTGTTTTTTTGCAATCAATAACGGGCTCTCCAATATGTGGGGGGAAGGGGAGAAATCCAATGACTCCTATAGAGTTGCCAAAATGAAGGAAAACAATAGAGAGAGAGAGGGGGAAGTGGTAGATAGGAGGAAAAGGAAGCAGAGAGAAAAGAGCGAGGAACTTGCCTCAGAGAAGAAAGAAAAGAGAGTGGGGGGGGGGACAGGACCACCAGGTGTGAAATAAGGTGCCACATTCCCTAAAACCATGGAAGCACATGGGGGATACCGAGAGATTTAAGCTACTGTAAATAGGCAGTCAGGGGTCACGAGAGAGTAGTTTAAAAATGTTTTCTTGGGCAAAGATGTTTCGGGAGCATTTAGAGGCTGCCAGACAAATCTTGGCCCAGGTAGCGTGATTAGGATTTCTACCTTAGTCAGCCAGTTTGCCATGTAGGCTAGTGGGCCAGAGCCTATCAGGTCGGTCAAGGAGGAGTATATGTTCGAGACCAGTTCTTTCGGGTAGGAGTCTTTCCGGCAGCGATTCTCAAATGGAGTTAAATGTTTGGCTGTTCGGTCTAGGTAAGCTACGGACGTGGTTGTCAATTTGGATATAGGGAAAGAACTCAGCAGGTAGTTGCCAATGATCTTGTAGGTGTTGAAAAGACTTAATGCTGCTGTGGAATGACTTGAAGACTGCAGTCCACAAACGTTCACCTTCAAATTTAACTGAACTTGAGCAGTTCTGCAAAGTTTAGTGAGCAAATACTGTAAAGTCTAGATGTGCAAAGTTAGTAGAGACATATCCCAGCAGTCTGCACTATGCTCAAAGTCTTTTCCTGAACTGCTGCGTTCCCCGGCCACAACAGTCTACACTATCCTCAGTAACTTCCTCCAGTTCCATTGCTTGCTGTGGTGTACACACTGACCTTCTCCATGCCCCCGGCCCATGGAAGGAAACACAGTTCAGCTGCACAGTCCAGCAGTTCCTCTTTCTTTTTCGTACATCACGGGACACAGAGCGACTTAGTCATTACTAATGGGTTATATAGTTTACCTTCAGGTGTTGGCACTGGCCAATTCCAAACCGGAAGTACCCTCCCCTATATAAGCCCCTCCCACCCGGGAGCACCTCACCTTAGTTTTTTGCCAGTGTCTAAGGTGTTGGCCAAAGAGTAACATGTGTTTTCACTGGGCTTGCGTACAGGTTCTTTTGGGCCTTAGTAAGCTGTTCCGGATCCCACCAAAAAAGCTTCATAGCTAAACGGTCGGTACCCGGGCCTTGCAGCAGAAGAGCAAGGTTTTGCCTGTAATGCTTCTCTTAGGAGGGCTGGACCCTGGGATCCAGAGCTCTGGTCATACCCACGACCAAGACGCTGTCTGTGCAGGGTGCTATACAGGTCCAGGGGAGTGGAATCCTTGGGAACCCGGTCCCTGAAGGTTTAATTACAATGCCTGCCGTGATAGGTGAAGTTTGGACTTTTGTGGACCAAACAAAGTCCTGCGGCGGGGATCAGGTAAGTGGGGGCCCTCAGGAACTTGGTTCTATTGGGGGACCCCCAAGCCTAATTTGTCTTTCTGTCTGTTACCTAACGGTATTCCCGCTAAATATCTGTGTTTGCCTATAACTACTGAAAATGTAAAATTTTAATAGTAGTCAAGAAAAAAAAAAAAAAAAAAAAACAGGGACCGCGGTACCTGTGTTAAACCACTAGAGGCCGCTGTAGTCCATTTTTCTTGTAAATGTGGATCTTTGGTTTTCTCAACTCAAAAGATCCAGGCAGCTGGTAAGTTTCTCTGAGGGAATCCACTTCCTCTGCCCTGTTGCTGCGTTCATCCACCGCACAGGCCCTCCGGCAAAAAGGGCCCTGGCTCCTAGTCCTCTGTTGGTTTTCGAAAAGGGCGCCATTGGCGCACGGGCGCGCGCGCGGGCGCGTGCACGCGCCTCCTATGAAAAAAAAGGGGCGGGGCGGGTGGATGACGCTCGATGCGCGCCGCGGCGCTTCTGCGCATGTGCGGGCGTCCCAGCATGGTTAAAAGACACAGTACAAGTGTCAGCTGCATGCAAACAGAGCTAGCAACAAACAGTGGCACACAGAGGCGGTTGATGCAGGCATCCCCATAGAAAGGCACTTTAGTGGACACCAGCTGGTATATAGCAGCACCTGTGTTAGACTATTACCAGCAAAAATTGGTGTATGACGACGGGAATACCTCAGCTTTGTGCTTAAAGGATATGTCGTCCAGACGCTCCGGAAATAGATCTTCCAGGAAGCCAAAGGGGTCTCCATCGGGCTCTGAGGATATTGGGCATGCTTGCACTGCACCAATCTCCCCTGAGAATGCAGAGGTCAGTAGCCGTAGAAACCCCGCAGGAATGCCTGGTGCTGCGGCTGTCCCCAGTCCACCTGCTCCTGTATATATAACAGAGGAGGTTTTATCCTCAACTCTGGGAGGATTGGAAGAGAGATTAACAGCATTGATCGCTGCTTCCCTGTCACAGGAAAAGCGCGTCCGATCTCCGTCTCCTCCTTCAGAGTGCCTGTTAGTGGAGGAACAGCCCCACACAGAGATCGACCTACCTGAAGGGGATCAGGATGAGGTTGATTCACTTATAGAGGAATCAACAGTGGAAGAACCTTTCTCAGCTTCTCAGGCTGAAAGATTATGGGTTCAGTCTCTGACTAACATGGTCCGATCAGCATTTAAAATGCCTCTGGCGGAACCACCATCCACTACGGTTTCCTCGCTGGGGTCGCTAAAAGCTCCCCAGGCGGTCTGTTCCTTCCCAATCCACCCTTTATTAGAAGGGCTTATTTACCAGGATTGGGAGCATCCTGATAAAATATTTGCTCCCCCCAAGAGATTTCCGGTGATCTATCCCATGGAGGATAAGTTCATAAGAAAATGGAGGGTCCCTATAGTGGACGCAGCCATCTCTTCTGTTAACAAATCACTGACATGTCCAGTAGATAATGTTCCAATGTTCAAAGACCCAATAGATAAAAAATTGGAGTCTTTACTAAAATCTGCTTTCTCTACAGCAAGTATGGTGACACAACCTGCGGTAGCAGCGATTGGAGTCTGCCAAGCAGTGAAAGATCAGTTGAAACAAGTCTTAAGGGACTTACCAGATCAGCAGGCTCATGCCCTAGCTGACCTGCCTAGAGCCTTGTGTTTTGCGGTGGACGCCATAAAGGATACAATCCAACAGGCCTCCCACTTTACGCTGTCTATAGTACATATGCGTAGGCTTCTGTGGCTCAAAAACTGGTCTGCTGAAGCTCCCTGTAAAAAACTGCTGGTTAGCTTCCCATTTCATGGAGAACGCTTATTTGGAGAAGATCTGGACAAATATATCCAGAAAATTTCTGCCGGTAAAAGTTCACTCTTACCGGTTAAGAACAAGGGTAGAAGTCCTTCTTTTAAGAGGCCTACCTCTCCAGTCCCGGGCACATCGGCTGTGAAGCAGTTCCGACGGCCTCCGCGGTCAAATTCAGGGGGCAGAAATCAGGGACAATCACAGGGTAACAAGAAGCCCTGGATCAAGAGAGGTACAAAACCTCCCCCTAAGGCATGAAGTATTGCCCCCGCTCAATCGGGTGGGGGGAAGACTTCAGTTGTTCACAGAGACCTGGCGGGACACCATCAGAGACAGATGGGTGCTCTCCGCAGTAAGTCTGGGATACAAGCTGGAGTTAAAAGGCACTCCTCCTGCCCAATTTATGAGGTCAAACGTGCCAAGAGATCCCCAAAAGAGAGGATCCCTCCTTCTGGCACTAGAACAACTATTGCTCCAAGGGGTAATCATGAAGGTTCCCCTGGAAGAAAGCGGATTCGGGTTTTACTCGAACCTTTTCACAGTCCCCAAACCAAATGGGGACGTGAGGCCCATATTAAATCTAAAAGGGCTAAACAAGTTCCTAAATATCAGGACCTTTCGGATGGAGTCGATCCGATCAGTGGCCACCGCCCTACAAGGGCAGGAATGGCTAGCCTCGATCGACATAAGGGATGCTTATCTGCATATTCCCATCTTTCCGGCCCATCAGAAATTTCTACGCTTTGCAGTAGAAGGGCGCCATTTTCAGTTCAGAGCCTTACCTTTCGGTCTGGCCACAGCACCACGAGTGTTCACAAAAATTCTGGCCCCATTATTGGCCAATCTAAGAACACAGGGTGTAACGATAATGGCATATCTAGACGACCTGCTACTAATAGACCACTCAGTGGAAAAGCTGGAAGTAGCTATTCACAAGACAATCGAGTATCTGGAATATCACGGTTGGATTATCAACCGGGACAAGTCAGCTCTAAGACCAGTCAAAAGTCTGGAATACTTAGGGCTAAGGCTGGATTCAAATCAGAGAAAGATTTTCTTACCTCCAGAGAAGGTGTCGTCTTTAAGAAATTTGACCCACTTAGTGGGTACAAAAAGAAAACCATCCATACGTCTCTGCATGAGGCTGCTGGGAAAGATGGTGGCTTCATTCGAAGCGGTACCCTACGGTCAATTCCATTCAAGGAATTTGCAAAGGGCCATACTGTCAGCCTGGAACAAAAAAGTTCAGGCTTTAGACTTACCAATGTCCCTGTCCCCTTCCGTTCGCAAGAGCCTCCATTGGTGGTTGGTGCCCCAGAATCTGGAAAGAGGGAAACCCTTCAGTCCGGTTTCTTGGAAGGTGGTCACTACAGATGCCAGCCTCATCGGCTGGGGGGCAGTGCTGGAGCAATGGTCTCTCCAGGGCAGGTGGTCAGAAGCAGAAAAGGCCCTGCCCATCAATCTCTTAGAGATACGAGCAGCCCGGTATGCCCTAGTAGCATGGACATCCAAACTCCAGGGGTCCCCTGTCAGAATTCAATCAGACAATGCCACGGCAGTGGCATATATCAATCATCAGGGTGGCACCAAAAGTCGTGCAGCCCAGAAGGAAGCAAATTGCATCCTGGAGTGGGCAGAAAGATATGTCCCAGCCATATCCGCGGTTTTCATCCCAGGAGTGGAAAATTGGAGAGCGGACTTTCTAAGTCGCCAACAATTATGCCCGGGGGAATGGTCTCTTCACCCCGAGGTTTTCCAGGCAATATGCCAGCGGTGGGGAACACCGGATGTAGATCTGCTAGCATCCAGATTCAACGCAAAGGTGGACAGGTTTGTGTCTCGCACAAGGGATTCCCTAGCTTGCGGCTCGGATGCCCTAGTGTTCCCTTGGGATCGGTTCAAGCTGATATATGCATTCCCACCGCCACAATTGTTACCGCGATTACTCCGCAGAATCAGGGTAGAAAAGAAACCAGTGATTCTGGTGGCTCCAGCGTGGCCCCGAAGGGCATGGTACGCGGAGATGGTAAAAATGTCAGTGAGGAGTCCTTGGACCCTCCCACTTCGTCCGGACCTGCTGTCGCAAGGACCGATATACCACCCTTCCTTACCAGCCCTAGGTTTGACGGCCTGGCTATTGAAGCCCACATTCTGAAAAAGAGAGGGCTCTCTAATTCTGTGGTATCTACCATGATCAATGCCAGGAAACCGGTATCCAGGCAGATCTATTATAGGATCTGGAAAGCGTACATTACGTGGTGTGAGACCAAGAAATGGCATCCACGTAAGTACATGATAGGGAGGATTCTGGACTTCCTACAGTGGGCTGTAGATAGGAAGCTGGCCTTGAGTACTATCAAGGGTCAGATTTCGGCCTTGTCAATATTTTTTCAAAGGCCCTTGGCTTCGCATTCACTAGTCAAAGCCTTTATACAAGGAGTGATGCGTATTAGCCCTCCGGTTAGTATTCCCATATGTCCTTGGGACTTAAACCTGGTTCTGTCGGTTCTACAGAAACAACCGTTTGAACCATTACAACACATTTCCTTGGTTCTTCTCACCAGGAAATTGGTTTTCTTAGTAGCCATTTGTTCGGCTAAAAGAGTGTCGGAATTAGCAGCTATGTCCTGTAAGGAGCCATATCTGGTTGTCCATAAGGACAGAGTAGTATTACGTCCTCATCCAGCCTTTCTTCCTAAGGTGGTATCGAGGTTTCATTTGAACCAAGATGTGGTTCTTCCTTCTTTTTTCCCCAAACCTATCTCAGTAGAGGAAAAGTTATTACATTCTTTGGATGTGGTAAGAGCAGTTAAAGCTTATCTAAAAGCCACTGCTCAGATTCGCAGAACGGATTCTTTGTTTGTTCTGCCGGAAGGCCCCAGAAGGGGTCAGGCAGCATCAAAATCTACTTTAGCCAAGTGGATTCGACAGGTCATAATACAAGCCTATGGCTTGAGAAAGAGACCGCCTCCGTTCAAAGTTAGGGCGCACTCCACAAGAGCGGTTGGAACTTCATGGGCAGTGCATCACCAGGCCTCCCTGGCTCAAGTATGTAAGGCCGCAACATGGTCTTCGGTACACACGTTTACTAGATTCTATCAGGTAGACGTTAGAAGTCAGGAGGATGTCGCCTTTGGGCGCAGTGTGTTGCAGGCCGCAAAAGATCCTCATGCCTGATGGCGCCCAGCTTATGTACCCCCCCCTCATTTGGCATTGCTTTGGGACGTCCCATTAGTAATGACTAAGTCGCTCTGTGTCCCGTGATGTACGAAAAAGAAAAAGGGATTTTTATAACAGCTTACCTGTAAAATCCTTTTCTTGGAGTACATCACGGGACACAGAGCTCCCACCCCTCTTTTTGGGACACTTATTGCTTGGCTACAAAACTGAGGTGCTCCCGGGTGGGAGGGGCTTATATAGGGGAGGGTACTTCCGGTTTGGAATTGGCCAGTGCCAACACCTGAAGGTAAACTATATAACCCATTAGTAATGACTAAGTCGCTCTGTGTCCCGTGATGTACTCCAAGAAAAGGATTTTACAGGTAAGCTGTTATAAAAATCCCTTTATTCCTTACTCCCCAAGAAATCCTCCTCTGCACTGTGTTGGAGGGATGAATATTCCCCGCGACTCCCCCGTCCGAACATAGCAGGCCCCAGGCTGGGGACCACCCTGCAGCAACTACCTAGTACTCCATTTTCCTTCTCTAGCAACTCCTGCCCAGCGGCATGTGACCTCAGCTTATATGGGAGGCCTGCCCCCTGCCAATACCGAATGGGGATTGGCAGAGCTCCTCACAATGAGCTGCCTGCCACTCCACTACGAGACCCAGCCTCTTTTCCAGAACATACTGACTGAAGGCAGGGGAGGCGTCTCAGAGCCTGAGCACAAGTGGTCACACCCACTGCTACACTAAACACTCCCAGTCCCAGATCAAAACAAGCAGGCCTAGCCTAGAGCACAGGCCTGCCTAAATTTACCTGCACTGATACCCTGAACATAGATAAATCCCATTCTAGCACCTACCAAAAGGTAGAGGGTGCTACACATGAAAAGAAAACATGGACCAAATTCCCAGTCCTCTAATACCTGGAACATATAGGTTGATGATACACAGGCTTTTTGTAATTCAACCGATAGTAGTAGGCACTCCTAGTGGACATCACCTTTTTTGAGCTCATCTTTTTGATCTGACCCCTGTCTACCCAGGATGAATTCCACCTGGTCCTTATGTATGTAGCAACCAATAAAGGAAGATAATCTATTAGCATGGACCTTCGTAAAAAGCTTAAGACCATTATTGATTGTTGGTAGTTGCTTACTTCCCCTGGGTCCTTGTTAAGTTTCAGGACAATAGTAATATACAGTACACCACATTTGAAAAAGGACCAAGGGGGGCCCCCTCCCATATAGCATAAAAAAGTTCCATATAGGAGACTAAGATATCCTGGAATATACGGTAGTAAAGTTGGGGCTGACCCCGCCTGTGTGTGCTTGAGCACCAGTAAAATCTCCTGCTCTGTAAAGGGTGCTTCTAAAAGATTTCTGTGCTCAAAGGATAAAGTAGAAAGAAAAAGCTCTCCAAATATTGAGCCTACAGGGTCCTTCCCAGTCGGAGCTTTATAGAAAGAGGAGTAGAAATTCTGGAAGGCCTCCAGCACCTTGTGAGGATATTGGGAGTAGGAGCCATCCAGGCAATGTATTTTCAGAATAGTGAAGCTTTGAATTTTGGGGTTTATCTTGTGGGACAACAGGAAACTGATCCGATACTTAGGCATATGGAATTTCATAGAAGCCCAGCGCACACTGTTTTCAGCCCTTGTAGTAAGCGCTAAATTAAGTTTTAGCTTTGTCTTTTCCATCTGCTGTAGAATAGAGGGGTTCAGGGTACTTTATGCATTTTTAGAAGCGACTGAAGCTCACAGTCAAACGACTTTATCTTTGACTGACGCGCCTCGTGAAGTTGGGAAGACACCTGGACTATCTTCCCTCGTACCATTGCTTTATTTATCCTCCCAAAAGAACACAGGAGAGACCCCCATTGTGACATTTTCTCAAAAGTATTGCTGAAGCCTCAGATGAATGTCCTCACACCAACAAGGGTCCTAAACAAGAGACTTGTTTAGTCACCACTGAGTAGCCGGGGAGGTGGGGAGAGCGCTAGCAAAGAGACAGAAACCAGAGAGTGATCGGACCATGCAGTGGCCTTAATAGTAGACTTGTGACACATGGGCACCAGAGTACATGAGAAAAAAGCATAATCGCGAATTGAGGAGTTAGATTCGTGCCACGCATTAATCAAGTTAACCACTTAAGCCCCGGACCATTTTGTTGCTAAAGGACCAGGCCCCTTTTTGCGATTCGGCACTGCGTCGCTTTAACTGACAATTGCGCGGTCGTGCGACGTGGCTCTTAAACAAAATTGACGTCCTTTTATTTCCCACAAATAGAGCTTTCTTTTGGTGGTATTTGATCACCTCTGCGGTTTTTATTTTTTGCGCTATAAACAAAGATAGAGCGACAATTTTGAAAAAAATTCTATATTTTTGCTATAATAAATATCCCAAAAAAATATATAAAAAAACGTTTTTTTTCCTCAGTTTAGGCCGATACGTATTCTTCTACATATTTTTGGTAAAAAAAATCGCAATAAGCGTTTATTGATTGGTTTGCGAAAAAGTTATAGCGTCTACAAAATTGGGGGTAGTTTTATGGCATTTTTATTAATAATGTTTTTTTTTACTAGTAATGGCGGCGATCAGCGATTTTTATCATGACTGCGACATTATGGCGGACACATCGGACACTTTTGACACCATTTTGGGACCATTGTCATTTTTACAGCGATCAGTGCTATAAAAATGCACTGATTACTGTGAAAATGACACTGGCAGTGAAGGGGTTAACCTGTAGGGGGCGCTGAAGGGGTTGAGTGTGACCTAATGAGTGATTCTTACTGTGTGGGGGCGTGGCTTGGTGTGTGACGTCACTGATCATCGTTCCCTATAACAGGGAACAGACGATCAGTGACACTCTCACTAGGAAGAATGGGGAAAGGTTTGTTTACACTTACCTCTCCCCGTTCTTCAGCTCTGTGACCCGATCGCGGGACATCGGCGGCGATCGGGTCCGCAGGTGCGGTCACGGAGCTCACGGCCGGGTCGCGAGCGTGCTGCCAGCGGCGTGCGCAACCCACGGCTGGGCTCTTAAAGGGCAACGTACCTGTATGTGCTTATGCCCAGCCACGCCATTCTGCCGACGTATATCGGCGTTAGGCGGTCCTTAAGTGGTTAAGGAAGTGTAACATTTTATCCATTTTAAGTACAGTAAAACCTTGGTTTGAGAGTAACTTGGTTTGAGAACGTTTTGCAAGACAAGCAAATATTTTTTATAAATTTTTACTTGATATACAAGCGATGTCTTGATATAAGAGTAGCATCATGTCACAGCTGAGTATAGAATAGAAGAGAGGCGCCCCTAAGTGTAGCAATATGGTTACATTTAATAAAGGTTTAACATTTAGAAACTCACATGGTTGATGATTATTAAAACAGGCACAATTAAGTATGCAGGCATCCAGGGTAAAGCTGTCCACATAGACCATTCTCCTCACTTCCATTGATGTCGTCCCTTCCACCAGCGGTTCAAGCCTCGCTTTCAGATCGCTCTGCTGAAGAGTAGTCTTCTCGGTCATGATTGCAGACTGACAGTGGTGAGAACCGGCGGTGGAGAGGACGGTCTATGTGGACAGCTTTACCCCGGATGCCTGCATACTTAGATGTGCCTCTTTTAATCATCAACCACGTGAGTTACTAAACATTGTACCTTCATTAAATGTAACCATATTGCTACACTTAGAGGTGCCTGTTGTGGAAAATTTTATGAAGATGTATTTAATATGTATTGTCATAGTGTCACCCAGTGTTAGTACTTTCGCAACCCGCTCTAAAGAGCTGACTGGGGCAGACTGAGGCTGGTTGAATCCCGTCTGGTAGTGGAAAACGTCTTGAGGTTAGAGTGTGATGTTTGCAGAGTGGGGATATGTCCGCCGACGAGGGGCCCTCTGTGCATTAGCACGGACGATCGTTGAGGAGGGGATATGCTCGCTCTGCAACGACATCATTGGTTATAGGCAGATGTGCGCTCTTGTCTCTGCTGTGTCTGATCAGCATGGTCGAGATTCGTAGCGCACGCCTGCAGATAGCTTTCCTTCCACAAGCAATAATAAGTATAATCTGAATATGCGTTATTCTGTGGAATGGCGCAAAATAAGGATTTCTATCAGCGGTAATATAAGAGCTTATGGGCGTATCATAGGCAGGGAGCGCGTCCATGTTTTAAAGCAATACGGCTTCGTTTGGCGCATACACGCTTTACCTGCCCGGACACGCCCATAAGACTTTAGCCATCATGTTGTTGAGTATGTTGTTGTATTATTGTGTTATTTTGTATTGGTATTATATTGTATGTATTTAAATATCCCTGTTGGAAGGGTTATCATGTATTGTCATATCCTGTGTTGCGTAATCTATATATGGGCATTTGCTGTGTGGAGCCCACATGCTGTGACATCACTTCCTATGGAGGAGGTCACATGCTGCAGCGAATCGCCTCCTATGGGTGAGATCTTTTGTGATAATAAAAGGACGCTGTTAGCGCGTCGGCGGGGAGTCTTTGCTAGGATGCCTTGATGATGAGACTAGTCTGGTGATGCTTCTTGATTTGTATGAATTGGGATCGAATGGAAGGTGAGTGAATTTTAGCTTAAGATGCATTATATCATTGAGACGAAGGGTGTGCTTATGAGCACAAGGAGAAATGGCTGTGTGCTCTGCAAACAGCCAACTTTCCATGACACGCCTCTCTTCTCTTTTATACTCAGTAGTAGGGATGAGCTTCGTGTTCGAGTCGAACATACGTTCGACTCGAACATCGGCTGTTCGATCGTTCGACGAAGATCGAACGATTTGGGCCGTTCGCGCCAAATTCGAGTGACGCGAACGGCCCACAATGCACTACGCCATCGCAGTGTCATCCAGGCGCTGTGATTGGCCAAGCATGCACTGTGACCCCGCATGCTTGGCCAATCACAGCGCCGGCAGCGAGGAGAGCAATGATTGGCCACAGGCAGGATGCCTGTGGCCAATTATTGCTGAGGGTGTTTAGTACACGCCCCACACTATAAAAGGCCGCCAGCACGGCGGCCTAGTGTAGTGTGTTCCGGAGCAGGGATAGAGCAGCATAGGCAGGGACAGTGACTGTTATTTCTTTCTTGCTTAACCTGGATTCCTTTAGTTTAGGGAAAGAGAAGGATAGGTAGGGAGAGTGTCAGTGTGTTTTGTGCTTGTGCTATAGTGTGCTTAAAAAAAACATTTATTCTAGGGACAGAAAACTGTAGGTAGGGACAGTGTCAGTTTCTTTCACTCTGCAAGTCCTTGTTTCCAGGGACCTGGAAGGACAGTGAGTGAATTGTCCTTGTGCTATATTGTGCTTAAAAAACATTTATTCTAGGGACAGAAAACTGTAGGTAGGGAGAGTGTCAGTTTCTTTCACTCTGCAAGTCCTTGTTTCCAGGGACCTGGAAGGACAGTGAGTGAATTGTCCTTGTGCTATATTGTGCTTAAAAAAAAACATTTTTTCTAGGGACAGAAAACTGTAGGTAGGGAGAGTGTTTTTTTTTTTTCACTCTGCAAGTCCTTGTTTCCAGGGACCTGTAAGGACAGTGAGTGAATTGTCCTTGTGCTATATTGTGCTTAAAAAAAACATTTATTCTAGGGACAGAAAACTGTAGGTAGGGAGAGTGTCAGTTTATTTCACTCTGCAAGTCCTTGTTTCCAGGGACCTGTAAGGACAGTGAGTGAATTGTCCTTGTGCTATATTGTGATTAAAAAAAAACATTTTTTCTAGGGACAGAAAACTGTAGGTAGGGAGAGTGTTTTTTTTCTTTCACTCTGCAAGTCCTTGTTTCCAGGGACCTGTAAGGACAGTGAGTGAATTGTCCTTGTGCTATATTGTGATTAAAAAAAACATTTTTTCTAGGGACAGAAAACTGTAGGTAGGGAGAGTGTTTTTTTTCTTTTACTCTGCAAGTCCTTGTTTCCAGGGACCTGGAAGGACAGTGAGTGAATTGTCCTTGTGCTATATTGTGCTTAAAAAAAACATTTATTCTAGGGACAGAAAACTGTAGGTAGGGAGAGTGTCAGTTTATTTCACTCTGCAAGTCCTTGTTTCCAGGGACCTGTAAGGACAGTGAGTGAATTGTCCTTGTGCTATATTGTGATTAAAAAAAACATTTTTTCTAGGGACAGAAAACTGTAGGTAGGGAGAGTGTTTTTTTTCTTTCACTCTGCAAGTCCTTGTTTCCAGGGACCTGTAAGGACAGTGAGTGAATTGTCCTTGTGCTATATTGTGATTAAAAAAAACATTTTTTCTAGGGACAGAAAACTGTAGGTAGGGAGAGTGTTTTTTTTCTTTCACTCTGCAAGTCCTTGTTTCCAGGGACCTGTAAGGACAGTGAGTGAATTGTCCTTGTGCTATATTGTGATTAAAAAAAACATTTTTTCTAGGGACAGAAAACTGTAGGTAGGGAGAGTGTTTTTTTCTTTCACTCTGCAAGTCCTTGTTTCCAGGGACCTGGAAGGACAGTGAGTGAATTGTCCTTGTGCTATATTGTGCTTAAAAAAAACATTTATTCTAGGGACAGAAAACTGTAGGTAGGGAGAGTGTTTATTTTCTTTCACTCTGCAAGTCCTTGTTTCCAGGGACCTGTAAGGACAGTGAGTGAATTGTCCTTGTGCTATATTGTGATTAAAAAAAACATTTATTCTAGGGACAGAAAACTGTAGGTAGGGAGAGTGTCAGTTTATTTCACTCTGCAAGTCCTTGTTTCCAGGGACCTGTAAGGACAGTGAGTGAATTGTCCTTGTGCTATATTGTGATTAAAAAAAACATTTTTTCTAGGGACAGAAAACTGTAGGTAGGGAGAGTGTTTTTTTTCTTTCACTCTGCAAGTCCTTGTTTCCAGGGACCTGTAAGGACAGTGAGTGAATTGTCCTTGTGCTATATTGTGATTAAAAAAAACATTTTTTCTAGGGACAGAAAACTGTAGGTAGGGAGAGTGTTTTTTTTCTTTCACTCTGCAAGTCCTTGTTTCCAGGGACCTGTAAGGACAGTGAGTGAATTGTCCTTGTGCTATATTGTGATTAAAAAAAACATTTTTTTCTAGGGACAGAAAACTGTAGGTAGGGAGAGTGTTTTTTTTCTTTCACTCTGCAAGTCCTTGTTTCCAGGGACCTGGAAGGACAGTGAGTGAATTGTCCTTGTGCTATATTGTGCTTAAAAAAAACATTTATTCTAGGGACAGAAAACTGTAGGTAGGGAGAGTGTCAGTTTATTTCACTCTGCAAGTCCTTGTTTCCAGGGACCTGTAAGGACAGTGAGTGAATTGTTCTTGTGCTATATTGTGATTAAAAAAAACATTTTTTCTAGGGACAGAAAACTGTAGGTAGGGAGAGTGTCAGTTTATTTCACTCTGCAAGTCCTTGTTTCCAGGGACCTGTAAGGACAGTGAGTGAATTGTTCTTGTGCTATATTGTGATTAAAAAAAACATTTTTTCTAGGGACAGAAAACTGTAGGTAGGGAGAGTGTTTTTTTTCTTTCACTCTGCAAGTCCTTGTTTCCAGGGACCTGTAAGGACAGTGAGTGAATTGTCCTTGTGCTATATTGTGCTTAAAAAAAACATTTATTCTAGGGACAGAAAACTGTAGGTAGGGAGAGTGTCAGTTTCTTTCACTGTGAAAGTCCTTGTTTCAAGGGACAGAGAAGGACACCTGAAGGTAGCCCTTATTGCTTTTTTCCCATCTCCCTGCAGGCCATCTATTAGAATGTCTGGAAGGCAAACAAGGAGAGGCAGACAGTCAGGAGGCAATAAAAGAGGGCAAGCAGGCTCTGTGTCTGGGGGCAACAGTGCTGGTCGTGGACGCGGTGCATTGTCATCAGCACATGGCCATGGGACACGCTTGTCCTTCTTTTCGGCAGCTGGACATGTTGAGCCACATCATGCCGAAGACTTGGTAGAGTGGATGACCAAGCCCTCCTCCTCCTCCTCATCCTCTCTCACCCAGGCTCAGGGTACTGGAAAAGCAGCTGCCAAAGCGTCGTCTTCCCTGGTATCAATGTCAGACAAATCATCAGTCACTCCTTCCCTAGACCCACCATGTCCTCCTCCTGAGGAGTCCCCCGAACTGTTTCAGCACAGTGTTGGGTACATGCTCCAGGAGGATGCCCAGCGTTTCGAAGGGTCTGATGATGAAACCCAGCTAGAGGAAGGCAGTAGCGTGAGAGCAGACAGAGGGGATGCTCAAGAAGGACACCAATCTGGCAGTCATGTTCCAGCAGCTGCAGCATACTGCCAGATTGGCTCCAGTGATGAGGAGGGAGGGGATGATGAGGTCACTGACTCCACGTGGGTGCCTAATAGGAGAGAGGAGGAGGAGGAGGATGAGGAGGAGGCACATCTCCAACGAGGCAGGATGCCCTTTGGTGGCCAGCGTAAGGGCAGTACACCGACGGAATCACACCGCAGAGCTCCGCCTGTGCAGGGCGCTGCCTCTGCCCGTCATTCAAAAAGTTCTTTGGTGTGGGCCTTTTTTGAGGCTAGTGCATCAGATCGCACAGCTGCTGTTTGCAACATATGTCTCAAGCGTATATCGCGTGGCCAAAACATCAGCCGCTTGGGTACCACATGCCTGACCAGACATATGTTGACCTGCCATGCAGCTCGTTGGCAAGCCTACCTCAAAGACCCACACCAAAGAACAAAGCGGACCTCTCCTTGCACCGCATCAGCTGGGATCTCCAACCCCACTATAACTTCAGTCCTCTCTGAAACATGCACTGAGAGGAATGAAGGTGTAGAATTAGGTGTGTCACAGCCAAGTACTTGCGGCCACTCTGCTAGCAGTACACCGACGTCCGATTCTAGCAGGCAAATTTCCCTGCCCCAGCTGCTGGACCGTCGAAAGAAGTTCACTCCCAGCCATCCACATGCCCAGCGGTTGAATGCTAGCTTGGCTAAATTGCTAGCGCTTCAACTGCTGCCTTTTCAGTTGGTAGACTCGGCCCCCTTCCGTGAGTTTGTGCAATGTGCGGTTCCTCAGTGGCAGGTTCCCAAACGCCACTTTTTCTCACGGAAGGCTATTCCGGCTCTCTACCGGCATGTGGAAGGCAATGTCTTGGCCTCGCTGGACAGGGCGGTCAGCGGTAAGGTGCATATTACCGCTGACTCATGGTCCAGCAGGCATGGACAGGGACGTTACCTTTCTTTCACGGCCCATTGGGTCACTCTTTTGGCAGCTGGGAAGGATGCAGGACAAGGTGCAGTAGTGTTGGAGGTTGTCCCACCGCCACGCCTCCAAAATGCTACTACTGGTTGTGACACACCTCTCTCCTCCACCCCCTCCTCTTCTTCTTCCTCCATGGCCTCTTCCTGTGGTTTGTCCTATGAACCAGCGGTGCTCCGTAGCCGTTCACGGGGCTACGCAAGTACGCAGGCAAAAATATGCCATGCCGTGCTTGCGCTGGTGTGTTTGGGGGACAGAAGCCACACTGGGGCAGAGGTCCTGTCTGCTCTGCAGGGCCAGGCCGAGAGTTGGTTGACGCCACGCCAGCTTAAGCCAGGAATGGTGGTTTGCGACAATGGCACCAACCTCCTCTCCGCCCTCCGACAGGGACAACTGACCCATGTGCCCTGTGTGGCTCACGTCCTTAACCTGGTGGTGCAGCGGTTCTTGGGCAGGTACCCGGGCTTACAGGATGTCCTGAGGCAGGCCAGGAAAGTCTGTGTGCATTTCCGCAGATCTTATAATGCCAGTGCTCGCCTGGCTGAGCTGCAAAAGGAGTTGAACCTGCCCAAGAACCGCCTTATATGTGACATGCCCACCAGGTGGAACTCAACGTTGGCCATGCTGCAGCGGCTGCACACGCAGCAGAGGGCCATCAATGAGTACCTGTGCGACTACGGCACCAGGACAGGGTCAGGGGAGCTTGGTTTTTTTTCTCCACGCCAGTGGGGCATGATCAGGGATGCATGCACTGTCCTGGCACCATTTGAGGAGGCCACGAGGATGGTGAGCAGTGACAGTGCATGCATCAGTGACACTGTACCTCTTGTCCACCTGTTGGAGCACACGCTGCGTGGAATAATGGACAGGGCACTTGAGGCAGAACAGAGGCAGGAAGAGGAGGACTTCCTTGCCTCTCAAGGCCCCCTTTACCCAGACAGTGTTCCTTCTGTCCCACCCATCGCACAGGAAGAGGAGGAGGAGGAGGAGGAGGAGGATTGTGTCAGCATGGAGGTGGAGGCTGGCACTCAGCATCATCAGCAGCAGTCTTTTAGGGATGATTTACAGTCCCAAGAAACCAGTGGACTTGTACGTGGCTGGGAGGAGGTGGCTGCGGATCATGTCGTCCTTAGTGACCCAGAGGACTCCGGAGCGAATGCCTCAGCAAACCTACGCTGCATGGCCTCCCTGATCCTGCAAAGTCTGCGGAAGGATCCTCGTATTCTTCGGATCAAGGAGAGGGACCATTACTGGCTGGCCACTCTCCTTGATCCACGGTACAAGGGTAAGGTTGCGGACCTTATGTTACCGTCGCAGAGGGAGCAGAGGATGAGACAACTCCGGGAGGCCTTGCAGAAAGGTCTGTGCAACGCGTTCCCAGAGACTGGGAGGTTACAAACTCCTGGTCCTGGACAACGAGTTGCTGAGGCTTCGGCCAGTCAAAGAAGGAGCGGTGGGGAAGGTGGCCGTCTGACCGATGCGTTCAGACAATTCTTTAGTCCGCAGCCCCAAAGTATGATCGGTTCCAGCAACCATCGCCAGCGTCTGATAAACATGGTGCAGGAATATCTAGGGGCAAGGTCAGACTTGGACACCTTTCCCACCGAAAATCCTCTGGCTTACTGGGTCTTGAGGATGGATCACTGGCCAGAGCTTGCACAGTATGCAATTGAGCTACTGGCCTGTCCTGCATCCAGCGTTCTTTCGGAACGCACATTCAGTGCTGCTGGAGGATTTGTCACGGATCACAGGGTGCGCCTGTCCACCGACTCGGTTGATCGACTGACTTTCATCAAGATGAACCAGTCTTGGATCACCACCAGCTACCACACACCTGATGCTGATATAACAGACTAATTGATTTTAACATGTCACATCCCTTCAAGACTGATGCTGATGCTGAGTGCCTGTGCTGTTATGTTGACTGGCTATCCTCCTCCTCCGAGTCCTCAATGATACGATTGATGATGATAGCTTGGAAGATCATTTTTGTTTATGGGTGCCGCCACCAGTGGCTAAGGCCCAATTTTTCAGCCCCTGTTTTACAGGGGCGTGTAATTACAATTTTTTTAGCAATAATTTGCCATAGGGCTCATTGCTGTGCTCCAAGTACAGTATCTGTGAGGGGTTGGAGTGTTGTGGCACCAGTGCCTAAGGCCCAATTTTTCAGCCCCTGTTTAACAGGGGCGTGTCATTACAATTTTTGAAGCAATACTTTGCAACAGGGCTCATTGCTGTGCTCCAAGTACAGTATCTGTGAGGGGTTGTAGTGTTGTGCCACCAGTGCCTAAGGCCCAATTTTTCAGCCCCTGTTCAACAGGGGCATGCAATTACAATTCTTGATCTAATAATTCACAGCAGGGTCCATTGCTGCACCCACCAAGAGTAACTCTGAGGGCTTACAGTCTTGTGGCAACGCCACCACCACCACCACCACGAAAGGCCCAATTTTTCAGCCCCTGTTCAAAAGGGGCATGTAATTACAATTCTTGATCTAATAATTCACAGCAGGGCCCATTGCTGCACCCACCAAGAGTAACTGTCAGGGCTTACAGTGTTGTGGCACCAGCACCACCATCAAAGCCCCAATTTTTACTACCACTGTTCAACAATTATATGTAATTAAAATTCCTGATATAATAGTTGACAGCAGGGCGTTCCAGCACCAACCAAGAGTAACTGAGTGCTTACAGTGTTGTGCCAACACCAACAACTAAGGGGCCTATTTCTGCAGAGTATATACGGCAGGTCCCTACTTTCAAACATCCAACTTACAAACGACTCCTACTTGCAAACGAAAGAAGACAACAGGAAGTGAGAGGAAATCTACCCCTAGAAAGGAAAATTCTCTCCTGTAAGAATAAATATGGGAGAAAGGGGTCTCATCTGTACTGATGCTTTATCAGCAATCCTTGTTTCAAGAAAAACACCACATTTCAAAAACAGTTGTCATTGGGACGGAAAGTGAGGTGAAATGTTCTGAACAGGGGCACAGACAGCAAAACAAATGTTACAGGGGTGATAACCCTTACCTATGTTTCCCAAAAAGTTTAAAAATAGATTTTTGGGCTGGAGCTACACTTCAACAATGTACCTGTTCAAAATTACAAACACATTCTACATAAGAACAAACCTACAGTCCCTGTCTTGTATGCACCGCCTGTATACGGCTGTTCAGAGTATATAGGGCCTTTTTTATTTTATGTGCGGGGTTCCCCTTAATATCCATACAAGACCCAAAGGGGCTGGTAATGGGCTGGGGTAGGGGGGGGGGTCATGGGGTAGCTATGCCATTTTTCTTAAAGAATTTCATCCATATTACCGGGACCAGACATTACATTAAAGCCGCAAGCAGTTTTAAATGGCTTTTTTTTCCTTTAGAAGTGTCATTTTGTGCAGGGACAGTTCTAAACACGGGAAACACGTGGCACTTCACAGGCATACTTTAGACACCCCCCAGGTACGATATTTAAAGGAATATTTGACTTTTTTTTTTTCACTTTATGCATCATTAAAATGACTGCTCCCGAAAAATGACCGTTTTTAAAACTTCTTTTTGCATTGATACATGTCCCCTGGTGCACAACCCGGGTTCCCAAACCCTATTTATGACAATAACATGCATAATAGTTGTTATAATTAGCACTTTAGAATTCGAACGTTCGCATCCATTGTATTTAATAGGGTTCTAATGTTCGTTCGAACTTTCGGTCCGTTCGCGGGTTCTGGTGCAAACCGAACCCGGGGGTGTTCGGCTCATCACTACTCAGTAGCTCCTGCCAGATTTTGCTTCTAATCCCCTTGGGGAGGCTTCCATTTGTGGATGGACATTTTATTGTTACACAACTTATCACATTGTTATAATCTTTTTAAATGGACTATAAACTGAAGGACTTATGAATAAATGGTCGTGGAACGAACCATTTGAGTTTCCATTTTTTCTTATGGGAAAATTTGCTTTGATATACAAGTTCTTTGGATTACAAGCATGTTTCTGGAACTAATTATGCTTGCAATTTAAGGTTTTACTGTACCTGTGTTAGGGGGGCATTTAAATTGAGCCCGAACAGGATTGGTTTTGTCTAAGCAAAGATCCAGGGCTAAATTAGTGTCTCCTCTGTAGTACAGTTACAATACAAATCAATACAGGAGGGATCAGAGGGCCCTGCTCGTTAGAGCTTACAATCTGGAAGGGAGGGTCAAGTGGAACAAAAGGTAATAATTGTGGGGGATGAGCTGATGGAGAAAATGAAAATACAGTTGTTAGGTGCGGGCAGGATAGGCTTCTCCAGGGCTGCCATCAGGAATTTTGGGGCCCCTTACACAGCTTCAGGCATGGGCCCCCTGGAGCAGAGGAGAAGCGGGGGGGGTGCTGCCGCTGCAAATTGAGAAGTGGGGGGGGCTGCCGCGAATTGAGAAGCGGGAAGGTGCCACGAATTGAGAAGCGGGGGGGTGCTGCCGCCGCGAATTAATGAGGTCTGCAGGGATTTGGGTTCTGACGTGCAAAAAATAAAACAAAAGAACAAAAAAAAAAGGGGGGTTGCCATCCGGGGCCCTGGAGACCTCCGGGCCTCTGGGGACCTCTGCGCCCCTTACAAAAAAGAAAAAAAGAACAGAAAAAAAGGGGGGTTGCCATCCGGGGCCCTGGGGACCTCCGGGCCTCTGGACCCCTTACAAAAAAAGAAAAAAAAATATATAAAAAAAAGGGGGGTTGCCATTTGGCGCCCTGGGGACCTCTGGGTCCCTTACAAAAAAAGAGATAAAAAAAAGGGGGGTTGCCATCCGGGCCCCTGGGGACCTCTGGGCCCCTTACAGGTGTACTGCCTGTACCCCCCTGATGGCGGCCCTGGGCTTCTCTGTTAATGCTGATTTAATAAGTTAGCAGCTGACCCAGGCTGGGGGAAAGGGTTAAGTTATATATGCTCCGTTCCTGGGCTTTTTGGTCCCAGCCAGCCACCTGTGGTATAAAAAGGGGGAAGGCTGAGGTCCAGGGCTCCTGTTCTTGACCCGCCCACACACATAGGAAGGTAGTAATGAATGCAGCCTGACCTGTGTTAGGGGCATAATACAAAATAAATGTACAGAGCTGTGCATCCACAAGATGCTTCACCAGGAGAAATCTGCCAACTGGATCCCGGGCCTCCTGTATGAGCGTGAAAGGGATACGTTAGGCGAAACAAATTGCTACGCCCTTAGTTTTGTCGGGAGTGTTTGCCAAGAAAAATGCTGGGTAATGTTTATGCAGAAGGACGGTCGATATGAATGGGGGCAATGGGTTCCCTGGAGTAGTAAAATGTCTGCTCAGCAGTAGTGATGATATTGAAATAATTTACGACGTTTGACAGGGCAGTTGAGACCCTGAGTGTTGTGGGAGATAACATGACAGGGGGGTCAGGGAAGGCTCTTGTGTACTCATATTAGAAAGAAAGCATCTCTATGACATACAGCAAAACTTGCCCGTCCCCAAGACACGGGTATCAGTGTATAATAAATGCATTCTGCAGCAAAATGTCATCATGGAAATATACTGGACAACCCTGTCTGCCCCTCAGAGACTGCATTTAATAATTATGATATTACCATACTAATAAAAAGAAAGTACAAGGTTATCCAGTCTTTTTGATATGCAGCATGTTTGACTCAGACTACTGTATATACTTGAGTATAAGCCAACCCGAGTATAAGCCGAGGTACCTAATGTTACCCCAAAAACTGGGAAAACTTACTGACTCGAGTATAAGCCGAGGGTCAACAATGCCTCACTGTTACCATCCTTACTGTGCCCATCCTCACTGTTCCCATCCTCACTGTTCCTCACTGTTCCCATCCTCACTGTTCCTATCCTCACTGTTCCCTTCCTCACTGTTCCTATCCTCACTGTTCCTATCCTCACTGTTCCCATCCTCACTGTTCCCATCCTCACTGTTCCCATCCTCACTGTTCCCATCCTCACTGTTCCCATCCTCACTGTTCCCATCCTCACAGTTCCTCACTGTTCCCATCCTCACTGTTCCCATCCTCACTGTTCCTCACTGTTCCCATCCTCACTGTTCCCTTCCTCACTGTTCCTATCCTCACTGTTCCTATCCTCACTGTTCCCATCCTCACTGTTCCCATCCTCACTGTTCCTCACTGTTCCCATCCTCACTGTTCCTATCCTCACTGTTCCCTTCCTCACTGTTCCCTTCCTCACTGTTCCCTTCCTCACTGTTCCCTTCCTCACTGTTCCCTTCCTCACTGTTCCCTTCCTCACTGTTCCCTTCCTCACTGTTCCCTTCCTCACTGTTCCTATCCTCACTGTTCCCTAGCTCACTGTTTAAATTTAACATCGTAAATAGTACCTGAAAAAAAGTTGAGAGGCTGCGGCGTCCATCGTTTAAATCTCGCGGTCTCTTCCTGGTCCCTTCCTTGATAGGCGATTCTCAGCAGACACTCTCCGCCTATCACGAACGTTCTCTCATCTTCACCCATCCCAGCAGACACTGTGTTCGGTGTTCCGCCAATCACAGACGTCTGCTGGGAAACTGAGGATGAGAGAACGTTCGTGATAGGCGGAGAGTGTCTGCTGAGAATCGCCTATCACGGAAGGGACCAGGAAGAGACCGCGAGATTTAAACGATGGACGCCGCAGCCTCTCAACTTTTTTTCAGGTACTATTTACAATGTTAAATTTCGCTGACTCGAGTATAAGCCGAGGGGGGGGGGGGGGGACTTTCAGCCCAAAAAAAAGGGCTGAAAATCTCGGCTTATACTCGAGTTTATACGGTACATAAAACCGAGCAATGATAGGGCAATGAGGACATACACAAACATGTAGGACATAGGCTAAAACAGGCACGTTGGCTGCATCACAAAATACACAGACAAATGATAATTCATTGTTTCCCATGAACTCATTTCCATTACTATATTGCGAAGTGTTGGGTAAAAACATCCTACATGCGGCATTTTTAGTATGTTACCCTGCCAAGTTCCGTTCAAGTCACCTGAAAACCACAGCACAATGTGCAGTATGTTAAGATGCATAGCAACAAGTGTTAGTGCAAAGCATGTTGTCATACATTTAAATGGTATGAACCAGCCATACTGGACCAATGGTTAGCATTTACCAACATTATCAATGATGGTAGGTAAATAGTACAACATCCATATTACATTAGCATGATGGGGTATATAGCCTTGATACTCCACTATAATATTTTGTTTTATACATTTTATTTTTTATGATACATTTTATACTATTTGTCATAGTATATTTTATACTATTTTCTGTATGTATTGCAGTTTATTTACATAATGTGCAGTGGCGGCCCGTCCATACGGGGCGCAGGGGCGCTGCCCCCCTAATCCATGCGTCCGGCCCCCTAATCTACATGCAGAGCGCCGGTCGCATGGACTCCAATGGGGGTTTTTTTTTTTTTTAATTTTTTTTTTAGACGCACATGGTTAGAGCCAGAGGCTCTAACAGGCTTAAAAAAAGGGTGTGTTCGGGGCATAGAGCACTGCGTCCTGAGCCCACCCAGTTGTGTGACAATAGCAAATTAATATTCGCGATTGTCTTGCTGATTCTCCTCCCAGCCAATCAGGAAGAAGGTCCTGAGACCCGCCACCCGATTGGCCGAGAGGAGAAGCGATCCTATTGGCCGCCAGGGAGGAGATGCAGGGGAAGCTGCGGTGAGGCACCAGGAGGAGGAGATGCCGCACGTTCGGAGGAAGCGCTGCCTGCGACCTAGATGGGGTAAGTGCGGGGCTGGTGACTGACCTGGGGGAGGTGCCTGTGATCCGACTGACTGGGGGGCAATTGGGTGGATTGTTTGCCGCCCCCCCCAAAAAATATATACCACCAGCCGCCATTGATAATGTGTGGGTATCAGTGGCGGCTGGTGCTCAAAATTTTGGGGGGGGCGCAAACAAACTGGAAAAAAAAAAAAATCAATTGCCGCCACTGTGCCCATTAAACGCAGCCACTGTGCCCAAATGCCACCAGTTTGCCCCCTCAAATACAGCCAGTTTGTTTCCATATACAGCCAGTTTGTCCCCATATATATATAACCAGTGTGCCCCCATATATACAGCCAATGTGCCCCCCATATACAGCCAGTGTGCCCCCATATACAGCCAGTGTGCTCCCATATACAACCAGTTTGTCCCCATATATAGACAGTTTGTCCCCATATATAGCCAGTGTGCCCCCATATATATATATAGCCAGTTCCCCCCATATTCAGCCAGTTTGTCCCCCATATACAGTCAGTTCCCCCCAAATACAGCCAGTTTGTCCCCCATATACAGCCAGTTCCCCCAAATGCAGCCAGTGTGCCCCCATATACAGCCAGTTCCCCCCAAATGCAGCCAGTGTGCCCCCATATACAGCCAGTTCCCCCCATATTCAGCCAGTTTGTCCCCATATACAGCCAGTTCCCCCCAAATGCAGCCAGTGTGCCCCCATATACAGCCAGTTCCCCCCAAATGCAGCCAGTTTGTCCCCCATAATACAGCCAGTGTGCCCCCATATACAGCCAGTTCCCCCCAAATGCAGCCAGTTTGTCCCCCATAATACAGCCAGTGTGCCCCCATATTCAGCCAGTTTGTCCCCCATATACAGCCAGTTCCCCCCAAATGCAGCCAGTGTGCCCCCATATACAGCCAGTTCCCCCCAAATGCAGCCAGTGTGCCCCCATATACAGCCAGTTCCCCCCAAATGCAGCCAGTGTGCCCCCATATACAGCCAGTTCCCCCCAAATGCAGCCAGTTCGTCCCCCATAATACAGCCAGTGTGCCCCCATATTCAGCCAGTTTGTCCCCCATATACAGTCAGTTCCCCCCAAATGCAGCCAGTCCCCCCCCCCAGCCCTGCACTTACCTTCCTCAGTCCGCGCCGTCCTCGATATGTTCTCCCACCCTCGATGTCGCTTCAGCCAATCAGGTCACCGGTAACCAGATCCGGTGAACCTGATTGGCTGAAACCTCCACAGTCTTCTCCAAGGAACGCACCCCCGTGCGTACCTGGGAGGAGTTTTTGGAAGCCGAATACAGCGTGAGAGCTGTATTCGGAAAGCCTATCAGAGCGGCTGGCTCTGATAGGCACTTCCAAGCCACACCCACCGCCGGCCGCCGCTCTAATTCATATGGCCGGCGCTCACCAGGAGGCCGGCCATATGAATAGTGGGCAGCGCGGCAGCGGTGACAATACACAGATTCATGCAATGCATGAATCTGTGTATTGTCTTTCAGTGGCGGTGCGGGAGCGAGAGGGGGCGGCGCTCCGGCGCCCTCTATGGACGCACCGCCACTGGTGGGTATGGTAAACAATTAGGATTTTCAAAGACTATTCGACATAGCAGAATTGCAATTCAGTATATTTTTCAGTGTAATTTTAAGCTGGGAAAATATAAAGTCATAAATAGTATTTGTTATATAGCTTGCCATATAATTTCTGATAGGCCAGGTATTGAATGATTAAGTGCCTAGGATACGAAATCCATCATTTATATTACCCTCAACAAATAAAATTCTAAAAATCAGGCAAAACAGACAACACAAAAAACAAAACAGACAACACAGATTTATTAATCAAAACTATTAACACTTTTAATGTGGGTCTTTCGGTAACTTTAAAAACCAGCATTAATGAATCCATGCATGTCAATTTTATAATTAAAAGAGAAGTATGGCATTGAAAATTTTTTTTTATTTTTTTCATATTTACCTAGGTGGGTGCAGAATCAATCCGTTGCTGCATCTGTCCGCCATCGGCTCTGTAGTGAGAACTGAGCGATCAAACACCATTGATCACCCAGTTCTCCCCCTCCGCTTACCTGTGATTGTCAGTCACCGGCTCTCTGCTCTGCACCTCCAGCTCTCACTGGAGTGCTGGGCTGTGGAGAGGGTGGGAGGGACTGGCTTAGGCTCTTGGCTGATCACTGAGACGCTGAGCCAGGTGCCGATCCAGGCTCCTGGGTGGATCCTGACCATATGGTTGGGATCTTTCTAGACTAGAGCCTGGACGGGTCTGTGACGTCAGCTGAGAGTGAGAACAAACTGCACTCCTGTGATCCACAGAAGTATAGTCAAAAAAGCTTTGCATAGGATGAAATTATGTTAGCAGTCTACTGCAGGCAGGAGGAAGCATTTCCTTAGTCTCCTCTCCCCCATTGGTCAGACTACAAATTTCCAACAGGTCAGGTCACAAGGTGAGAGGTTGAAACAGGGACTGATCAGACATTTATGAATACAGTTAAAGTGGAGTTCCACCCTAAAAAAAAAAAAAAATACACAAAAATCCTGCAAAAAAAATTTGAAAAAAATAAAAATAAAAATAAAAAATAAATAAAATGTTTTACTCACCAGAAAAAGCGGTTGCTATGCGGAGGTTCCTAATCTGCCTCTTCCTAGTCCGCGGCAGGTCTTCTTCCTCATCCTCCACACGTTGTCTTCTGGTGAATGGGGCGTGCTGCCTTCTGGCAACTGTGTGTATCCCAGAGAGCAGCCGCCCATTCATACAGTGAGCCGCGAGACTCGTGCATGCGCAGTAGGAAACGGGCAGTGAAGCCGCAAGGCTTCACTGCCTGTTTCCCTTAGTGAGCATGGCGGCGCCGGGACCTGCCAGGATCGAAGGGTCGGCCTCGGGGGGCCCAACATCGCGGGCGCCTAGGACAGGTTAGTGTCCTTATTAAAAGTCAGCAGCTATGGTGTTTGTAGCTGCTGACTATTAAAATATTCTCAGTGAGAACTGACGTCACTTCCAGTCCCGCTGGTTGTCTGTTCTTGGAACTGGAACGCACGCCAGCTTCTATGGGTCTGGGACACCTATCCATTTGAATCACGCCATTACAGCTTCAGTGCCGGGTCCAGGGCACTTTTAAAGTAAGCGCGTTTTTGGCTTTTATACATTGATTTGTTCAATAAATAGGATTACACTATTTTGGCTTCTCTTTTCTAATTTGCATACTCTACCACCGGAGTTATCCATATCATAGAGCTTACCATCGCCGGCTCAGCTGACACCACCTTCCATACTATCCAGCAAGTTAATACTTGCATAAAGCGCATTTGACCTCTTTTTTAGTTAAAAGGGACAACTCCTTGGGGTAAGCTGCCACCTTTATCCATAACACTATCGGGTGATATTTATTGCGGTGAAGGTGGACCTTAAAATCACAAGATTTGATTTGATTTGGATTATCATATGGAATATCAAGCACTTGGAGGATTCATAACACATGCAGAGTTTTTTTGAATAAGACTATTCACCATTGTTGTGGGGACTTTTGTGTTTATATTTGGACTCTTTTGCACATTGTTCATTGTTTATTTTACAATTTTTCATTTGTACCCAGAGTGTGGTCATTGGTTGGTTGCACTGATTTGTTTGGTAGGATTGAGTTCCATCACCTCACATACTATTGGGAATTACTTGGTTTGGTACACATACACCAATTCAGTATTATTTAGATAGGCGGGTGTAATATTTATTTTTTATTATTTACAGGGGTCTTCGCATTATATTGGGATTCTTATTTAGCGCCCTCACCCTTTATATTTTATTCACTTTGATTTCAGTCACCACTGATTTTTTGAGGAGCAGCTTTTTCTATATCTTATTATTAGTCTAATTAGTATTATTTGGCGCGGGTTTCTATATTATATCATCTGACTAGTTCTGGCTTACAGAGAGGAAAAAATATTCAATTCAGTTTGAGTTCGCTCGCAATTTTGTGTAAATGATGTATGATCTGCTTGTCTTTATTCTGGGGAATTATGTATTGATATTCAGCTGAATAAGGGCCCATTCACACTACAACACAGTGAGGATTATTTACGAAAGGCAAATCCACTACAAGTGCAAACTACAAGTGCAAAGTGCACTTGAAAGTGCACTGAAAGTGCACTTGGAAGTGCAGTCTCTGTAGATCCGAGTGGGGACATGCAAAGAAAATAAAAAACAGCATTTTAGCTTGCACATGATTGGATGATAAAATCAGCAGAGCTTCCCCTCATTTCAGATCTACCCCTCAGATTTACAGCGACTGCACTTCCAAGTGCACTTTCAGTGCAATGTCAAGTGCACTTTCCACTTGTAGTTTGCACTTGTAATGCAAAGTGGATTTGCCTTTCGTAAATAACCCCCAAGGTCCTGCAGGGATCAAACACGCTTTGCACCTCATATAATTCTCCTTTAAAGGTTGCCTCCGTGATGATCACCAGCAACTCCAGACCAACATGAAAAAATATAAAGTGCCTCCAATAGTGCAGAACCAGGTGTTAAATGGAATAAGACTCAGTTTGAAACATACTGTGATAAGAAGGAGCCCCTCAACCGAATAATATCAAAGATATATACGCTGCTAATTGTCCCACCAGAGAATTATGAGATGCCAGCAATTAGAAATTGTGAAAGGGACCTTAATAAGACCTTTACATCAGCTCAATATCAGAAGATAATCTGGCGTTAAACTCATCAATATGCACCAGAACTCAAGAATCAAACTACAAATTATTGACCAGGTGGTACTATACGGCATCAAAATTAGGTAGGTTTTTTCCTGAAGTTTCTGACCAGTGTTGGCGATGTAACGGGGGGCGGGGAACCTTGTTTCATAAATACTGGACATGCCCCGGGATCAGACAGTACTGGCTAGAGGTACGTAGGATTTCTCAAAAAATTGTGGCCTTTCCAGTGCCGAATCACCCGGGGTTTTTCCTGTTGCATCTTTCGCAAATACCTACACAGTCACACAAAAATTTGGTGTATACACTGCTCCTAAAGCATCCCAAAGATGCTGCTTGCAGGACTTTTTCTAACGTCCCGCAAGCGCACCGCTCCAGTGTGAAAGCACTGGAGTGACAGGAGAAGCGATTTACAGGCGCTTTGCAGGCGCTATTTTTAGCGCTAAAACGCCTGTATAGCGCCTCAGTGTGAAAGTAGCCTTAAACTCACATTTATTTCAATAAAAAATAGCATATTTAAAATCCAACAGGTCACACGCCTTTCACCGCCAGGCTTTACCATCCACGTGGCTTCATCTGGAGGGCAAACCGAGCGGTTATGGCAGGGTGACTTTATACTGTTTGTGCTTTGAAATCCTCTAAGGCTGATAACAAGAGATATATGTCACCAGTACACCAAGGGTCCAAAGCAGTGAGAGAACTATCAGGGTTGCAAAGGTTGCACTTGCCATTGGACCCTGGTGTTCTGCCACTGTGGGGTTCCCCAGCCTCCTCTTGCTGTCCTGCCCTCGCTATTGACAGCGCTGGTCTGGCATCTGTCTCCTTGGCAGTGGCGGCAGTCTGTTAGGACCTAGTGCTGGTGACATTATGGGTGCATGCAGGAAAAGACTGGCACTATTGGTTGTAGAGAGCTGAGCCCCAGCTGTTCACCTAGCAGCAGTAATGCTGTATAACCTTCTCTATTGACATGCTGATCGGGATGTGAGCCAGGTGATGCTCCCAGTCAGATCTAATAAACACAGTATTTATTAGCATCAAGAGTACAACCACATATATATATCATAAACAGTATGTTCAGCAGCCATGTGGGGTCCATGCCTGTATAAAATAACTATGATATTTAACACTAGGATTTGACTAGGAGCATCACCTGGATTGCATCCAGATCAGCATGTCAGAGAAGGCTCCACTGCTGCTAAGCAACCTGCAGGGAGCTCAACTGTCTACAACCATTAGAGATGGGCTTGGGTGTGCTTGAAATCCCACCTGCCCGATCCCGCCAGGAAGCCCACACTGCACAGCGATAATCACAGACAGTGAGATATTTTCCAATCTGTTCAGCTGCGAACGGGGAAATGTCTCACTGCCTGTGATTAGCGCTGTGCAGTGTGGGCTTCCTGGCGGGATCGGGCATGTGGAATTTTGAACACACCCGAGCCCATCTCTAACAACCAATTGTGCTGGCCCTCCTGTACATCAGCACCATAAAGTAACCAGCACTGGGTTCCAATGTGCTGCTGCTTCTGCCATGGAGACAGAGACCAGAGCTGTCAATAGACGGGACATGACAGCAACCCTGGTAGTTCTGCCACTGGTCCACAGTGGGAGGATTCCCCCATCCACCTTGAATGTGTAGATGGGGGAATTGGATCATTTTTTTCTTCATTCAACCCAATAGTTGAATGGTAAAAGTGATCAATGTATGGGCTGGCTAAGTGCTAAGGCCAGCCATAGACAGTTTAAATCTCCACTGGTTCAGCAGGAACTGGCTGAGATTTGAACTATTAGTGGGCAGGCTGAATGTACCAAGTTGATCGATCAACCTGGGTACAATCAGCCTGCCGGATTCTCGGTCGCTATAGCCACTAGTGATAATCATTGTTTGTCGGGAGAATACAATTGCTCAGTGGAAGGGATTCCCCTGTCAGCACTGTCTGTGTTGATGGGGGAATCATGCAAGTTTCTTTCCTGCAATCTGTGGTCGCAGGAAAGAAATTTGCACTGTCTATGACCTGCCTAACTGGAACTGAAAGTTTGTGAAGGAGGGATACAGGTGGGGGAGAGAAGGGAGAGGGATAGAGATATGGACAGTTCAGTGATCACAGTGTACTGCAGTGTGCACTCACCCATAGGTCGAGGCTCTAAGCTAGGGTGACCAGACATCCCCAGTTTCCGGGGACAGTCCCCGGATTGAGGACACTGTCCCCGGCCCAAGTCTGCCCCCGGTTTTGTCCCCGGATTGGATTTGAACAGGGGTTGGGCAATTTCAAAGACAGTCAGTGCAGAATAAAAAAAAAAATCTGAATTACACCCCCCACCCCTCTGCCACTCCTACTAGCTTATGGGGGAGGGGGGTGTATTTTTTTCACTATCTGTGCCCCTTTCTGATGATCATGTGCTGGTCGGAGTGGAAGGAATATTTCTTTAGTTTCGGGAGCATGCCAGTTCCGCTCCCGCTCGCATGTTCTTGTTGAGTTTTAATTTTTGATGAATAAAGAACTTTTATAATAGATACAGTCTTTTGATTTTGATACCATTGCTGCTTAAAAATTCCTTGGGGGAACTTTCCCATATATCGCATGTTCTTCTGCCTAGGCTCAAGTCCCGGCCAGCCGCCTGCCTATCTCCTTGCCTTCCCTGGCGGAGTGATCTTCCTCCGCTCCCCAGTAGTAGCCGGAGCCCGGAGAGTGAGACTTGACAGGCTTTGAAGCGGCAGCGATGGGCAGAGAGTCGCTGATTGCCGCCATTACTAGTAAAAATAAAAATATTTCCCCGGATTTAATTTTAAAAATCTGGTCACCTTACTCTAAGCAGGCATCATTGACATACAGAGGAATCTGCAGCTGTTGATTTTCATATTTCCCACCCAAACATCCCCTTTTTTCAGATACAGCTGCATGCCGGGGATAGTGTGGGTGGGACTGGCAGACAGAGGAACAACAGGGCAGGGTGGGAGGAGCTGTATTCCTCTCTGCTCTCCCGTACGTGGGTGAACTCGCTGGGCTGTGAAAGAGAGTCATAGACTGACACTCGGCTCAGCTTGCAGTCACCAGTCTCGGAATTTACAGGCTGGTTCTCCTGTCCTAAGGACGGGAGAAATCAATATGTTTTTTTAGTAACTGAGATAATGGGAGGCCACAGTGCTGGTGGAGTCCTTCCTGCAACTCGCACTCCTCCCTGCCAATGAGGATGCAGGGAGAGGGAGAAGATGGGGCGGCCGTGGTTGTGCGAGCGCACACATTATGCAGAGTGTCAGCGAGCAGAGGGAGGGGGAAGGAATCCCCCGCAGGAGCTGACTGGGGACTGTCACGTATCAGGTAAGATCAGAACCATGTGAACTGCAACAAAGGAAACCCAAACGTGTGTAAGTGAAATATAATGATTTATTAAAGATAAGTGAAATGATATAGATACAACCACCTCCAAACCACACAGTGCACAATAACCAATACCAAACAGAACCCACAAATAATAACAGTAACAGACAAATATGTACAAGTAATGGGGAAACCAGAATCATAAACAGGGCCGAGCCAGGGTCATACACAGCAGGTAGGCAGATGGACAAAGGGGTATTCCAGAAGCATAAACGTTAGCCAGGCCAAGGTCATACACAGGGAGATCAGCAGATGGGGTAAGGAACACAGGACAGGGAGAGGATGGATGGATGGACCAGGACAGGGAGACAGGATAAAGCAGGGGGCAACCAGGCTGCAGAGCAGGGATTAGGACAGACACAACAGGTTCAGGTTCAGGTTTAGGTTACAGGTTCAGGTTACAGGAATCAGGAATCAGGGTTACAGGAATCGAGGTTCAAGTAGACAGGCTACAGGTCAGGGCACAAGTAACAAAAATGTCACTGCCCTCATCTATGACTGGTCTTCACAGCAAGGAGCACTGGATGGGCGGACGCATGTCAATAAAAAACACACAGAATATCCAAGCTCAACCTACCAACCAATCAGCAACAAAACAAATTCACCTGTCTAACAGTGCGTTTAAAAACAGGGGTTTAGTTGCACGCATTTGCAAATACATGTGTAAGCTGCAGGCCGCGTCAAGGCTCCCTGTATGCTGCAGTCCTAACTCTAAAATTTAAGGTCTCCTCAATGGAAGCACATGTATGCTGATGGATAGATATAGGGCAGGTGACTGGGGGGAGCCCAACCTCCATTAAAGGGGCAGGAGCACACTAAACACCCAGCACATGGAAGCAAAGGTGCTAGTGCGTTGCCTGACCACAATGACAACAATACATATAACAAAAATGTCACTGCCCTCATCTATGACTGGTCTTCACAGGTCAGGGCACAAGGACGATACCAGGGCAAGGAGTGCTTGTGCTCGCCGGGTATTTATAGGAAAGCTAATTGGCTTCAAGTCACAGCTGACCACAAGAAGTGCTGCCTGTCCCATACTGCCAGAATACACCCGCTGGTAGATGGCGGTACTGCAGTCCATGTATCATGCATTACCACCAGCAGGTGAGATCCTCCAACAAGGATATTGGCTGCAAGAGGACACCTGCTGGCGGACACTAGTACTGCAGTCCAAAGGACCAACAGCACCACCAGCGGGTGAAGCCTTTCCTGACAGTACCGCCCCTCAAAGGAGCGGCCTCCGGACGCTCCAACGAACTGTTGCTGGGGGGAGTTCATGGCAATAAGCAAGGTCACATCCGGGAAGACAACGGGCACATCCGGGCAAACAGTCACATCAAGCTGGGCAGCAGACAGGGGCACACCAGGCAGGGCAGCAGACAGTGGCACATCAGGCTGGGCAGCAGACAGGAACACATCGGGCTGGACAGCAGGCTCCGGGTCATCGAGCTGGGCAGCAGGCTCCGGATCATCGAGCTGGGCAGAAGGCTCCGGGTCATCGAGCTGGGCAGCAGGCTCCGGGTCATCGAGCTGGGCAGCAGGCTCCGGGTCATCGAGCTGGGCAGCAGGCTCCGGGTCATCAAGCTGGGCAGCAGACAGGAACACATCGAGCTGGGCAGCAGACAGGAACACATCGAGCTGGGCAGCAGGCTCCGGGTCATCGAGCTGGGCAGCAGGCTCCGGGTCATCGAGCTGGGCAGTAGGCTCCGGGTCATCGAGCTGGGCAGCAGGCTCCGGGTCATCGAGCTGGGCAGCAGGCTCCGGGTCATCGAGCTGGGCAGAAGGCAGTGGCACATCCTCAGGCCAGGAAACGGGCACCATAACTTCAGGCCGGGAAACGGGCACCCCTACCTCAAGCCGGAAAACGGGCACCACAACCTCAAGCCGGGAAACGGGCACCACAACCTCAACCTGGGAAACGGGCACCACAACCTCAGGCCGGGAAACGGGCACCACAACCTCAAGCAGGAAACAGGCACCACAACCTCAAGACGGGAAACGGGCACCACAACCTCAAGCCGGGAAACGGGCACCACAACCTCAAGCCGGGAAAAGGGCACCACAACCTCTGGCTGGGAAACGGGCACCGGATCTTCAGGCTGATACAGGGACTTCAGGCTGGCAGGCTGGCACAAGAACTTCAGGTTGGCAGGCTGGCACAAGAACTTCAGGTTGGCAGGCTGGCACAAGAACTTCAGGCTGGCAGGCTGGCTCGGGAACCGCAGGCCGGAAGGCTGGCTCGGGAACCGCAGGCTGGAAGGCTGGCTCGGGAACCACAGGCTGGGAAGGCTGGCTCGGGAGCCTCAGGCTGGAAGGCTGGCTTGGGAGCCGCAGGCTGGAAGGCTGGCTCGGGAACTGCAGGCTGGAAGGCTGGCTCTGAAACTGCAGGCTGAAAGGCTGGCTCTGGAACTGCAGGCTGGAAGGCTGGCTCTGAAACTGCAAGCTGGAAGGCTGGTTCTGGAACTGCGAGCTGGAAGGCTGGCTCTGAAACTGCAGGCTGGAAGGTGGGCTCTGGAACTGCAGGCTGGAAGGTGGGCTCTGGAACTGCAGGCTGGAAGGCGGGCTCTGGAACTGCAGGCTGGAAGGCGGGCTCTGGAACTGCAGGCTGGAATGCGGGCTCTGGAACTGCAAGCTGGAAGGCGGGCTCTGGAACTGCAGGCTGGAAGGCGGGCTCTGGAACTGCGGGCTGGAAGGCGGGCTCTGGAACTGCGGGCTGGAAGGCTGGCTCTGAAACTGCAGGCTGGAAGGCGGGCTCTGGAACTGCAGGCTGGAAGGCGGGCTATGGAACTACGGGCTGGATTAGACTGTTTGGTGTGAAGGCAGGTTGGGTTACTGGCAGGATCATGTGGGTTGGAAAGAATTTCCGTTTCTTCTTTGGTTTAACTGCTGGAGATCTGTAGGTGGCTGCAGGACTGCAGGTAGGAGGTGAGACATACTGACGAGAAGGGCTGGGATATGTCAAGGAAGAGGGAACAGTGGCCAGAGGAAAATCTTGTGGGGAAGCTGTAGGTAGTTGAGAAGAGACAGGTGGATTAAATGCAGGATAGGTACAGGGGGCAGAGATTGGATATTGGTATCTGGTGGGAAGCAGCGTATACTGAACTGCGACTGGGGTTGCCAAGGGTGATGGGAGAAAAGGCTTTTGAGCAGGTAGGTGTCTGATGGTAGAAGTGGTTTGTTGTGGGTTGGCTGGGATTGATTGTAACATATCAGACCATGCCGAGAGTATTGGATTGTACAAACTGTGGTTTTAAATTTCCCTGTTTAACAAAGGACTGACCAGACTTAATGCACTCAGCAATCACCTGTGGGGAACTGGCTGAGTAGTGCTCACAAAAATCAGCAGGATCATCTTCAAACAGCCATACTAGGGATATAACCTGATTTACGGTGAAGGGAGGGGTGAAATCATCATGGCCCTCAGGAATACAGGGCAGGGCCAGCTCAGTACAGATTTTAATCAGAGGCTGCACCTCCCCAAACAGTATATACCCCTGATCGACCAGGAGGTGAGCCGATCGGATAGCCACAAACAACTGATCCCTAGCCTAGACCATCCTTCCAAAGCCTGACGGCAATAATCACCACTTTCAGTTGCCAGCAGAGAAAAATAAATAACCTCATCAGTGTTCATGTTTGCAAACAAACTGTTCCCCTGTGCAGTCACTTCTGATCAGGAATGGCCCTGGTATACTGTCACGTATCATGTAAGATCAGAACTATGTGAACTGCAACAAAGGAAACCCAAACGTATGTAAGTGAAATATAATGATTTATTAAAGATAAGTGAAATAATATAGATAGTTGTTTAAATTACTAATAAATTTAAATTACACAGTGAAGGAAGTTCCCCGCTCAGGCCAATGACGTAGGCGGGGTCGGACATACCGAGGGGGCGGACCTGATGGGGAACTTCGTTCGCTGTGTAATACATGTATAGACCCGCCCCTTCTCATGTTCCGCATCTGGTCCGCTGAGCAGGACCTGATGGGGAACTTTAGAAGGGGCGGGTCTATACATTTAAAACACAGCGGAGGAAGTTCCCCATCAGGTCCGCACAGGCACAACCAATGACGGACAGCGCTGGACATCGGGATCGCCGCGGGACACTGGATTTCATCGCTGGAATGTTTTTTTTAGTTTTTTTTTGAATAAAGGACTTTTTCAAGGTGTTTGTGTGTTTTTATTTACATTTTTTGAGACTTTCTTAGTGAAATGGTAGGGGTACAATGTACCACTTACCAATTCACATAGGGGGGGGCGGGATCTGGGGGTCCCCTTTGTTAAAGGGTTCTTCCAGATTCCGATAAGCCCCCCGCCCACAGACCCCCACAACCACCGGGCAAGGGTTGTGGGGATGAGGCCCTTGTCCCCATCAACATCGAAACATCCTCCCCATGTTGAGGGCATGTGGCCTGGTACGGTTCAGGAGGGAGGGGGGGCCGCTCTCTCGTCCCCCCCTCTTCCCCTGCGGCCGGCCAGGTTGCATGCTCGGATAAGGGTCTGGTATGGATTTTTGGGGGGACTCCACGCCGGTTTTTTTTAAATTTGGGGTGGAGTTCCCCTTAAAATCCATGCCAGATCTCAAGGGCCTGGTATGGATATTTAGGGGGAACCCCACACCATTTTTTTTTTAATTTGCGGCGGGGTTCCCCTTAATATCCATTCCAGACTAGAGTTGAGCGGACACCTGGATGTTTGGGTTCGACGGGTTCGGCCGAACTTCGGAAAAAAGTTCGGGTTCGGGACCGAACTTTAACCCGAACCCGAACCCCATTGAAGTCAATGGGGACCCGGACTTCTAAGGACTAAAAAGGCTCTAAAAAAGTAATGGAAAGGGCTAGAGGGCTGCAAATGGCAGCAAAATGTTGGTAAGAGCATGGCAAGTGCTCTGCAAACAAATGTGGATAGGGAAATAACTTAAAATAACATAAAAAAAATATGCTGGAGGCCCCCTTTTCAGCAGAAGAGGTACGGGAAGTCATTAAGAACCTCCGAAACTCAACGGCACGATGCCACACATATGGTGGGAATGCCCCAGAATATGCCCTTTCTGGAATAAATTATTCAATTTAATGGATAAGCTAGTGGGAAAATAAAATACTTTGAAATAAAAATGTAGCGGGGTGCTAAATTTAAGGGAAGTGTTTGAGTGGTAAATAGGTTCAAACACCCTAATTCTGTAGGATTCATGGACCATTTTGTCCTCGGGGGACAGTATTGGTGTGCAGTTCCCTGCGGCCTACAGGTGGCACTGCCATGGTAGGCTAGGGTTGAACCGCCAAAACAGTGCTGTGCCTTTTGTGTCCCCTCTTGGCAGTAGTACAGCGGGGCGGGGAACCTGCTGTGCATGCCGGGAGAGCATATAAAAGGGGCAGACCTTTGGCCTGGGGGCTGATGTCCAGTGGGGTCCACGCCCAGGTGCCTTCGGCCTGGGTGCATGTGTTCCTGTTCCATCTCGGGTACCTTTAGCCCGGGGTGAGGTACTATCCTGGAGTTCCTGCTGCCCTGGGTATGGAGGCCTAGGTGCGGGAGTAAAGCCTGGAGTCCAGAGCCTTCGTCTGGAGTCTGCTAAGGGTCGAGGAGTCTTAGGGTGCCACCTCGTGTAGGGGACCATGTTCCAGGGAAGGGAGGATCATTCTGATGGACCGATGCGGGAGTCACGGTGAAGGAAGGGTCTGTTGACTCCCTGGAGAGATGTCTTCCCCTTGATATGGGCTAGGTTCATAGAAGGAGAAGCTCAAGGTCATCTTGACTGTATCAGAGGCCTTATTCACCCGGCCCGTGGCAGGGGCCTTATACACCCTGGTCTGTGGCAGAGACCAAAGTTCTCCAGGTCCGTGGCAGGGGCCTCAAGGTCTGTGGCAGAGACCGTGCACCTAAAACTGTTTGAGAAACCTAAGCAGTGAAGTGAATGTGCTACGTTTGTGCCTGGACCTCCTCCACACCTTAAGCTGTCCTGTTTCTTTGCTCTAACCTTTTCTATCCGAGTAGAGTTTATTTTGCCATGAGAGAATAAGAGTTGTAATTTCAGCTGGTGTGGACATTGACTTTACTGGGAATTAAAGGACTTGCCTCTACCTACAGTAGAGGTGAGAATCATCCTCTGGAGGAGTTTTGACTCCGGCTGTCGACACGGCCCGTCAAGTAAACCGCTCAACCTCTTTATATAGGAGGGTACGGGCTGGTAGTGCGGTGTGCCTTTCTCCCTCCTGCGAGGAGCCAACAACATAAAGGCAGGTAAGGGGGAAAGGATCTGTGCGCTACAAAAAATAAAATAAAAATTATAATCTTGACCTAGGAGGACGAGGTCCATATGGAGTAGGAGGTTGAGGTGGTGGTGGATGTGGCTGTGTAGGTGGAAGCGGCGGTGGAGGAGGACGAGGTAGCCAACACTGGTTCAAAAATACAACAATGGCTGGGTAAAGCCAGTGATGTGTCGAATTCTGTCCCCCGTCGAATAGTGTCCACCCTGTACTGCGCTTGCTCAGTATGTAGGACAAGAGGATTTTGAAAATCTCCCAAGATGAACGGCGCCTGCGTGGTGAGTTCAGGTGAAGGCCACACCATCCGTGGTTCAAGCCGAGCCAAGTGAGGCCGTGCCCGAAGCGTGGCGATCGAAGCGAGCCCATGAGGAGCCCTGTTACTATGTGCTACCGTATGTCCACTTGGATGTTGGGGCTTGAACCTGCACTCACGGCGCAGGCGCCGTTCATCTTCGGAGATTTTGTGAATCTCCTTGTCCTCTGTACTGCGCAAGCGCTGCGCCTTCGCAGTACGGGCCGGACACAATCCGATGGCTGGACAGTTTTTGTCACAACACCGGTATACATGTCTATTCTGCAGAAGGTACGGACAAATCCTGTGGGATCCATGCCTGGTTCATTTTAATGAATGTGAGCTTGTCCACATTGGCTCTGGACAGGCGGCTGCGCTTGTCTGTGATAACGCCCCCTGCCGTGCTAAATACACGTTCAGATAATACACTGGCTGCAGGGCAGGCCAGCACCTCCAAGGCATAAAGGGCAAGCTCAGGCCATGTGCCCAATTTGGAGACCCAGAAGTTAAAGGGGGCAGACCCGTCATCCAGTACGTGTAGGCCTGTGGACACATACTGCTCAACCATGTTGGTGAAATGCTGCCTCCTGCTAAGACGTTCCATCTCAGCTGGTGGTGCTGGTTGTTGTGGCGTGCTGACAAAGCTTTTCCACATTTCAGCCATGCTAACCCTGCCTTCTGAGGTGCTGCCGGTGCCCTGGCTGCCTTGGCGACCTCTTCCTCCTCCTCTGCCTTCGCCTTGTGCTTCCACCGTACGCCCACTGTCAGGTGGGAATGCCACCAGCAGCGCGTCTACCAGCGTGCGCTTGTACTTGCGCATCTTACGATCCCGCTCCAGTGAGGGAATTAAGGACGGTACGTTGTCCTTGTAATGGGGATACAGCAGGGTGGCCACCCAGTAATCAGCACCAGTTAAAATGTGGGCAACTCGGCGGTCATTGCGGAAACACTGCAGCATGTAATCGCTCATGTGTGCCAGGCTGCCCAGAGGCAAAGAAAAGCTGTCCTCTGTGGGAGGTGTATCGTCTGTGTCCTCTGTATCCCCCCAGACACGCACCAGTGATGGCCACGAGCTGGTCTGGGTGCCACCCTGCTGTGAAAATCGCTTCTCCTCCTCCTCCTCCTCCATCTCCTCCACCACCTCGTCATCCTCCAGAACTGTGCCCTTTCTGCCGGACAATTGTGTACCTGGCGTTTGTTGGTGCAGGAACCCACCCTCGTAGCCACTTGTGAAAGACTGCCCTGAAAGCCTTTGAAATGATCCCACTTCCTCCTCCTCCTCCTCATCCTCCTGTGCCACATCCTCTTCCATCATCGCCCGAAGCATTTTTTCAAGGAGGCATAGAACTGGGATAGTAACGCTGAGAACGGCGTCATTGGCACTGGACATGTTGGTGGAGTACTCGAAACAGCGCAACAAGGCACACAGGTCTCGCATGGAGGCCCAGTTATTGGTGGTGAAGTGGTGCTGTTCCGCAGAGCGAATCACGCGTGATTGCTGCAGCTGAAACTCCACTATCGCCTGCTGCTGCTCGCACAGTCTGGCCAGCATGTGCAAGGTGGAGTTCCACCTTGTGGGCACGTCACATATGAGGCGGTGAGCGGGAAGGCCGAAGTTACGCTGCAGCGCTGACAGGCGAGCAGCAGCAGGGTGAGAACGCCAAAAGTGCGCACACACAGCCCGCACTTTCTGCAGCAGCTCTGGCATATTGGGGTAATTTTTAAGGAACCTCTGGACCACCAAGTTCAGCACATGCGCCAGGCAAGGGATGTGCGTCAAACCGGCTAGGCCCAGAGCTGCTACGAGATTTCGCCCATTATCGCACACCACCAGGCCGGGCTTGAGGCTCACTGACAGCAACCACTCATTGGTCTGTTGTTCCATGTCCCTCCACAACTCCTGCGCGGTGTGGGGTTTTTCCCCCTAACAGGAAAGTTTTAAAACTGCCTGCTGTCGTTTACCCCTGGCTGTGCTGAAGTTGGTGGTGAAGGTGTTACGCTGACCGGATGGGGAGGCGGTAGAGGATGAGGAAGCGGAGTAGGAGGAGTTAGCAACAGGAGGCAAACTGAAGCGCCCTGCAATCCTCGGTGGTGGAAGGACATGCGCCAAACTGCTATCTGCCTCAGGCCCAGCCGCCACTGCATTTACCCAGTGTGCTGTTAGGGAGATATAACGTCCCTGACCGTGCTTACTGGTCCACGCATCCGTAGTTAGGTGGACCTTGCCACAGATGGCGTTGCGCAGTGCACACCTGATTTTGTCCCCCACTTGGTAGTGCAGGGAAGGGATGGCTCGCCTGGAAAAGTAGTGGCGGCTGGGCACGACGTACTGTGGGACAGCCAATGCCATCAGGCTTTTAAAACTCTGCGTCTCCACCAGACGGAATGACAGCATTTCAAAGGCCAGGAGTTTTGAAATGCTGGCATTCAGGGCCAGGGATCGTGGGTGGCTAGGGGGGTACTTCCTCTTCCGCTCCAATGTTTGGGAGATAGAGAGCTGAACGCTTCCATGGGACATTGTGGAGATGGTTGGTGACCCAGGTGGTAGTGTTGCTGGCAGATCCTCTGTTTGCGGGGTGGCAGGTGCCACTGTCACTACAGAGGTGGATGAAGAGGCCGAGACTGCAGCAGAAGAGGAAGCAGGAGGAGCCAGAGACCTTTCTTGGTTTTTGAAGTGTCTACTCCACTGCAGCTCGAGCTTTGCACTTAGATGCCTGGTCATGCAGGTTGTGCTCAGGTTGAGAACGTTTATGCCTCGCTTCAGGCTCTGATTGCACAGCGTGCAAACCACTCGTGTCTTGTCATCAGCACATTGTGTGAAGAACTGCCACGCTAGGGAACTCCTTGGACCTGGCTTTGGTGTGCTTGGTCCCTTGCTGCGTTGGGCAGTAGCAGACATACTGTCTAGGGGACGGACGCTCCGCTTTTGCACCCTGCTCCCTCTTCTGCTGTGCTGGTGGCTCTGTGCGACCACCGCCTCTTCCTCCAAACTACACTGGTCACCTGCATAACGTTGATTCCATGTGGGGTCGAGGACCTCATCGTCCTCCACATCATCTTCCACCCAGTCTTCACCCCTGCCCTCCTTGTCTGTCTGCACAATTGCGAAAGCAGCAGCAGTTGGCACCTGTGTTTCGTCATCATCCGAGACGTGCTGCGATGGTCCTCCCATGTACTCATCATGAAACATAAGTGGTTGGGCATCGGTGCACTCAATCTCTTCCACTTCTGGGGCAGGGCTAGGTGGATGGCCCTGGGAAACCCTGCTAACAGAGTCATCGAAAAGCAGAAGAGACTGCTGCATGATTTGGGGCTCAGACTGCTTGGCTGATTTGCAAGGGGGTGAGGTGAAAGACTGATGGACATGGGTTTCAGGTGCCAACTCTGATCTTTCATCAGAAGAGTGGGTGGGAGACAATGTGAAGGAACCCGAGGCACTGTCAGCAACCCAATCTACTATCGCCTGTACTTGTCCTGGCCTAAACATTCGTACAGCCTCATTAGGCGCGACAAAATACCGCCGCAGGCTCGGTCGCCTACTCGCACCTGAGGAAGGTGTTTCACTTGTGCGTGTATCTGGCACAGATCCACCACGTCCTCTCCCTGCAACAGGAGCTCCACCAGCAGCACCACGACCGGGGCCACCACGTCTCTTTGACCTTCTCCTCATATTTTCCAAATTTAGGATGTTGCCCTAAATGGGTGTTTTTGGAAGAGCAGAGCACACCCACAGTACGTAACCGCTGAATCACACAGCTACAGAACTGCAGAAAATGCTATTAAAAAAAAATGTTGTTTTTTTAGTATAGCACAGTAGAAGAAAACTATATATAAATTGTTTATTTCACACACCTCCACATATGTATAACACACTGCAAAATATTTTTTGTGGCCCTAAATGGCGTTTTTTGGAAGACCACAACACACCCACAGCATGTAACCGCTGAATCGCACAGCTACAGAACTGCAGAAAATGCTATTAAAAAAAAATGTTTTTTTTTTAGTATAGCACAGTAGAAGAAAACTATATAGAAATTGTTTATTTCACACACCTCCACATATGTATAACACACTGCAAAATATTTTTTGTGGCCCTAAATGGCGTTTTTTGGAAGACCACAACACACCCACAGTACGTAACCGCTGAATCGCACAGCTACAGAACTGCAGAAAATGCTATTCAAAAAAAATTTTGTTTTTTTAGTATAGCACAGTAGAAGAAAACTATTTAGAAATTGTTTATTTCACACACCTCCACATATGTATAACACACTGAAAAATATTTTTTGTGGCCCTAAATGGTGTTTTTTGGAAGACCACAATACACCCACAGTACGTAACCGCTGAATCGCACAGCTACAGAACTGCAGAAAATGCTATTCAAAAAAAATGTTTTTTTTTAGTATAGCACAGTAGAAGAAAACTATTTAGAAATTGTTTATTTCACACACCTCCACATATGTATAACACACTGCAAAATATTTTTTGTGGCCCTAAATGGCGTTTTTTGGAAGACCATAATACACCCACAGTATGTAACCGCTGAATCGCACAGCTACAGAACTGCAGAAAATGCTATTAAAAAAAATGTTTTTTTTTTTAGTATAGCACAGTAGAAGAAAACTATATATAAATTGTTTATTTCACACACCTCCACATATGTATAACACACTGCAAAATATTTTTTGTGGCCCTAAATCGCGTTTTTTGGAAGACCACAACACACCCACAGTAAGTAACCGCTGAATCGCACAGCTACAGAACTGCAGAAAATGCTATTCAAAAAAAATGTTGTTTTTTTAGTATAGCACAGTAGAAGAAAACTATATATAAATTGTTTATTTCACACACCTCCACATATGTATAACACACTGCAAAATATTTTTTGTGGCCCTAAATGGCGTTTTTTGGAAGACCACAACACACCCACAGTACGTAACCGCTGAATCGCACAGCTACAGAACTGCAGAAAATGCTATTAAAAAAAAATGGTTTTTTTTAGTATAGCACAGTAGAAGAAAACTATATATAAATTGTTTATTTCACACACCTCCACATATGTATAACACACTGCAAAATATTTTTTGTGGCCCTAAATGGCGTTTTTTGGAAGACCACAACACACCCACAGTACGTAACCGCTGAATCGCACAGCTACAGAACTGCAGAAAATGCTATTCAAAAAATGTTTTATTTTTTAGTATAGCACAGTAGAAGAAAACTATATATAAATTGTTTATTTCACACACCTCCACATATGCATAACACACTGCAAAATATTTTTTGTGGCCCTAAATGGCGTTTTTTGGAAGACCACAACACACCCACAGTACGTAACCGCTGAATCGCACAGCTACAGAACTGCAGAAAATGCTATTGAATTTTTTTTTAGTTTTTTTAGTATAGCACAGTAGAAGAAAACTATATATAAATTGTTTATTTCACACACCTCCACATATGTATAACACACTGCAAAATATTTTTTGTGGCCCTAAATGGCGTTTTTTGGAAGACCACAACACACCCACAGTACGTAACCGCTGAATCGCACAGCTACAGAACTGCAGAAAATGCTATTAAAAAAAATGTTGTTTTTTTAGTATAGCACAGTAGAAGACAAATATATAGAAATGGTTTATTTCACACGCCTCCACATATGTATAACACACTGCAAAATATTTTTTGTGGCCCTAAATGGTGTTTTTTGGAAGACCACAATACACCCACAGTACGTAACCGCTGAATCGCACAGCTACAGAACTGCAGAAAATGCTATTCAAAAAAAATTTTGTTTTTTTAGTATAGCACAGTAGAAGAAAACTATTTAGAAATTGTTTATTTCACACACCTCCACATATGTATAACACACTGAAAAATATTTTTTGTGGCCCTAAATGGTGTTTTTTGGAAGACCACAATACACCCACAGTACGTAACCGCTGAATCGCACAGCTACAGAACTGCAGAAAATGCTATTCAAAAAAAATGTTTTTTTTTAGTATAGCACAGTAGAAGAAAACTATTTAGAAATTGTTTATTTCACACACCTCCACATATGTATAACACACTGCAAAATATTTTTTGTGGCCCTAAATGGCGTTTTTTGGAAGACCATAATACACCCACAGTATGTAACCGCTGAATCGCACAGCTACAGAACTGCAGAAAATGCTATTCAAAAATGTTTTTTTTTTTAGTATAGCACAGTAGAAGAAAACTATATATAAATTGTTTATTTCACACACCTCCACATATGTATAACACACTGCAAAATATTTTTTGTGGCCCTAAATGGCGTTTTTGGAAGACCACAACACACCCACAGTACGTAACCGCTGAATCGCACAGCTACAGAACTGCAGAAAATGCTATTAAAAAAAATGTTTGTTTTTTTTAGTATAGCACAGTAGAAGAAAACTATATATAAATTGTTTATTTCACACACCTCCACATATGTATAACACACTGCAAAATATTTTTTGTGGCCCTAAATGGCGTTTTTTGGAAGACCACAACACACCCACAGCATGTAACCGCTGAATCGCACAGCTACAGAACTGCAGAAAATGCTATTAAAAAAAAATGTTTTTTTTTTAGTATAGCACAGTAGAAGAAAACTATATAGAAATTGTTTATTTCACACACCTCCACATATGTATAACACACTGCAAAATATTTTTTGTGGCCCTAAATGGCGTTTTTTGGAAGACCACAACACACCCACAGCATGTAACCGCTGAATCGCACAGCTACAGAACTGCAGAAAAAAGGGATTTTTATAACAGCTTACCTGTAAAATCCTTTTCTTGGAGTACATCACGGGACACAGAGCGACTTAGTCATTACTAATGGGTTATATAGTTTACCTTCAGGTGTTGGCACTGGCCAATTCCAAACCGGAAGTACCCTCCCCTATATAAGCCCCTCCCACCCGGGAGCACCTCAGTTTTGTAGCCAAGCAATAAGTGTCCCAAAAAGAGGGGTGGGAGCTCTGTGTCCCGTGATGTACTCCAAGAAAAGGATTTTACAGGTAAGCTGTTATAAAAATCCCTTTTTCTTTTTCGTACATCACGGGACACAGAGCGACTTAGTCATTACTAATGGGACGTCCCAAAGCAATGCCAAATGAGGGGGGGGGTACATAAGCTGGGCGCCATCAGGCATGAGGATCTTTTGCGGCCTGCAACACACTGCGCCCAAAGGCGACATCCTCCTGACTTCTAACGTCTACCTGATAGAATCTAGTAAACGTGTGTACCGAAGACCATGTTGCGGCCTTACATACTTGAGCCAGGGAGGCCTGGTGATGCACTGCCCATGAAGTTCCAACCGCTCTTGTGGAGTGCGCCCTAACTTTGAACGGAGGCGGTCTCTTTCTCAAGCCATAGGCTTGTATTATGACCTGTCGAATCCACTTGGCTAAAGTAGATTTTGATGCTGCCTGACCCCTTCTGGGGCCTTCCGGCAGAACAAACAAAGAATCCGTTCTGCGAATCTGAGCAGTGGCTTTTAGATAAGCTTTAACTGCTCTTACCACATCCAAAGAATGTAATAACTTTTCCTCTACTGAGATAGGTTTGGGGAAAAAAGAAGGAAGAACCACATCTTGGTTCAAATGAAACCTCAATACCACCTTAGGAAGAAAGGCTGGATGAGGACGTAATACTACTCTGTCCTTATGGACAACCAGATATGGCTCCTTACAGGACATAGCTGCTAATTCCGACACTCTTTTAGCCGAACAAATGGCTACTAAGAAAACCAATTTCCTGGTGAGAAGAACCAAGGAAATGTGTTGTAATGGTTCAAACGGTTGTTTCTGTAGAACCGACAGAACCAGGTTTAAGTCCCAAGGACATATGGGAATACTAACCGGAGGGCTAATACGCATCACTCCTTGTATAAAGGCTTTGACTAGTGAATGCGAAGCCAAGGGCCTTTGAAAAAATATTGACAAGGCCGAAATCTGACCCTTGATAGTACTCAAGGCCAGCTTCCTATCTACAGCCCACTGTAGGAAGTCCAGAATCCTCCCTATCATGTACTTACGTGGATGCCATTTCTTGGTCTCACACCACGTAATGTACGCTTTCCAGATCCTATAATAGATCTGCCTGGATACCGGTTTCCTGGCATTGATCATGGTAGATACCACAGAATTAGAGAGCCCTCTCTTTTTCAGAATGTGGGCTTCAATAGCCAGGCCGTCAAACCTAGGGCTGGTAAGGAAGGGTGGTATATCGGTCCTTGCGACAGCAGGTCCGGACGAAGTGGGAGGGTCCAAGGACTCCTCACTGACATTTTTACCATCTCCGCGTACCATGCCCTTCGGGGCCACGCTGGAGCCACCAGAATCACTGGTTTCTTTTCTACCCTGATTCTGCGGAGTAATCGCGGTAACAATTGTGGCGGTGGGAATGCATATATCAGCTTGAACCGATCCCAAGGGAACACTAGGGCATCCGAGCCGCAAGCTAGGGGATCCCTTGTGCGAGACACAAACCTGTCCACCTTTGCGTTGAATCTGGATGCTAGCAGATCTACATCCGGTGTTCCCCACCGCTGGCATATTGCCTGGAAAACCTCGGGGTGAAGAGACCATTCCCCCGGGCATAATTGTTGGCGACTTAGAAAGTCCGCTCTCCAATTTTCCACTCCTGGGATGAAAACCGCGGATATGGCTGGGACATATCTTTCTGCCCACTCCAGGATGCAATTTGCTTCCTTCTGGGCTGCACGACTTTTGGTGCCACCCTGATGATTGATATATGCCACTGCCGTGGCATTGTCTGATTGAATTCTGACAGGGGACCCCTGGAGTTTGGATGTCCATGCTACTAGGGCATACCGGGCTGCTCGTATCTCTAAGAGATTGATGGGCAGGGCCTTTTCTGCTTCTGACCACCTGCCCTGGAGAGACCATTGCTCCAGCACTGCCCCCCAGCCGATGAGGCTGGCATCTGTAGTGACCACCTTCCAAGAAACCGGACTGAAGGGTTTCCCTCTTTCCAGATTCTGGGGCACCAACCACCAATGGAGGCTCTTGCGAACGGAAGGGGACAGGGACATTGGTAAGTCTAAAGCCTGAACTTTTTTGTTCCAGGCTGACAGTATGGCCCTTTGCAAATTCCTTGAATGGAATTGACCGTAGGGTACCGCTTCGAATGAAGCCACCATCTTTCCCAGCAGCCTCATGCAGAGACGTATGGATGGTTTTCTTTTTGTACCCACTAAGTGGGTCAAATTTCTTAAAGACGACACCTTCTCTGGAGGTAAGAAAATCTTTCTCTGATTTGAATCCAGCCTTAGCCCTAAGTATTCCAGACTTTTGACTGGTCTTAGAGCTGACTTGTCCCGGTTGATAATCCAACCGTGATATTCCAGATACTCGATTGTCTTGTGAATAGCTACTTCCAGCTTTTCCACTGAGTGGTCTATTAGTAGCAGGTCGTCTAGATATGCCATTATCGTTACACCCTGTGTTCTTAGATTGGCCAATAATGGGGCCAGAATTTTTGTGAACACTCGTGGTGCTGTGGCCAGACCGAAAGGTAAGGCTCTGAACTGAAAATGGCGCCCTTCTACTGCAAAGCGTAGAAATTTCTGATGGGCCGGAAAGATGGGAATATGCAGATAAGCATCCCTTATGTCGATCGAGGCTAGCCATTCCTGCCCTTGTAGGGCGGTGGCCACTGATCGGATCGACTCCATCCGAAAGGTCCTGATATTTAGGAACTTGTTTAGCCCTTTTAGATTTAATATGGGCCTCACGTCCCCATTTGGTTTGGGGACTGTGAAAAGGTTCGAGTAAAACCCGAATCCGCTTTCTTCCAGGGGAACCTTCATGATTACCCCTTGGAGCAATAGTTGTTCTAGTGCCAGAAGGAGGGATCCTCTCTTTTGGGGATCTCTTGGCACGTTTGACCTCATAAATTGGGCAGGAGGAGTGCCTTTTAACTCCAGCTTGTATCCCAGACTTACTGCGGAGAGCACCCATCTGTCTCTGATGGTGTCCCGCCAGGTCTCTGTGAACAACTGAAGTCTTCCCCCCACCCGATTGAGCGGGGGCAATACTTCATGCCTTAGGGGGAGGTTTTGTACCTCTCTTGATCCAGGGCTTCTTGTTACCCTGTGATTGTCCCTGATTTCTGCCCCCTGAATTTGACCGCGGAGGCCGTCGGAACTGCTTCACAGCCGATGTGCCCGGGACTGGAGAGGTAGGCCTCTTAAAAGAAGGACTTCTACCCTTGTTCTTAACCGGTAAGAGTGAACTTTTACCGGCAGAAATTTTCTGGATATATTTGTCCAGATCTTCTCCAAATAAGCGTACTCCATGAAATGGGAAGCTAACCAGCAGTTTTTTACAGGGAGCTTCAGCAGACCAGTTTTTGAGCCACAGAAGCCTACGCATATGTACTATAGACAGCGTAAAGCGGGAGGCCTGTTGGATTGTATCCTTTATGGCGTTCACCGCAAAACACAAGGCTCTAGGCAGGTCAGCTAGGGCATGAGCCTGCTGATCTGGTAAGTCCCTTAAGACTTGTTTCAACTGATCTTTCACTGCTTGGCAGACTCCAATCGCTGCTACCGCAGGTTGTGTCACCATACTTGCTGTAGAGAAAGCAGATTTTAGTAAAGACTCCAATTTTTTATCTATTGGGTCTTTGAACATTGGAACATTATCTACTGGACATGTCAGTGATTTGTTAACAGAAGAGATGGCTGCGTCCACTATAGGGACCCTCCATTTTCTTATGAACTTATCCTCCATGGGATAGATTACCGGAAATCTCTTGGGGGGAGCAAATATTTTATCAGGATGCTCCCAATCCTGGTAAATAAGCCCTTCTAATAAAGGGTGGATTGGGAAGGAACAGACCGCCTGGGGAGCTTTTAGCGACCCCAGCGAGGAAACCGTAGTGGATGGTGGTTCCGCCAGAGGCATTTTAAATGCTGATCGGACCATGTTAGTCAGAGACTGAACCCATAATCTTTCAGCCTGAGAAGCTGAGAAAGGTTCTTCCACTGTTGATTCCTCTATAAGTGAATCAACCTCATCCTGATCCCCTTCAGGTAGGTCGATCTCTGTGTGGGGCTGTTCCTCCACTAACAGGCACTCTGAAGGAGGAGACGGAGATCGGACGCGCTTTTCCTGTGACAGGGAAGCAGCGATCAATGCTGTTAATCTCTCTTCCAATCCTCCCAGAGTTGAGGATAAAACCTCCTCTGTTATATATACAGGAGCAGGTGGACTGGGGACAGCCGCAGCACCAGGCATTCCTGCGGGGTTTCTACGGCTACTGACCTCTGCATTCTCAGGGGAGATTGGTGCAGTGCAAGCATGCCCAATATCCTCAGAGCCCGATGGAGACCCCTTTGGCTTCCTGGAAGATCTATTTCCGGAGCGTCTGGACGACATATCCTTTAAGCACAAAGCTGAGGTATTCCCGTCGTCATACACCAATTTTTGCTGGTAATAGTCTAACACAGGTGCTGCTATATACCAGCTGGTGTCCACTAAAGTGCCTTTCTATGGGGATGCCTGCATCAACCGCCTCTGTGTGCCACTGTTTGTTGCTAGCTCTGTTTGCATGCAGCTGACACTTGTACTGTGTCTTTTAACCATGCTGGGACGCCCGCACATGCGCAGAAGCGCCGCGGCGCGCATCGAGCGTCATCCACCCGCCCCGCCCCTTTTTTTTCATAGGAGGCGCGTGCACGCGCCCGCGCGCGCGCCCGTGCGCCAATGGCGCCCTTTTCGAAAACCAACAGAGGACTAGGAGCCAGGGCCCTTTTTGCCGGAGGGCCTGTGCGGTGGATGAACGCAGCAACAGGGCAGAGGAAGTGGATTCCCTCAGAGAAACTTACCAGCTGCCTGGATCTTTTGAGTTGAGAAAACCAAAGATCCACATTTACAAGAAAAATGGACTACAGCGGCCTCTAGTGGTTTAACACAGGTACCGCGGTCCCTGTTTTTTTTTTTTTCTTGACTACTATTAAAATTTTACATTTTCAGTAGTTATAGGCAAACACAGATATTTAGCGGGAATACCGTTAGGTAACAGACAGAAAGACAAATTAGGCTTGGGGGTCCCCCAATAGAACCAAGTTCCTGAGGGCCCCCACTTACCTGATCCCCGCCGCAGGACTTTGTTTGGTCCACAAAAGTCCAAACTTCACCTATCACGGCAGGCATTGTAATTAAACCTTCAGGGACCGGGTTCCCAAGGATTCCACTCCCCTGGACCTGTATAGCACCCTGCACAGACAGCGTCTTGGTCGTGGGTATGACCAGAGCTCTGGATCCCAGGGTCCAGCCCTCCTAAGAGAAGCATTACAGGCAAAACCTTGCTCTTCTGCTGCAAGGCCCGGGTACCGACCGTTTAGCTATGAAGCTTTTTTGGTGGGATCCGGAACAGCTTACTAAGGCCCAAAAGAACCTGTACGCAAGCCCAGTGAAAACACATGTTACTCTTTGGCCAACACCTTAGACACTGGCAAAAAACTGAGGTGCTCCCGGGTGGGAGGGGCTTATATAGGGGAGGGTACTTCCGGTTTGGAATTGGCCAGTGCCAACACCTGAAGGTAAACTATATAACCCATTAGTAATGACTAAGTCGCTCTGTGTCCCGTGATGTACGAAAAAGAAATGCTATTAAAAAAAAATGTTTTTTTTTTAGTATAGCACAGTAGAAGAAAACTATATAGAAATTGTTTATTTCACACACCTCCACATATGTATAACACACTGCAAAATATTTTTTGTGGCCCTAAATGGCGTTTTTTGGAAGACCACAACACACCCACAGTACGTAACCGCTGAATCGCACAGCTACAGAACTGCAGAAAATGCTATTCAAAAAAAATTTTGTTTTTTTAGTATAGCACAGTAGAAGAAAACTATTTAGAAATTGTTTATTTCACACACCTCCACATATGTATAACACACTGAAAAATATTTTTTGTGGCCCTAAATGGTGTTTTTTGGAAGACCACAATACACCCACAGTACGTAACCGCTGAATCGCACAGCTACAGAACTGCAGAAAATGCTATTCAAAAAAAATGTTTTTTTTTAGTATAGCACAGTAGAAGAAAACTATTTAGAAATTGTTTATTTCACACACCTCCACATATGTATAACACACTGCAAAATATTTTTTGTGGCCCTAAATGGCGTTTTTTGGAAGACCATAATACACCCACAGTATGTAACCGCTGAATCGCACAGCTACAGAACTGCAGAAAATGCTATTAAAAAAAATGTTTTTTTTTTTAGTATAGCACAGTAGAAGAAAACTATATATAAATTGTTTATTTCACACACCTCCACATATGTATAACACACTGCAAAATATTTTTTGTGGCCCTAAATCGCGTTTTTTGGAAGACCACAACACACCCACAGTAAGTAACCGCTGAATCGCACAGCTACAGAACTGCAGAAAATGCTATTCAAAAAAAATGTTGTTTTTTTAGTATAGCACAGTAGAAGAAAACTATATATAAATTGTTTATTTCACACACCTCCACATATGTATAACACACTGCAAAATATTTTTTGTGGCCCTAAATGGCGTTTTTTGGAAGACCACAACACACCCACAGTACGTAACCGCTGAATCGCACAGCTACAGAACTGCAGAAAATGCTATTTAAAAAAAATTGTTTTTTTTAGTATAGCACAGTAGAAGAAAACTATATATAAATTGTTTATTTCACACACCTCCACATATGTATAACACACTGCAAAATATTTTTTGTGGCCCTAAATGGCGTTTTTTGGAAGACCACAACACACCCACAGTACGTAACCGCTGAATCGCACAGCTACAGAACTGCAGAAAATGCTATTCAAAATTTTTTTTATTTTTTAGTATAGCACAGTAGAAGAAAACTATATATAAATTGTTTATTTCACACACCTCCACATATGCATAACACACTGCAAAATATTTTTTGTGGCCCTAAATGGCGTTTTTTGGAAGACCACAACACACCCACAGTACGTAACCGCTGAATCGCACAGCTACAGAACTGCAGAAAATGCTATTGAATTTTTTTTTAGTTTTTTTAGTATAGCACAGTAGAAGAAAACTATATATAAATTGTTTATTTCACACACCTCCACATATGTATAACACACTGCAAAATATTTTTTGTGGCCCTAAATGGCGTTTTTTGGAAGACCACAACACACCCACAGTACGTAACCGCTGAATCGCACAGCTACAGAACTGCAGAAAATGCTATTAAAAAAAATGTTGTTTTTTTAGTATAGCACAGTAGAAGACAAATATATAGAAATGGTTTATTTCACACGCCTCCACATATGTATAACACACTGCAAAATATTTTTTGTGGCCCTAAATGGTGTTTTTTGGAAGACCACAATACACCCACAGTACGTAACCGCTGAATCGCACAGCTACAGAACTGCAGAAAATGCTATTCAAAAAAAATTTTGTTTTTTTAGTATAGCACAGTAGAAGAAAACTATTTAGAAATTGTTTATTTCACACACCTCCACATATGTATAACACACTGAAAAATATTTTTTGTGGCCCTAAATGGTGTTTTTTGGAAGACCACAATACACCCACAGTACGTAACCGCTGAATCGCACAGCTACAGAACTGCAGAAAATGCTATTCAAAAAAAATGTTTTTTTTTAGTATAGCACAGTAGAAGAAAACTATTTAGAAATTGTTTATTTCACACACCTCCACATATGTATAACACACTGCAAAATATTTTTTGTGGCCCTAAATGGCGTTTTTTGGAAGACCATAATACACCCACAGTATGTAACCGCTGAATCGCACAGCTACAGAACTGCAGAAAATGCTATTCAAAAATGTTTTTTTTTTTAGTATAGCACAGTAGAAGAAAACTATATATAAATTGTTTATTTCACACACCTCCACATATGTATAACACACTGCAAAATATTTTTTGTGGCCCTAAATGGCGTTTTTGGAAGACCACAACACACCCACAGTACGTAACCGCTGAATCGCACAGCTACAGAACTGCAGAAAATGCTATTAAAAAAAATGTTTGTTTTTTTTAGTATAGCACAGTAGAAGAAAACTATATATAAATTGTTTATTTCACACACCTCCACATATGTATAACACACTGCAAAATATTTTTTGTGGCCCTAAATCGCGTTTTTTGGAAGACCACAACACACCCACAGTAAGTAACCGCTGAATCGCACAGCTACAGAACTGCAGAAAATGCTATTCAAAAAAAATGTTGTTTTTTTAGTATAGCACAGTAGAAGAAAACTATATATAAATTGTTTATTTCACACACCTCCACATATGTATAACACACTGCAAAATATTTTTTGTGGCCCTAAATGGCGTTTTTTGGAAGACCACAACACACCCACAGTACGTAACCGCTGAATCGCACAGCTACAGAACTGCAGAAAATGCTATTAAAAAAAATGTTTTTTTTTAGTATAGCACAGTAGAAGAAAACTATATATAAATTGTTTATTTCACACACCTCCACATATGTATAACACACTGCAAAATATTTTTTGTGGCCCTAAATGGCGTTTTTTGGAAGACCACAACACACCCACAGTACGTAACCGCTGAATCGCACAGCTACAGAACTGCAGAAAATGCTATTCAAAAAAATTTTTGTTTTTTTAGTATAGCACAGTAGAAGAAAACTATATATAAATTGTTTATTTCACACACCTCCACATATGCATAACACACTGCAAAATATTTTTTGTGGCCCTAAATGGCGTTTTTTGGAAGACCACAACACACCCACAGTACGTAACCGCTGAATCGCACAGCTACAGAACTGCAGAAAATGCTATTGAATTTTTTTTAGTTTTTTTAGTATAGCACAGTAGAAGAAAACTATATATAAATTGTTTATTTCACACACCTCCACATATGTATAACACACTGCAAAATATTTTTTGTGGCCCTAAATGGCGTTTTTTGGAAGACCACAACACACCCACAGTACGTAACCGCTGAATCGCACAGCTACAGAACTGCAGAAAATGCTATTAAAAAAAATGTTGTTTTTTTAGTATAGCACAGTAGAAGACAAATATATAGAAATGGTTTATTTCACACGCCTCCACATATGTATAACACACTGCAAAATATTTTTTGTGGCCCTAAATGGTGTTTTTTGGAAGACCACAATACACCCACAGTACGTAACCGCTGAATCGCACAGCTACAGAACTGCAGAAAATGCTATTCAAAAAAAAATTTGTTTTTTTAGTATAGCACAGTAGAAGAAAACTATATATAAATTGTTTATTTCACACACCTCCACATATGTATAACACACTGCAAAATATTTTTTGTGGCCCTAAATGGCATTTTTTGGAAGACCACAACACACCCACAGTACGTAACCGCTGAATCGCACAGCTACAGAACTGCAGAAAATGCTATTCAAAAAAAAAGTTTTTTTTTTTAGTATAGCACAGTAGAAGAAAACTATATATAAATTGTTTATTTCACACACCTCCACATATGTATAACACACTGCAAAATATTTTTTGTGGCCCTAAATGGCGTTTTTTGGAAGACCACAACACACCCACAGTACGTAACCGCTGAATCGCACAGCTACAGAACTGCAGAAAATGCTATTCAAAAAAAAATGTTGTTTTTTTAGTATAGCACAGTAGAAGACAAATATATAGAAATGGTTTATTTCACACGCCTCCACATATGTATAACACACTGCAAAATATTTTTTGTGGCCCTAAATGGGTCTTTTTGCAAGCGTACATTAAAGTGCAAATTTTTTTATTTTTTTTTTGCCCTAAACGGGTCTTTTTTTGCACGAGCAAAATAAAATGGAGTTTTTATTTTTTTCTGCCCTTAATGGGTCTTTTGGAAAAGAGCACAATAAAGTGCTTTTTTTTGTTGTCCTAAATGGATTTTTTTCCAAGAGCAGAATACACCCACAGTATGGAAACGGTGTATCTCTCAACGTAATATATGCAGTGCTGGTGCACTGAGCTTGCAGATAAAAGGTAGATTTTCTCTGACACTGGGCTCATAGCAGTGTAAAAAGACTGCACTGCAACACAAACAGGTAAACCTATGCAGATCGCTGAGTTATATCTCTGAATCTGGACTCCTATTCCTATATAATATATCTCTCTCCCTAAAAGCAAAAAACAGGAACCTGGCCCTACACTACACTGTCTCTCTATCTTTTCCCTCAGATTCCAGAATCAGGACTAACTCATGTATTTTTCTATCTCTCCCTAAAAGCAGCAGCAGCAGACAAGATCCTCTCCCTATCTATTCTGAAGCAGAGTGACGTGTGTGCTGGGTGCCTCTAGCTTATATAGAAGCTGGGTCACATGTTGCACTGACCAATCACAGCCATGCCATTAGTAGGCATGGCTATGATGGCTTCTAAGGGCACACCAGCTAATCAAAAGGTGATTGGCTGGCCCCTGAAGCATTTCTAACTGCGTAATTAGATTGCCGAACCCGAACCCGGACTTTTGCGCAAAGTCCGGGTTCGGGAAAAAGCTAAAGTTCGGTACGGACCCGAACTTTACAGTTCGGGTTCGCTCAACACTATTCCAGACCTAAAGGGCCTGGTAATTGAATTTGGGGGAACCCCCACGCTTTTTTTTTTTTTTATCAATGACTTTTCTATGTATTGATAAAAGCCGACAATTCATTAATAGCCGCGAGTGAGTTTTAAATGACTTTTTTTCCTTCAAAAATGATACTTTGTGCAGGGACAGTTCTAAGCACGGGAAACATGCGCCACTTTACATGCATATCATACACACCCCCCAGGTACGAAATTTAAAGGAATATTTCACTTTTATTTTTTCATTTTAAGCATTATTAAAATCACCGCTCCCGTAAAAACATCTATTTTTTAAACCTTTTTTTGCATTGATACATGTCCCCTGGGGCAGGACCCGGGTCCCCAAACACTTTTTAGGACAATAAATTGCATATTAGCCTTTATAATTAGCACTTTAGATTTCGAACGTTCGAGTCCATTGTATTTAATAGGGTTCTAAAGTTCACACGAACATTCTGTCTGTTTGCAGGTTCTGGTGCGAACCGTACAGGGGGGTGTTCGGCTCATCCCTGTTCGGGATAATGGCCAGCCGGTTCTGCCTGTTTATGACTTCGATCAACATGGCAGAGTACAAAATAAACTATATCGTTTTTTGCTGCTGCGTTCTCCACAATTTCTTGCGCAGAAATGCGCCAACTTATATGGCCTCAATTGGGCCGGAGGCTGGACTTTCAGGAGACAATATCTTGCCGGGCCTTGAACCTGGCCATCCTGGCTTGCCCCCCCAAAACGCCCATGAGGTTCGGCAGCAATATGTTGACTATTTCATGGGTAGGGGGGCCATTCCTATGCCAGGCAATGTTTAATCCTTTTATAAACCCAAAAAATAAAAATCTGCTTAAATTTGTTTTTTGATGTATTGCTTGTGTTTCTTTTAGCTGTCTCCTAGTTTTTCCTAGTGCACTTGTAGTGCCAAGTGTATTTGCCTTTAGTAAATACCAACCATTTCACTGGTAACACCCAAACTAAACACAAAAAAATTTATAGCGGATTTGATAAAGAAGCCAAACTTTGTTGTTTTTCAAAATGTTTACTCTGTGCACATTCACACATGGTCTTTATAAAAAAAAATGTGGTATAAAAGATAAATTTCCTTTTTTTTTTTGGCCATAAACAGGCATGTTTTTTTTTTTTTAAGAAAATACACAACTCTCATTAACATACAACAAAATACAACATTGTAAACCTCTAGGCAATATCAGACATTCTAGTTTTTGAAAAATGTCTCTATCTGCCCTTCATAATATGGGGTGTTGTCACCCCTGAACAAGCCAAAATTTGAAGATGCACACAATTTTAGGGTTTTTAAAAAGGGGTATTTCCCTCCTGATCCCTATTGTCAACATGTGCTATCTGCCATCATGGGTGATCAATGGACGTGTTTTGGGGGTGCAACCCCTTCTTCCTTTCACCTACTTGAGTTGCGAGGAAGGGCTTGCACCCACAAAACACGTACATGGATATCCCCTGATGGCAGATAGCACATGTTGACATACTATGTGCATCTTCAAAATTTGGCTTGATTGAAAAAGTGCAGTTTTTTTTTTAAACTTCAAAAATAGAAAAAGGGGGGGGGTTGTGTTTCATTCAATTTGCCCCAAAACATTAATGATGTCCTTAAATGTTTGCTCCATAACATTCATCCTTTTCTTCTGTAGCGGGGTATCGTTTCACCCGCAAGACTACAGTTCCCAGCACGCTTTGAGGCCTGGGCCTCGCACTTTGTTCCAGAGAGCCTTCCGTTCCGCTAAGGAGCCTGCGAGGCATCCGATCCACCTGAGGTGCCACCATCTTCTGGAGGACCAAAGACCCGGTGCATCGTGGGCACTGTGAAGCCACTCACAGTAGCGGAGGAACCGGACAGGAGTCGGTCCGGTCTGGGTGAGAGAGCGCCAGCTCAGAACCACATCTAAGTAACTTTGTTGCCTATTAACTTTGCCTAGGCCCATCATTGACCACAGTTATACTTTGGAGAGACTGTTTTGCTGAACTGAGTTTGTTCAGTCTCTCCAGCTTTGCCAAGTTAGCGATTATCTGCTACCCCTATTGGATTACAGTTTGTTTCTTTATGTGCACCACCGACAGTTGCTAGCGAAGATTCTTCAACAACCTATACCCCAAGTTATAGTCAGGCCTGACTGGGTAGTATGGGACATTGCTGGGCGCCATTTTTATGCTCATGAGGGAGGATAGCTGCAGCGGGGTTAATATATGTTCATTGCATTATTGAATGTCATACCCTTTTAATGTGTACACCTATATTGCAGGGATCTGCATAAGATATTGGATACAAATTACCTTTTATATTTTTACCTATAGTAAAAAGTTATAGTTAAGTAATTTGGTGGTGAGTGTCAATTACTGTGCTGGTATACAAAGGGGGTTGTGCCGTATAATAGTACAGAGGTAATACAGTTATACCACTTTTCCCCTTTCCTAACTGTGTCACGAGACGTTAGAGCCGATTGCCAGGGGTTGATAGCGGTGCATTACAGGGCCCAAAACAAACAAGCAGCCCTCTTAAACTGAGGGTATCGCTACATGTGGGGGCTCTGGTCCAGGATGTGTTCGTGCTACAATGGAGCTGAAGTTGTTGGAATTTGAAAGTGTCTGCCCGGAAGAGTTCCAAATAGGTCGGCCATATTGGCCACTGCGCCACGAGGCACACCCTCCCTGCTCAGTTCGTGGGCGTGACCCAGGGAAGGAGAAAGCCCGCGAACTGGAGCGCAAGAGGGGAGGAGTCCAATCGTGTGAAGGACTACACGTGGGGACTTTGGCACCAACAAGGCAGTACGCAATGGATCAGCAGAGAGTTGCCATGTTCAGCAATGCATCGTGGATTCCAATTCATCCTACTACCACGAGTCTGACTACTGCTGCTCCGATAACGGATACTGGGATTCGGCTAAAGCCCCGGGGACGATTCGCCCTGTACTCATGCATGGATGTTGAGGCCCTGGGTTTGATTTGTCCCGGCTGTTCGGGACTGGTGTGTCAGCTGAAGCCATTTGGGCGCTGCGAGGCCTGCGGAGAATTCTTATTTGAGGTGGAACCACCTATCGAGAAACCCAGAACCATCCACCTCAACCGCGCAACAGGCCACACAACTCAAGAAGGAGGAATCGCTGCTTTGACAGCCATCCCTGTGCGCACTGCAGCGACCGCAGGGGAGGTCGCAATCACTGAGGTACGGGAGAAATCCGAGGATGCTGACTCGGTCACCACTGTTTCCCAGCGTCCACCGCCAAAGAGGAAGACCGGCTTGATTGCCCCGTCCAGCGGTCGCGGTGGATCACCCTGCTTGCCTACGCCCGCCCCGGATGGATACGGTAGGAAGAGTCCCGGACATCCCTTCTCAACTTTGGGCCGAGGTAAGCCGGGCACAGGGACTTGGTGTTGGGGCGGATGTGTCGGGGATTCACGGCCTTGTGTGCCCACGGGGGGTAGCAATTCAGCCTCCACTACAGGCTACCAGCCCACGGAGGAGTGTGACACCTCCGACCTAGAGTCGCTCTCCGATCCGGGAGACAACGTCATCATAGATGAGTTTTTTTGCAAAGAAGGGCTGGGACAAGATGCCTCTCTCCTCGTCCCACAGGGATCCACCCATGTCTACAGGGGATAGTACACCCCGGGTGCAGGCACCAGCGCCTGAGGAGGGATCCCGTCCCCAATCTGCCCTTCTACCTCCGGTGCCACCTGTATCTAGCACCGGGGAAAAGAGACTGTTGCTGTGGGCGCCTATGCCCAGAAGGGAGGTGATCAAGGCACCTCGTCACCCGAACGCCATTGTCCTACCGGGTGAGGGAGACTGGGCCACTATGCCTCCGCTGGCGAGACTACAATGCCTCTTCTGTCAAAAAGTTGCCAACGAGTACGGGTGGGAGTACCCGTACTTACCTAAGGCAGTTTTGTATGAAGTGGAAGTCAGTCGGGAACGCTGGTACAACGATTTTGTGTGAACACACATTCAGGTCCCACATGCCCGCAGGTACCTCGCGTGTTCCCCCAAAGCATCTCAACGATTCAAGGACTGCAAGGCAGAATGGATGCTGGGTCGGCACATCCACGCAGACAAGGTGTTGATTCGGCGCAAAGAAGGGGAGGATGTGGAATACCATGTAGAGACTATGGACCAGCACTTAAAACCCCAAAATTCTATTTGTAGGAGAGGAAAAAAAAAACAGACTCCGTTCTTGCTTTACCTTGCTGCTTCTGAACTTTCCGGGGTTGTTTCCCAGGAAAACCCAGTGACTATACCCGTGTTAATGGGTGTTTGTGCTCCAGAGGAATGGAAGGACTGTTGCCGTTGTTTGTTCTTCATTCTTCCATCCCACAAAGTGATCATGGACTTTGGGGTAGTTAGAGCCACAGAAAAAAAAAGAAGAGGATCTTCAACCAGTGCAGTTACCGTGGCACTGTCACCAGGTGGCAGTGTTGCGCACCGATATTCACTGTTCACACACACACTTATAGAAAGAAAGGGGTTCTCTGCGGAGAGGCTCTTTCATTCTTACACGAACATATGTGTCAGGGATCTGTGTGTTTAAACGTTTCTTTTCCCCTCTGCAGGAGAACATCTCATCAAGACCACTGAGAATGGGGTGGGTCTTAGCCAGGATGGGTGGGGAGGAATGTTAATGTGAACATGTGTTTTCAAATAATGTTGTTATGTGTTGTTTGTTTCCCTTCCCTCCCCTTTCATGTCAGGTTCAGGCACAACTGTTTAGTTTGTTTTTTCAAAACTTTTATATTTTAAAATCTTTAGTCGGTTTCTGGATTGGACTATATCAGCCTCTTTTGGGCATAGTTTGCTCCAGACACTGGGGACCAGTGTCCAATAACCAGGGGGAGAGTGTAGCGGGTATGTACTTTTAAATCTGGTGAAGACATCAGTGATGTCTAGTTCCCTGCGGCCCAGCAGGTGGCGCTGTCACTTTGGGCCGGGGTTGAACCATCGCTGCAGTGCCGTACCCTTTGTGACCTCTCGCAGCAGTTGAACGGCGGGGCGGGGAACCCGCTGTGCTTGCTGGGGGAGGGTATAAAGGGGGCGGACATCTTCGCCACGAGGTTCGAGTCCCAGGCACCTTCAGCCTGAGGGCTGCTGTTCACGGTCGGTGTCCAGGCGGCCTAGGCCTGGACACTTGGAGTTCGTGTTCCATCCCAGACACCTTCAGTCTGGGGTGAGGTACTCAGCCGGAGGCCTGGGGCCCTGTACCTTCCGCTGGGTCCCGCGAGGGAGGGATTGTCCTAGGGGGCCCCCGGGAGTTGGGCACCCGAATCCAGAGGCGTAAGGGACCGGGCAGGGATTCATCCGAAGATCTGGTGCAGCATATTGCCAGTGCCGGGTGAACCTCTGGAGACCGCCCAGAGGGATATCTTTCCTGAACAGGGGCCAAGTTCATAGAGGAAGGTGGTTCATGTTCTATGACCGGTGGCAGCGGTCCAACTATTCAACTCAGGTCAGTGGCAGAGACCTGCTATTAGGCCTGTGGCGGGGGCCTCAACAGTTCATCTGGTCGGTGGCAGCGACCAAAACACACGGTCGGTGGCAGAGACCGTGCGCCAAGCCTATTCGCTAGCAAAGGAATAGGAGAGTTCATTTGTGCCTGGGCCTACTCGTATCCACACCGCTGTCTGCCTGTTACTAAAAGTTCAACTAATTGTGTTCTCCCTGAAAGCAGAGAAATAAAAGAGTGTTGGACTTTTGATTGGTGTGGGGCTCTATTATTGGCAGACACATCTCCACGGTACAAGGAGAGGCTTCGTACGCAGTGAACAGACTCGGAGGTAATTCAAGTGACTTTGCTCAACCCTCATACACCTACGAGGGGAGAGCTTGGCGTAGTGTTCCTGCACTCTCGTCTCCCAGGTACCCCTAGACACAAGCCACTCAAACGAGAAAACCGAGAGGGAGAGTGAGGCTCCGCTACACTTCATTATGTCGAGTTCACTTCTACACTCCATTACTTGCTGGATGATTCTTTGTGCACTATCACTTGAGAAACGAGGACTTTCTTCCACAACAACATGTTCATCCCCTAAAAAAATTGAAAAAAGGTATTATAACTTTGCAGGCCTACATCTCTTACCTGAAGCTGTGGTGACAGACACTGACCTGTTGTGGTGACAATTTCCACCACGTCATCCACCTCTCCTTCCTCCACTTCTCCTTCCTCCACTTCTCCTTTCTCCACTTCTCCTTCCTCCATGTCTTGGTTTTGGGGTTCTTTCTGTGGTGTGGGGTTCCTGTGCTCCCTCGAGTGGTGTCCTCTCAGTCTTCTCTCCCCTATGAAAATGAAAGAAAAGGTATACTTAGCACACAGATATTTCAGGGAAAAAATAGGAACATCATACATTGCTTGAAAGTGGGGTACAAGTGTCTGTTGTAACAGAGTTACAAGCTGAAGACATTATTTTTCAAAACACAAATCTTGACTACTCACCTTTTTGGGACAAGTTTCACACATTTTCCAAGGATGAGCGCTGCTCTCCAGGACTTAGACTGGGAAGGAATATTGGCATCAATGGGCACAGAACAGAAATGGGAATTCTTCAAAAAGACTGTTTGTGAACTCACTGCAAAGTATATTCCCATGGGCAATAAGTTTAACCACTTAACGACCGCCCACTGTAAATATACGTCAGCAGAATGGCACCGACAGGCACAATCACGTATATATACGTGATTGCCTTTGTATAGTTGGGGGGTCCGATCGGACCCCCCTTCTTTACAGTGAGCGGTCGTTTTACCTTCGGGAGCGATCCGGCATGAGGGGACGGCCGTTCGATTCCGGCCACCCCCTCTCGATCGCTCCCGGCGAATGAGAGAGCTTCCCCTGCCTGCCAGGAAGGAGGAAGTGATGTCATCTCTCCTGGGGCGCTCACATATACCGAGCGCCGTACAGGAGAAGATGCCAGGTTAGTACACACAACACTACACTGACACCAGGACACATAGGCACATAAATCGCCCCCCCAGGCCCCCCCAGACACCCCCAGATCACCCCCCAGCCCCCCCCAGCCCCCAGTCACAGTGTCACTGATTGCAGTGACCATTTATTTAGTGATCACTGCAATCAGTGACATTTGTGACTGTAAAAGTGTCACCAAAGTTTAGTCTTAGGTCCAGTGTAGCCCCCTAACCCCCCCTAATAAAGGTTTAACCCCCTGATCACCCCCCAGATAACCCTTTCACCCCCTATCACCACTGTCACTAAGCAATCATTTTTCTGATCGATATCTTAGCGTCGGTGATGCTGATCGGTAGCCAGTAATTTTTTTTAGGTTCGCCGCAGGTTTTTATAGCGTCGGGTACCCCCATATATTACCTAATAAAGGTTTAACCCCCTTGATCGCCCCCCAGGTAACCCTTTCACCCCCTATCACCACTGTCACTAAGTTATAATTTTTCTGATCGATGTCTTAGCGTCGGCGATGCTGATCGGTAGCCAGTAATTTTTTTTAGGTTCGCTGCAGGTTTTTATAGCGTCGGGTACCCCCATATATTACCTAATAAAGGTTTAACCCCCTTGATCACCCCCCAGGTAACCCTTTCACCCCCTAGCACCGCCGTGGCTATGCGATCATTTTTCTGATCAATGTCTTAGCGTCGGTGATGCTGATCGGTAGCCAGTAATTTTTTTTAGGTTCGCCGCAGGTTTTTATAGCGTCGGGTACCCCCATATATTACCTAATAAAGGTTTAACCCCCTTGATCGCCCCCCCAGGTAACCCTTTCACCCCCTATCACCACTGTCACTAAGCGATAATTTTTCTGATCGATGTCTTAGCGTCGGCGATGCTGATCGGTAGCCAGTAATTTTTTTTAGGTTCGCCGCAGGTTTTTATAGCGTCGGGTACCCCCATATATTACCTAATAAAGGTGTAACCCCCTTGATCACCCCCCAGGTAACCCTTTCACCCCCTAGCACCGCCGTCACTAGGCGATCATTTTTCTGATCGATGTCTTAGCGTCGGTGATGCTGATCGGTAGCCAGTAATTTTTTTTAGGTTCGCCGCAGGTTTTTATAGCGTCAGGTACCCCCATATATTATCTAATAAAGGTTTAACCCCCTGATCGCCCCCCAGGTAACCCTTTCACCCCCTATCACCACTGTCGCTAAGCAATCGTTTTTATGATCGTTGTCTTAGTGTCGGTGATGCCGATAGGTAGCCAGTAATTTTTTTTTAGGTTCGCCGTCAGGTTTTTATATAGCGTCAGGTACCCCCATATATTACCCTAATAAAGGTTTTAACCCCCTAATTGCCCCTAGTTAACCCTTTCACCAGTGATCATCATATAAGTGTTACGGGTGACGCTGGTTAGTTAGTTTGCTTTTTATAGTGTCAGGGCACCCGCCATATATAACCCAATAAAGGTTTAACCCCGTGATCGCCCGGCGGGTGATATCAGTTAGGTTTTAGCGTCAGAGAGGGTCTGCGTCACACCCCAGGCAGCGTCAGGTTAGTGCCAGTAGCGCTAACACCCACGAGTGAAGCATACACCCCCCTTAGTGGTATAGTATCTGATCAGCTCAATATCTGATCTGATCAGATCTATACTAGCGTCCCCAGCAGTTTAGGGTTCCCAAAAACGCAGTGTTAGCGGGATCAGCCCAGATACCTGCTAGCACCTGCGTTTTGCCCCTCCGTCCAGCCCAGGCCACCGAAGTGCAGTATCGATCGATCACTGTCACTTGCAAAACACAACACAGAGACAGGCCTGATCCCTGCGACTCCAGTGCTGTAGGAGGTAATTTCACTACCACAGTTAAAAAAAAAAAAGCATATATGCCGAAGCATTGGGGCAGCAGGAGCGGAGGAGCGATTTTGCTCCTAATGCCGCGTACATACGGTCGAAATTCCGACGGAGGCTTGCCCGTGGAAAAGTCTGACCATGTATACGCGGCATAACTTTTGCGAGAAGATGCCCCCATGCTTCGGCATATATAAATGGTGCATGTATGCCCATCATTAGAAGTGGGTGGATGAAGGGCGGTATTCTAATAGTGGGCATACCCACCGATCAATCTTTTTTTTTCGTTCAGCCAACAGGCTGCATGAAAAAAAAGATTACAATACATGTCCAACAAGGACCAGCAACGTACTGGTATGTTGCTGGACTTTGAATGTTTATACCAGAATGATGCCTGCGGGTTTAGGTATCATCTTGGTATCATTCTTTTCAGCCAGCGGCCGGCTTTCATGTAAAAGCAATCCTAGTGGCTAATTAGCCTCTGGACTGCTTTTACAAGCAGTGGGAGGGAATGTCCCCCCCCGGATATAAAAAGCGCCATTGGGAAATTGGGAAAGCATTTTATCACACCGATCTTGGTGTGGTCAGATGCTTTGAGGGCAGAGGAAAGATCTAGGGTCCAATAGACCCCAGTTTTTTCAAAAAAGAGTACCTGTCATTACCTATTGCTATCATAGGGGATATTTACATTCCCTGAGATAACAATAAAAGTGATAAAAATAAATAAATATGGAAGCAACAGTTTAAAAATAAAATAAAAAAGCAAAATTAATAATAATAAAAAAAAAAAGCACCCCTGTCCTGCCCTGCTCTTGCCCAATGGCGAACGCAAGCGTCGGTCTGGCGTCATATGTAAACAGCAATTGCACCATGCATGTGAGGTATCACCGCGAAGGTCAGATCGAGGGCAGTAATTTTAGCAGTAGACCTCCTCTGTAAATCTAACGGGGTAACCTGTAAATGCTTTTAAAGGCTTTTAAAAATGTATGTAGTTTGTCGCCAATGCGCGTTTGTGCGAAATTTTAAAGCATGTCGTGTTTGGTATCTATGTACTCGGCCTAAGATCATCTTTTTTATTTCATCAAACATTTGGGCAATATAGTGTGTTTTAGTGCATTAAAATTAAAAAAAGTGTATTTTTTCCCCAAAAAATGCGTTTGAAAAATCGCTGCGCAAATACTGTGTAGAAAAAAAAAATGCAACACCCACCATTTTATTCTGTAGGGCCTTTGCTTTAAAAATATATATAATGTTTGGGGGTTCAACATAATTTTCTTGCAAAAAAAAATATGTTTTCATGTAAACAAAAAGTGTCAAAAAGGGCTTTGTCTTCAAGTGGTTAGAAGAGTGGATGTAAGCTTCCTAATGTTGTGTATAAAATGCCAGAACAGTTCAAAACCCCCCCAAATGACCCCATTTTGGAAAGTAGACACCCCAAGCTATATACTGAGAGGCATGTCGAGTCCATGGAATATTTTATATGTTGACACAAGTTGCGGAAAAAATAATTATTTTTTTTTTTTGCTCAAAGTTGTCACTAAATGTTATATTGCTCAAACATGCCATGGGCATATGTGAAATTACACCCCAAAATACATTCTGTTGCTTCTCCTGAGTACGGGGATACCACATGTGTGAGACTTTTTGGGAGCCTAGCCACGTACGGGACCCCAAAAACCAAGCACCGCCTTCAGGCTTTCTAAGGGTGTCAATTTTTGATTTCACTTCTCACTGCCTATCACAGTTTCGGAGGCCATGGAATGCCCAGATGGCACAAACCCCCCCAAATGACCCCATTTTGGAAAGTAGACACCCCAAGCTATTTGCTGAGAGGTATTGTGAGTATTTTGCAGATCTCGCTTTTTGTCACAAAGTTTTGAAAATTGAAAAAAAAAAGAAAAAAAAAAAAATGTTCTTTCTTCATTTTCAAAAACAAATGAGAGCTGTAAAATACTCACCATGCCTCTCAGCAAACAGCTTGGGGTGTCTACTTTCCAAAATTGGGTCATTTGGGGGGGTTTTGTGCTATTTTGGCATTTTATGGCCTTCAAAACTGTGATAGGTAGTGAGGAGTGAAATCAAAAATTTGCGCCCTTAGAAATCCTGGAGGCGGTGCTTGGTTTCCGGGGTCCCGTACGTGGCTAGGCTCCTAAAAAGTCCCACACATGTGGTATCCCCGTACTCAGGAGAAGCAGCAGAATGTATTTTGGGGTGCAATTCCACATATAACCATGGCATGTGTGAGCAATATATCATTTAGTGACAACTTTTTGTAATTTTTTTTTTTTTTTTTGTCATTATTCAATCACTTGGGACAAAAAAAAAATATTCAATGGGCTCAACAGGCCTCTCAGCAATTTCCTTGGGGTGTCTACTTTCTAAAATGGGGTCATTTGGGGGGGTTTTGTGCTATTTTGGCATTTTATGGCCTTCAAAACTGTGATAGGTAGTGAGGAGTGAAATCAAAAATTTGCGCCCTTAGAAATCCTGAAGGCGGTGCTTGGTTTCCGGGGTCCCGTAGGTGGCTAGGCTCCTAAAAAGTCCCACACATGTGGTATCCCCGTACTCAGGAGAAGCAGCAGAATGTATTTTGGGGTGCAATTCCACATATAACCATGGCATGTGTGAGCAATATATCATTTAGTGACAACTTTTTGTAATTTTTTTTTTTTTTTTTGTCATTATTCAATCACTTGGGACAAAAAAAAAAATATTCAATGGGCTCAACATGCCTCTCAGCAATTTCCTTGGGGTGTCTACTTTCTAAAATGGGGTAATTTGGGGGGGTTTTGTACTGCCCTGTCATTTTAGCACCTCAAGAAATGAGATAGGCAGTCATAAATTAAAAGCTGTGTAAATTCCAGAAAATGTACCCTAGTTTGTAAACGCTATAACTTTTGCGCAAACCGATAAATATACGCTTATTGACATTTTTTTTACTAAAGACATGTGGCTGAATACATTTTGGCCTAAATGTATGACTAAAATTGAGTTTATTCGATTTTTCTTATAACAAAAAGTAGAAAATATCATTTTTTTTCAAAATTTTCGGTCTTTTTCCATTTATATCGCAAAAAATAAAAATCGCAGAGGCAATCAAATACCATTAAAAGAAAGCTCTATTTGTGGGAAGAAAAGGACGCAAATTTCGTTTGGGTACAACATTGCATGTCCGCACAATTTACAGTTAAAGCAGCGCAGTGCAAAATTCTGAATTCACCTCTGGTCCTCTAGCTACCAAATGGTCCGGGGCTTAAGTGGTTAAAAGGCTAAAAATAAAACCTATGTGGCTCACTGCCAAAGTAAAAAAAGCTATAAACTATAAGAAAAGGGCTTTTAAAAAATATAAAAATGAGGGAACACTAGTGTCATTTAAATGTTACAAAGAATATAACAGGATATGTAAAAAGGAAATCAAGGATGCAAAAATTCAAAATGAACGACAGATTGCAAAAGATAGTAGGACAAACCCCCAAAAATTCTTTAAATATATTAATAGTAAAAAGATCAGGTGTGAGCATGTAAGCCCTTTACAAAATAATCTAGAGTGGGTGACTGGGGACAAAGAGAAGGCTAATTTATTAAATACTTTCTTCAGTTCTGTGTATACAAAGGAGCATGGGGGAGCTCATGTCCAAAATGGGGGTGGTAGTGACACAAATCCACAATGGCTCAAAAGTGATATGGTCCTGAAATATTTAGATGGAATAAAGGTGGATAAAGCACCTGGACCAGATGGCATACACCCACGGATCCTAAAAGAATTGAGCTCTGTAATTTCAAAGCCATTGTATTTAATTTTTAGGGACTCATTAATGACAGGAATAGTACCACTGGATTGGCACAGGGCCAATGTGGTGCCTATATTTAAAAAGGGAATTAAGTCTTTACCAAGTAACTATAGACCTGTTAGTTTAACTTCTATAGTTGGGAAAATACTGGAGAGATTAATAAAAGACCACATAGATGAGTTCTTGCTGGAAAAAAACTATTTAAGCAACAGACAGCATGGATTCATGAAAGACAGAAGTTGTCAAACAAACCTGATTTCTTTTTATGAAGAGGTACCGTATTTATCGGCGTATAACACGCACTTTTTTCCCCTTAAAATCAGGGGAAAATCGTGGGTGCGTGTTATACGCCGATACTCCGAATTCCCCTGCTGAAAACGAGCGAGAGGAGCGAGCGGAGCCGAAGCCGAAGTACAATCGGCTTTACTCGGCTCCTCTCGCAGTCCCGCCCATCTCTGACTGCGCCGCTGACGGTGAAAGCCGAGTGTACTTCGCCTAGTCTCGGCTCCTTTCGCAGTCCTGCCTGTGACTGTGAGCAGAGCCGAGTCTAGGCGAAGTACACTCGGCTTTCTCCGTCAGCGGCGCAGTCAGTGGAGCTGGGCGGAACTGCGAGAGGAGCCGAGTCCAGCCGAAGTACACTCGGCCCCGCTCGCTCCTCTCCACAGAAATCGGCGCCAAATTTTAAAAACCGCCGGGACTGACACGATCGCAAAGGCACTGGGCACGGCTGCAGATGGACAGATGAACACTGGGCACGGCTGCAGATGGACAGATGGACACTGGGCACGGCTGCAGATGGACAGATGGACACTGGGCAAGGCTACAGATGGACACTGGGCACGGCTGCAGATGGACAGATGGACACTGGGCAAGGCTGCAGATGGACAGATGGACACTGGGCACGGCTGCAGATGGACAGATGGACACTGGGCACGGCTGCAGATGGACAGATGGACACTGGGCAAGGCTGCAGATGGACACTGGGCAAGGCTGCATGCTGCATTTAAATGTAAGTTTTTTTTCCTTGAATTTCCCTCCTAAAAGTTTTTTTCCTTAAAATTCCCTCCTAAACTTGGGGTGCGTGTTATACGCCGGTGCGTGTTATACGCCGATAAATACGGTAAGTAAGACCTTGGACAAAGGGGTGGCTGTGGACATGGTATACTTGGATTTTGCAAAAGCGTTCGATACAGTTCCCCACACACGGCTCATGTGTAAGGTAAAGTCTACAGGATTGGAAATATCAGTTTGTAAATGGATAGAAAACTGGCTAAAAGACAGAATTCAGAGAGTAGTGGTTAATGATTCTTACTCTGAATGGTCCAAGGTTATCAGTGGTGTACCCCAAGGTTCAGTGCTGGGACCCTTACTTTTTAATATGTTTATAAATGATATTGGGTCTGAGATCAAAAGTAACATTTCTGTCTTTGCAGATGACACCAAGCTATGCAGTGGAATAACGTCCTTACAGGATGTCGCCAATTTACAAGCCGACCTCAATGCTCTGTCTAATTGGGCGACTATGTGGCAGATGAGGTTTAATGTTGATAAATGTAAAGTTATGCACTTGGGGGCTAATAATATGAATGCATCATACATACTAGGGGGAGTACAACTGGGGGGATCCGTAGTGGAGAAGGATCTGGGGGTTTTGGTAGATCATAAGCTCAATAATGGCATGCAATGCCAAGCTGCGGTTTCCAAAGCGAGCAAAGTCCTTTCTTGTATTAAGAGAGGTATGGTCTCCAGAGAGAGATATCATTTTGCCCCTGTTCAAATCATTAGTAAGACCTCATCTGGAATATGCAGTTCAGTTTTGGGCCCCAGTTCTCAAAAAGGATATTGGGGAACTGGAGAAAGTGCAGAGAAGGGCAACCAAACTGATAAGAGGCATGGAGGAGCTCAGCTATGAGGAGAGATTAGAGGAACTGAATTTATTCTCTCTTGAGAAGAGGAGATTAAGGGGGGATATGATCAACATGTACAAATATATAAGGGGTCCATATAGTGAACTTGGTGTTCAGTTATTCACTTTACGGTCAACACAAAGGACAAGGGGGCACTCTTTGCGTCTAGAGGAAAAGAGATTTCACCTCCAAATACGGAAAGGTTTTTTCACAGTAAGAGCTGTGAAAATGTGGAATAGACTCCCTGCAGAGGTGGTTCTGGTCAGCTCAGTATATTGCTTTAAGAAGGGCCTGGATTCTTTCTTAAATGTACATAATATAACTGGGTACTGACATTTATAGGTAAAGTTGATCCGGGGAATATCCGATTGCCTCTCGGGGGATCAAGAAGGAATTTTTTCCCCTGCTGTAGCAAATTGGATCATGCTCTTCTGGGGTTTTTTGCCTTCCTCTGGATCAACTATGGGTATAGAATTGGGTATATGGGATTGTACGATATATATATGTAGCGGCCTCACTCTCTCTCCATCTTTACCGGTTACACACCAATTCATGTCTAGGGGTTCCTGGGTTGTGAGAGTGAGATGCGCCACGGCCCATGTCCTCCCCATTGTAGTAGGGAGGTGAAGGCCACTTACTGATGTTTCCTCGGGCCGGTGTGTTCTGTGAATGCACTGAGTCTGTAATTGCAAGCTCACCAGCCTCCCCTTTGCTTCCAGTAACTGGAGTTCACACACCGGAGAAAGGTCCAACACTTGTTTATTTGACACTCCAATAAGCAAAGCACAATAAACAGTTCTTTTGCAGCAAACTGGTTGGGACCTATAACCTTGCCAACGGTGGGGCGAGCAGATCGAGGCACTTCCTGAAGTTTAAGTTCTATGCCACTGTACTATGACCAGCGGCGCCTAAGCCAATCCGGCTGTTACAGAACAGGAAAGATGGGGTCTCTTCCAGCAACCCCTATGAACAGCAATGGAGCCCTCTTCGATACGCTGTGGCCCCTATCAGGGGGATGTGTCCTCCCAAGAGAGTTCCCAGAGGCCCACTGTCACCGGGTTGGTGCTGCTCCGGGTCTCCAGTGGGTAACCTCTCTGGCCTCCTCACCTCAGATACGAGTCCCTCCGCTCAGGGACCCTCGGACAGTCCACCCTAGCGGGACCCAGTCGAAGGTACTGGGCCCCAGGCCTCCTCGATAGTACCTCACCCCAGGCTAAAGGTGCCTGGGATGGACGCCAACATGACTCCGGACCAGGCCATGGGCACCTGGACCAGACTCCTGGATCTCCAGCACCCAGGCCTAAGGGGCCTGGGTGTGGACCGCAACCCTCCTCCTCCGAGGACCTCCTTCTCCGCAAGACCTCGTGGTAAGGGCGTCTCCCCCTTTTATCTCCTCCCATCAACGGCCCGGCGGGTTCCCCGCCCCAGCCATACCATCTCCGGGAAGGGACAAAACAGGGAGCACTGCAGGAGATGATTCTACCTGAAGCCTGTGGGTACCCCGCCACCCACAGGCAAAGGAGAATACTACATCCTCCGATCCTCCACGAAACAAAAAGGGGTCTGAACCCTAACACAATTATACACCTGGGTCACACTATTCCCCAGGTGTATCCCATCAATTTGAGGACCCCGCTACACATTCCCCCCTGTGATTGGACGCTGGTCCCCAGCGTCAGGTGCACACCCATGCCTCCCATAAAGTGGTGACATGGAGTGAAACCCCTGAGGCAGTTCCTCTAAATTTTTCCCAAGTGCCAAGACCTGCTCAGGGAATGGGGAACATATAAAACAACTTATGTCATAAAACACTTTAAACACCTGCATAATCACAACCCCTCTCCCACACTGTCTAAGAGCCACCCACTCTCAATGATCTTGATTGACGATTCTCCTGCAGGGGAAAGAAAAAAACAACATCCTAACATAATTTCGTGTCATTTGGCATGAGTGGGCCCGTCAGCCGAGAGACCCACTCACTCCAACAAGCAAGGTGATGTGTGTGTGAAACATTTTCAAACATTTGTTGCGCAACACTGCCACCTGGTGACAGCGCCGCGGTCATGACACTCAACGAATCTTCGTTCTTCCAGCTTTTCCCTACTCTGCCACTATTCCCAAATGTCCTTGCCTTTGGCACATGAAGAAAAGGGGAAACACAAAAACACAACAGCCCCAAGTCTCCAATGAGAAAAAGAAAAGCCCAAATAAAAACAAAAGCAGGGCACAGTCCTGGGTGTCTGGGAATGGCTCTTCCAGAAAGTTCAAGTGCACAAAGGAAATAAACAGGAGTTCTTTTCTCCTATAAATAAAACTTTGGATCCGGCAGATACAGGGGTTTCAGGTGTTTGTCAAATGCCTCTATCGAATACTCGACATCTTCTCCTTCTCTTCTGCAAATGACTATCTTGTCAGCATGGATATGGCGCCCCAATTTCCATTCAGCTCTGCAGTCAGACAGCGACTCTAGGTCGGAGGTGTCATACATCTCCGCAGGCAGATATCTTCCGGTGGACACAGAATCATCCTCCCTGGGGGGCTCCACCTCCAATGGGCCCCCGACACCTCCAACCACCACCACAGTCCCAGCCCCTGGCTCACCTGACCCTTGTAGAGAACTGGGATGTCCGGGACTTCCTTCTCGACCGGCGCCATCCAGGCCAGGCAAGCAGCGGGGTGAAGCTCGACCACGTCCATAGGATGCCTGTACTAGGCCAACTTTCCTCTTCGGGGGTGGGAGCAGAGAACTTGTGGCGACCGAGGCAGCATCCTCAGATTTTTCTCTGTTGGGCAGTCCATCGCCCTGGTCAGCGCGCACGGGAACCTCGACAAAGGCCTTGATCTCCCCTTCCGGAGTAGCGGTACCCGTGAGGTGGTTGAGGCGAAGGGCCCGGGGCCTTGCTGTGGACGACTCAACCTCAAAAAGGAATTCTCTGCACTCCTCACATCGCCCGAATGGCTTCAGGGTGACCACCAGTCCCGAGCAGCCGGGACAGATCACACCGAGGGCCTCCGTGTCTCTGCAAGTGTACAGAGCCAACCGCCCTCGGGGCCTAAGTCTTATCCCCGTGTCTGTGATGGGGGTAGCAAAGGAAGTCATTCTCGTGGGGTGAGGAACCATAATCCACGGGGCACTTGAGGTCATCCCGACTATCTGCTGCTCCATCATGCACTGACCCCGCGCCGGAGTCTCCACGTGTATCCCCACACTTGGCCAGACTCCTCCCATGAGCTGTACATTTTCGCGGGCTTCCTCTTGACTCCGCCCACGAACAATGTCGCCATGGGGTGCCTCGTGGCGCAGTGCGTTAACAGTCCCCACGTGCAGTACGTCACACGGCTGGACCTCTCCCTTTTTCCGCTCCTCCGCATGGGCCTTTCCCGTGTTAGGGTCATTTCCACAACTCCGAGCAGGGACGCACTTTGGCCAGTAATATGGCCGATCTGCTCGGAACTCCTCTGGGCAGCAAAGTTCAAATGTAGACATTCTCAAGTCCATCTTTAGAACACACTCTATCCCGGACTCACGAGCCCCCACGTGTAGCGGCCTCACTATCTCTCCATCTTTACCGGTTACACACCAACTCATGTCTAGGGGTTCCTGGGTTGTAAGAGTGAGATGCGCCACGGCCCATGTCCTCCCCATTGTAGTAGGGAGGTGAAGGCCACTTACTGATGTTTCCTCGGGCCGGTGTGTTCTGTGAATGCACTGAGTCTGTAATTGCAAGCTCACCAGCCTCCCCTTTGCTTCCAGTAACTGGAGTTCACACACCGGAGAAAGGTCCAACACTTGTTTATTTGACACTCCAATAAGCAAAGCACAATAAACAGTTCTTTTGCAGCAAACTGGTTGGGACCTATAACCTTGCCAACGGTGGGGCGAGCAGATCGAGGCACTTCCTGAAGTTTAAGTTCTATGCCACTGTACTATGACCAGCGGCGCCTAAGCCAATCCGGCTGTTACAGAACAGGAAAGATGGGGTCTCTTCCAGCAACCCCTATGAACAGCAATGGAGCCCTCTTCGATACGCTGTGGCCCCTATCAGGGGGATGTGTCCTCCCAAGAGAGTTCCCAGAGGCCCACTGTCACCGGGTTGGTGCTGCTCCGGGTCTCCAGTGGGTAACCTCTCTGGCCTCCTCACCTCAGATACGAGTCCCTCCGCTCAGGGACCCTCGGACAGTCCACCCTAGCGGGACCCAGTCGAAGGTACTGGGCCCCAGGCCTCCTCGATAGTACCTCACCCCAGGCTAAAGGTGCCTGGGATGGACGCCAACATGACTCCGGACCAGGCCATGGGCACCTGGACCAGACTCCTGGATCTCCAGCACCCAGGCCTAAGGGGCCTGGGTGCGGACCGCAACCCTCCTCCTCCGAGGACCTCCTTCTCCGCAAGACCTCGTGGTAAGGGCGTCTCCCCCTTTTATCTCCTCCCATCAACGGCCCGGCGGGTTCCCCGCCCCAGCCATACCATCTCCGGGAAGGGACAAAACAGGGAGCACTGCAGGAGATGATTCTACCTGAAGCCTGTGGGTACCCCGCCACCCACAGGCAAAGGAGAATACTACATCCTCTGATCCTCCACGAAACAAAAAGGGGTCTGAACCCTAACACAATTATACACCTGGGTCACACTATTCCCCAGGTGTATCCCATCAATTTGAGGACCCCGCTACATATATATATATATATATTTTTTTTATGGTTGAACTGGATGGACTTGTGTCTTTTTTCAACCTGACTAACTATGTAACTATGTAACTATGTAACATGGAGACACCTCACTGGAGCACCTGTGTGGGACACCCTAAAAAGGTTGTTCTGGTGGCCCACAATATAGTGCTCCAGAGTTCAGATATGTAAACAGCTGCTGAGTGTCCTCTCATTTACACTGTGAATCAAGTTTGCATTTCATTCTAGTTACAAACACATCATCTAGACAACAATGTAATAACATTTATGGAATACAAATAGGCATGTCAAAATTATTTTAACCCTGTATCTTACAAAAACATTGTATGTAGTGGGTGAAAGATGTGTCTGTAAAGACCGATTTACTGTGCCCACTAAATTTTTTGAGATTACATTTTCTAAGGTCCAATACTGTAAAAAGCAACAACATGGAGCAACATGCAAGTTCTGAAATACAATAATAGGAACAGAGGACAAGTACTTACTTTTTTCTAGCATTCTCTTAATACTCCTTAACTCAGGGATCCTCAAACTACGGCCCTCCAGCTGTTGCGGAACTACACATCCCATGAGGAATTGTAAAACTCTGACATTTACAGACATGACTAGGCATGATGGGAATTGCAGTTCCTGAACAACTGGAGGGCCGTAGTTTGAAGACCCCTGCCTTAACTGCTCTGGCTCCCTCAGTTTCAGGTCAGACCACCTCTTTCTAAGCTGCTCCTTTGATCTGCGTACCCCAAAATTCCTCTTCAGACTTTTGACTATTTTCTTCATGCTTTTGGCCTTCCTTAGATTAGGGTGGGTATACGGCCCATGCTTGCCATCATAATCCGCCTTTTTCAATATGTCCGCCATCTCCGCGAAGAACATATTAGATGCCTTGTATTGCCTCCTTGATCGTGACGAGAAAGGTCGAGAAAGGTCGAGAATGAACGTCATGGGCGGGCGACGTGTGCGGAGTTTCACGCATGCATAGTGTATATAAAGCTAACACACATGTGACGTTACTACGTTCTGTGTGCGAAGATAGGAGGAAAAGCGACGAACGTCAGACCGAAGGTATGATTTTTAACTTGGGAAATCAGTGGCCTATACTGCATAAATATTGATTGAGGATATATATGGGGATAAATATTACTAGAGTTTATTAGACTGACTGACATTACTATTTTTGTCTTGTGTTTTGTCTTGCAGAAATAATGAATCCATTTCTGGATAAAGATTTTCTTTCAGAATTTATTGATAGATTAAGGGAGCTGCCCGCTCTGTGGGAGACAAAAAACCCCATTCATAGAAAAAGAGGGGTAAGGACAGCAGCGCTGGAGACCCTGCTCCCATTTGTGCACACCAGGATGCCCACAGCAACCATCCAACAGGTGGATACTAAAATTGGGACCTTGAGAGGGACATACAGGAGTGAGCGCTTTAAGGTCCTGGCTTCTACAGCAGATTGTCCTTTCTGAACGACCACCTTGAGGCAAGGACATCACTTTCTAGTCTTCCCCCCAGACTTCCCTGCAGCCAAGCTGAGCCTTCTCTGGGAAAGAAGAGCCTTCCATCCTGGAAGAACCTGATTTGGACATCTGGAGCCAGGTATAGTATTTTCTAAACATTTATTGTGATAAAATTAATGCTGTAAAAAAGATGTTAATATGGAAAGAAAAAAAAATGTTTGATCAAAAAGTGTTTTACATATTAATAGACAGTAGTGGCCCAAAAAGTTGGGGAGAAGAATGAACTGCTGGGGTCATAATGATAGTCTTTTTTATTTATTTCCATTCAATTTGCAACAGTCATGAGCTAAAAATTGTGTGTGATTGATGAACCAAAAACTCAAACTATGTCCCTTTTTCATACACAGGAAGACATCAGCCAGGATGAGAGGCAGGAAAGTGTCAGGCAGGAGGAGGCAGGACCCACTGTGAACCAGGAGGAGGCAGGGCCCACTGTGAGCCAGGAGGAGGCAGGGCCCACTGTGAGCCAGGAGTAGGCAGGGCCCACTGTGAGCCAGGAGGAGGCAGGGCCCACTGTGAGCCAGGAGGAGGCAGGGCCCAGTGGCACACAGGAGGAGGCAGGGCCCAGTGGCAAACAGGAGGTGGCCGGGCCAAGTAGCAGAACAAGATGTCAGGTGCCTCCCATCTGCCTCACAAGAAGGACCAGGAGGGAGAGGAGCACAAGTGAGGCAGCAATGACCCTGATAAGAGAGGCACATGCCACACTCCAGGAGCCAACCACAACAGAAGAGACCTATGCCGCCCTAGTTGGGGCAAAAATGAAAAACATGGCGATGGACCAACGCCTACTATGTGAGCCCCTGCTTCTCACCTTGCTTAATAAGGGGTTGATGGGGACAATTACCACCAATACTGCCATTTGTGAGGTTGCCCAGCCTTGCCCAGCCTTCTCCACCTCCTCTTCCTCCTCCTCCACCTCCTTCTCCTTCTCCTCCACCTCCTTCTCCTCCTCCTGACACGAGTACACCTCCAGTGCCACAGGCTCCAACCACACGCACAAGGAAGGCTGCAGAGAAGGCTGCAGGGAAGCCTGCAAAGATGGCTACCAAGAAAACCAGGAAGTGATGGCCTTGCTTCAATGTGGTCTGACAGAAGGCAGCCTGTTGTAGTACCACAGACTTGGGACATACAGTCAGGTCCATAAATATTGGGACATCGACACAATTCTAATCTTTTTGGCTCTATACACCACCACAATGGATTTGAAATGAAACTAGCAAGATGTGCTTTAGACTTTCAGCTTTAATTTGAGGGTATTTACATCCAAATCAGGTGAACGGTGTAGGAATTGCAACAGTTCGTATATGTGCCTCACACTTTTTAAGGGACCAAAGGTAATGGGACAGATTAACAATCATAAATCAAACTTTTACTTTTTAATAATTGGTTGCAAATCCTTTGCAGTCAATTACAGCCTGAAGTCTGGAACGCATAGACATCACCAGACGCTGGGTTTCATCCCTGGTGATGCTCTGTCAGGCCTCTACTGCAACTGTCTTCAGTTCCTGCTTGTTCTTGGGGCATTTTCCCTTCAGTTTTGTCTTCAGCAAGTGAAATGCATGCTCAATCTGATTCAGGTCAGGTGATTGACTTGGCCATTGCATAACATTCCACTTCTTTCCCTTAAAAAACGCTTTGGTTGCTTTTGCAGTATGCTTTGGGTCATTGTCCATCTGCACTGTGAAGCGCCGTCCAATGAGTTCTGAAGCATTTGGCTGAATATGAGCAGATAATATTGCCCGAAACACTTCAGAATTCATCCTGCTGCTTTTGTCAGCAGTCACATCATCAATAAATACAAGAGAACCAGTTCCATTGGCAGCCATACATGCCCACGCCATGACACTACCACCACCATGCTTCACTGATGAGGTGGTATGCTTTGGATCATGAGCAGTTCCTTTCCTTCTCCATACTCTTCTCTTCCCATCACTCTGGTACAAGTTGATCTTGGTCTCATCTGTCCATAGGATGTTGTTCCAGAACTGTGAAGGCTTTTTTAGATGTTGTTTAGCAAATTCTAATCTTGCCTTCCTGTTTTTGAGGCTCACCAATAGTTTACATCTTGTGGTGAACCCTCTGTATTCACTCCGATGAAGACTTCTCTTGATTGTTGACACTGACACACATACACCTACCTCCTGGAGAGTGTTCTTGATCTGGCCAACTGGTGTGAAGGGTGTTTTCTTCACCAGGGAAAGAATTCTTCGGTCATCCACCACAGTTGTTTTCTGTGGTCTTCCGGGTCTTTTGGTGTTGCTGAGCTCACCAGTGCGTTCTTTCTTTTTAAGGGTGTTCCAAACAGTTGATTTGGCCACACCTAATGTTTTTGCTATCTCTTTGATGGGTTTGTTTTGTGTTTTCAGCCTAATGATGGCTTGCTTCACTGATAGTGACAGCTCTTTGGATCTCACATTGAGAGTTGACAGCAACAGATTCCAAATGCAAATAGCACACTTGAAATTAACTCTGTACCTTTTATTTGCTCCTTGTAAATGGGATAATGACGGAATAACACACACCTGGCCATGGAACAGCTGAGCAGCCAATTGTCCCATTACTTTTGGTCCCTTAAAAAGTGGGAGGCACATATACAAACTGTTGTAATTCCTACACCGTTCACCTGATTTGGATGTAAATACCCTCAAATTAAAGCTGAAAGTCTGCAGTTAAAGCACATCTTGTTCGTTTATTTCAAATTCATTGTGGTGGTGGTATATAGAGCCAAAAATATTAGAATTGTGTAGATTTCCCAATATTTATGGACCTGACTGTATATCTCACCTGCTGCTGTTCCTGGTCTCTGGGAGTCCAGGACCAGATTGTGCTCACAACTGGATGTGCTTCTCAAGGTCCCAATTTTACATTTTTTTTACAGTTAATACTTGACTATGTGTTTTTCTTAAAGTAAAAAAATTAGCTTTTGAGTGGGCAGGTACATTTTAAACAAAAAACGTTTAATTAAAAAGGGACAGATAACACCAACCAATTTCCTTGAAGGTCAAAAAATACCAGATAATAATGTTAATTGTGGTAACTTGACACAACAACATTACAAATCAAATCATGGAGATCACTAGAAATTAAATAATCATTTAAAATAAAGATCTGTAATCAAAATTTTGAAAAAAAAATATATATATTAAGGAGATCTTGCTCTATATAATAATAAAAAATATTCATGAGATCAGCATTAAAAGTGTTGCAAAAAGTTAGTCAGAACTCTGTGTGAATATCAGCAGCAAAACAAGTTCATTATTGTTCATTATTGTACCATTCTAAAGAAGATTTGAATGCGCACCATTTAAACGATGCAATAATTTACAGCGTGACGAATGTGCTATCTCCATTACGATCGCTAGTTTTACCAGAAGGAGCGTTCCCATCTCATACTTGATTCTGAGCATGTGCAGTTTTTTAAGACTCGGAAAAGCATACACACGACCGGTTTTCTCGTCGGGAAACAGGCCAACGAGAATCCCGACGAGAAAAATGAGAATCCTGACGAGAAAATAGAGAGCAGGTTCTCTATTTTTCTCGTCGAGATTCCCGGCAGTTTTCTTGATGAGAAACCATACACACAAATGGTTTTCTCTGCAAAAAGCTCTGCCAGCAGTTTTCTTGTCGTTTCTTGCCGAGAAAACTGGTCGTGTGTACGAGGCTAGCAGGTTCTCTATTTTTCTCAACGAGATTCCCGGCAGTTTTCCTGACGCGAAACCATACACACGAATAGTTTTGTCAGCAAAAAGCTCTGCCAGCAGTTTTCTTGTAGTTTCTTGCCGAGAAAAACGGTCGTGTGTACGAGGCTTGAGAACCTGCAGATAGAAATCTGTTAATCACAGTGTCAGTACTCCTATCATTTCTTCCTGTCATATTAAAAGATAACTTTTGCACTTTTTCCATTTTATATATGTAGCGCACTCACCCCCTTCACCTGCCCTTGGCTCCCCGCAGGTAGAGAGGGCACACCACGCCCCAAGCCCGTACCCTCCTGTGTAAAGAGGTTGAGCAGTGTTGTTGGTGGGTCTCCACAGCCAGAAAACCAGATTCCTCCAAAGAATGGTTCTCACCTCTGTAGTTAATAGAGACAAGTCCTTGTTTCCCCCCCCCCATTGACTTGAATGTCCACACCAGCTGCAACTCCAACGTAGAGTTTATTTCTCGTAAATAACAGTCTCTGATAAGTAAAGGTTGGAGCATGAAGACAAGACAGCATAAGGTGTGAGAGAGGTCCAGGCACAAACGTAATCACTTCACTGCTTGGCTTCTCAAGCAGACTCAGCCCAAATGGCTAGTCTCCCTAGGTAGGGGCTAGCAGCCAAATGGTACTCTAACTTAGCCGCACAGTCTCTGCCACAGACTGGGTGAACTTGGTCTCTGCCACAGACCTGGCGAACTTGGTCTCTGTCACAGACCTGCTGAACTTGGTGTTTCAAAGCTTGACCTTTTTGTAAGGAGAAGACATCCCTCCAGAGAGTTACCGGGCCCTTTCCTTCACCGTGACTTCTCACCGGTCCCTCGGAACAGTTCCTCCCCCGGCCTCCTCGTCTAAGATGCGGGTCCCCTCGCAAGGCGGCACCCTGGGGTTCCTCGATCCTTGATGGGCCCCAGCCGAAGATGCTGGGCCCAAGGCCTTTGCTGTAGTCCCAGGGCTAAAGGTGCCTGGGACTGATTCACCGACCTCCGGCCCTGGGCTAAAGGTGCCCAGGGCGGACAGGAACACACTCCCTGGGGTAGGACCCCCGACCACGACACACCGGACAGAACCCCGAACAGGCAGCGTCTCCCCCTTCTATATCCTCTCCCAGCATGCACAGCAGGCCTGCCACACCCACTGTACGGCTGCTGAGAGGGGACACACAAGGCACAGCATTGTATCAGCGGTTCAACCCTGGCCTACCATGGCAGCGCCACCTGCAGGCCACAGGGAACTATGCACCGATACTCTCCCTACGGACAAAAATGGTTGATAGAATCCTGAAAAGTGTAAGGCTGGCCGTAGGCTAGCCTGTATTTGTGGGAAGAGGCTGAGAGGACTACTTAAGCCTCCTCCCTTGTCAGGTCCTGCATCGGCGTCTTTTCAGGGTTGCTGCTGACGTCACTTCCGGGTTCACAGGGCGTCCGCGTCACTTCGGGTTTTTCGTTCCAGCGGAGCGGCAGCATGGTTCGCGGCGGCATGGTTCACGGCAGGAGGCTCCTCTTCTTCACCTCTCCCGGGGCTCGCGGTTCTGGTAGGGGGGGGCAGAGGGCTTCAACAGGGGGGTCCGCATCGGAGGCCAGTTTTTTCATGCTCGGTCCGGGGGGGGGGGGGGGGTTCATGCCCTGACCGCCGCTCACAGCATGCCTTCATTCCGGGGGGGAAGCCTTGCTGAGGGAGAGGGGGACGGAGGAGCCTGGGCTGTCACTGGAGGTCTGGGGGTAGGGAGACGCGTGCTGGCAGTCATCTTCGTGGGTTACTCACCTCCGGCTTCACATGGTTCCTTCTCCAGGTCCCATGCAGGGGAGGGGGGGGGCGTTCGCTTGCTCATCCCGGTCTTCCTGCTCATCATCAGGGGGAGGGGGAAGCCACTCACCGCCCGGTTCTCACACCGCACACCTCCCTACGCCTCCCTTCCTTCTCTTGGTCCTTGCAGGCATCCAAGAGAGGGGGGGGCGCTCACCAAGCACCATGGGGGGGGCACTCAACCATCTCCTCCAGGCGCACGCCGGCAGCTCGGCAGGGCCGCCCGCTCCTCCTCCTGGTGCTTACCCTGGTTCTCGAGGGGGGGGGCTGCGCTGCGCTGCACCCGTCCATCCATCTATCCACTTCTCCCGGGCCTATGTTGGTATCATGTAAGGGGACGTCCATTCACTCCTCCCGGACCATGCTGGCAGCTAGAGGGGGGGGGTTGTTTGTTCAGCTCACTGCTGCAGGGGGTCACACGCAGGCAGTTGGGGGGGGTGCTGTCCACCCGCATCTCCAGGGGTCATGCTGGCAGTATGCGGGGGGGGGCAGTCCACCTTTTTTCTTTGTAGTCACGCTAGCAGTATGGGGGGGGGGGGCAGTGCACCCACGGGTCACGCTGGCAGTTTCCTTGCGTTACATGCATTTGTCATAGCTTCCTGTTCAGCATTTTCAGTCTCAGTGTTTTTTTCTGTCATAGCGTTCATGCACCAGGCGTTTTTGTTTTGGCGTTTCTGTCCCGGCATCTTTGCATTTCGGTCTCTGGGTTTCTGTCATCGCATTTCTGTCCCAGGGCTATTCTGTCATTACTTTTTCTGTCTCAGCAGTTCAGTCTCAGCGTTTCTGTCCCAAGTTTCTCTGTCATTGCTTTTTTTCCTCCGCAGCGGTTCACTCTCAGCGTTCTGTCATAGCGTTTCTTTCTGCCCAGGTTTTTCTGTCTTTGCGTTTCTGCATCAGCGTTTCAGGCGCAGAGTTTCTCTCATAGCATTTCTGCCCGAGGGGTTCTGGCATTGCATTCTGCCATGGCTTTCAGTCTCAGCGTTTCTGCCCCAGGTTTCTGTCATTGCATTTTCAGTCTCACGTTCTGTCATAGCGTTCTGCCCCAGGTTTCTGTCATTGCATTTTTTTCAGTCACGTCCTGTCATAGTGTTCTGCCCCAGGTTTCTGTCATTGCATTTTTCAGTCACATTCTGTCATAGCGTTTCTGCCCCAGGTTTCTGTCATTGCATTTTTCAGTCTCACGTTCTGTCATAGCGTTCTGCCCCAGGTTTCTGTCATTGCATTTTTCAGTCACGTTCTGTCATAGCGTTTTGCCTCAGGTTTCTGTCATTGCATTTTTCAGTCACAGCATTCTGTCATAGCATTTCTATCATAGTGGGTCTACCCCAGGGTTTTTTCTGTCATTGCATTTTTTCTGCCTCGGCGGTTCAGTCTCGGCGTTGTCTGCCCCAGGTTTCTGTCATTGCGTTTCAGTCTCTGCGTTTCTGCCCCAGGTTTTTCTGTCGTTGCATGTTCTGCCTCAGCATTTCAGTCTCAGCGTTCCTGTCTTAGCGTTTGTCTGTCCAGGATTTCTGTCTTTGCTTCCTGCCTCAGCGTTTCAGGCGCAGTGTTTCACTCATTGCATTTTCTGCCCCAGGGTTCTGTCATTGCTTTTGCCGTAGCATTTCAGTCTCAGCGTTTCTGCTCCAGGTTTTCTGTCATTGCAGTTCTGCCTCAGCCTTTCAGGCTCTGCGTTCAGGCTCAGCATTTCTCTCATACATTTTTTGCCCCAGGTTTTTCCTGTCATGGCACGTTGCCTCAGCATGTCAGGCTCAGCGTTTCTCTCATACCATTTCTGCCCCTGGTTTTTCTGTCGTTGCATTTTTGTCATAGCGTTTCTGCCCCACGATTTCTGTCATAGCGTTTCTGCCCCACGATTTCTGTCATAGCGTTTCTGCCCCACGATTTCTGTCATTGCGTTTCTGCCCCACGATTTCTGTCATTGCGTTTCTGCCCCATGATTTCTGTCATTGCGTTTCTGCCCCATGATTTCTGTCATTGCGTTTCTGCCCCACGATTTCTGTCATTGCGTTTCTGCCCCACGATTTCTGTCATTGCGTTTCTGCCCCACGATTTCTGTCATTTCGTCTCTGCCCCACGATTTCTGTCATTGCGTTTTAGTCTCAGCGTTTCTGCCCCAGGGTTCGGTTATAGCGTTGCTGCCCCCACGATTTCTGTCTGGTGTCTCTGCCCCATGATTTCTGTCTGGTGTTTCTGCCCACGATTTCTGTCTGGCGTTTCTGCCCCGCGATTTCTGTCATTTCGTCTGCCCCGCAATTTCTGTCATTTCATCTGCCCCGCGATTTCTGTCATTTATCTGCCCCACGTTTTTCGGTCATTGTGTTTCTGCCCCACGATTTCGGTCGTGGCGTTCTGCCCCACGATTTCCTGTCATAGTGTTTGTCATAGCATTGTCTTCTTTGTGGTTACCATGTGTCATCGTCCTTGTCTATGTTGCAACCTGGGTTGATTAGCTAGTGCTCACATCTCTGGATCTGTCACGTCTACAGATCCATAAGGGCTGAGGTTTAGTTTTTAATGATTGATGACCACAATCTTCTCACCCGTATACCATACTTCATACGATGCATGTTCATTCATTACACCTGTATGTTTACCCACCACGGTCTGTGGGTGCACTAGCCCTGAGTGTTCAATTCTACTGCCTGTCTCTGCGCTGCAGGTTACTCGGACTCACTTACCACTCACTCTAGGGTGGGGGGGGGCTGTTATCATGTTTTTTCACGCGCAGTGGTCTTGACGTTTGTTCATTCTTGTTCTTAGGTAGCCACAGGGGGGGCGTTGTGTTGTGTCTGGTTCTGTTGTCATGTTTAGTTTGTGTTTCCTTAGTTTGGGCTCGCTGCCCGTCTCTGTTGGACTAGTTCATGTGCATCCCTTCAACCATGGGGTGCTTGGTCTGGTTTCTCTAACTTCATTCTGAAGGTGGGGGGGGTGGCGGGCCTCCTAGGTACCTAGTGGCGAGTTCCTGTAGCGTTGGCACTTTTGGGCTGCTTTTTCCTGCTAGTTTTTTCCGTTATGTACTCGTCCGTGGTCTGGCGGTCCAGCACTTGCACTGTTGGGGGAGGTTTGTATTGGCTTCCACACCGATGTCAACTATCTTTGCACTTGTTCCATCAGTCCTGCTGTTGATAGGGTTGGACTATTTGTGCATTCAGGACTCATGATCGGGTCATGCTTCTGCCTGTTATCTGCCAGCCGAGTCCATCGGGTGGGACCGGTGTTTCTGTGTGTCTGGCATTGTTCCATGTTCAACGATGCTGGTTGCCTCAGCGCATTGGCCTTATCTACCTGCTCCTCCAGGTATCCAGCACTTCAGACTCCTGCCAGGTTGTCCTTTTGCAACTCACCCTCTCACTTCCCATACCAAGGGTGGGTAGGCCAGGGGTTTGGGGGGTTTCTTCACAGAGCACTTCACTGGTGTCCGTTGAGGCATTTCATTCTGCTTGGCCTTGTTGCAGGGGCTCCTTGGGCCAGCCTTGCTTCAACTTCCCTCTCGTATCCTCTCATCGCGAGCACTTCAGTCTCATGTCTGGGCTATCTTGGGTGTCAGGCTCAATCCAACCTTCTCGGGATGTTCAGTCGACTTCTGGGATGCTTCGCAGGTTCGATAGAAGGAATCCCCTAACTTGAGTCGATGGGTTTCTCCAGTCATTGTGGATACTCACCCGATACATATATTGTTGCCTTCGGGGCACGCGCTGCCTTACTTGTCGGTCGGTTACCTTCCCTTCTTCACCTAAACATGTGTCTTCTGCCCTCTTCTCAGGCATACCGACCAGCTAGGCCAAGGCACACCTCAGGCCTTGGTTGTTAGGGTTAACGCATTACTTACTCGAAGACTCTGACTACAATTAGGGTGTTTGAGCATAACTAACACTCAAACACTTCCCCTAAATTTAGGACCCCGCTACATATACTATAGATATGTGAAATATATGGTAGCTTTTATTCTTTGCCTGGAGTTTGGTTTTATGAATTCCTTGCATAAAGGTATTCGTATAATCAAGAAGGTAAAAATGTAATTTACATTATTAGTATAAACTATTATTTTACAGTTATAACGCAGTGTTGTTATATGTAGAAGTAATTTGATATGATTGACGTTTTTTATTTAATTCTAAAAATAAATACCGTATTTATTGGCGTATAACACGCACTTTTTTCCCCTTAAAATCAGGGGAAAATCGTGGGTGCGTGTTATACGCCGATACTCCGAATTCCCCTGCTGAAAATGAGCGAGAGGAGCGAGCGGAGCCGAAGCCGAAGTACAATCGGCTTTACTCGGCTCCTCTCGCAGTCCCGCCCATCTCTGACTGCGCCGCTGACGGAGAAAGCCGAGTGTACTTCGCCTAGTCTCGGCTCCTCTCGCAGTCCTGCCTGTGACTGTGAGCAGACACGAGTCTAGGCGAAGTACACTCGGCTTTCTCCGTCAGCGGCGCAGTCAGTGGAGATGGGCGGAACTGCGAGAGGAGCCGAGTCCAGCCGAAGTACACTCGGCCCCGCTCGCTCCTCTCCACAGAAATCGGCGCCAAATTTTAAAAACCGCCGCGACTGACACGATCGCAAAGGCACTGGGCACGGCTGCAGATGGACAGATGAACCCTGGGCACGGCTGCAGATGGACAGATGGACACTGGGCACGGCTGCAGATGGACAGATGGACACTGGGCAAGGCTGCAGATGGACACTGGGCACGGCTGCAGATGGACAGATGGACACTGGGCAAGGCTGCAGATGGACAGATGGACACTGGGCACGGCTGCAGATGGACAGATGGACACTGGGCACGGCTGCAGATGGACAGATGGACACTGGGCAAGGCTGCAGATGGACACTGGGCAAGGCTGCATGCTGCATTTAAATGTAAGTTTTTTTTCCTTGAATTTCCCTCCTAAAAGTTTTTTTCCTTAAAATTCCCTCCTAAACTTGGGGTGCGTGTTATACGCCGGTGCGTGTTATACGCCGATAAATACGGTAAGTTAGAGCTTGAAAGTATGGCATTCGGATGGAAAGATAGCGTTCTGCATTATTTTGTTTGTAATGACCTCTATTGATTACCAGCAGCTTGATGGATTGGCAGAATGTAATAGCGCAGTGTTCTGGCGCCAGACTCTCCCCTTGGGGGTCAGATCTGCAGAACATCTCTCTGCCAGAGAATTTGCCACCATGCATTGTACAGACAGCAGAATCCAGGCTGATCTCTTCATAGCATGCAATTCTCTAAAAATATATATACTGCATTTAATTATTTTTTCTTGTGAATTGACATATTGTGATGGCAAAAAAGGATATTTATTTATGAACTGCAGTCAAGACACAACTAGTGAAGACAAAATTAGTTTAAAAAAAATGTGGCTGCAGCTGTGTAGAAATCTGCAGTTAACAACAAGCAGTTTGTTCCCAATCAGTCTAATTTGACATTCTATATATAGTATTAAACGGGTGGTGGATTTGTACATATTTTGTATTTTCATAAACAAGACAAAAAAAATAAAAATCTTTTTTTTTTTTTTTTTTTATGAAAATATAGCAGATTAATTTTTGTTGTACTTCATCCAGCCCAGACTAAGCTCTAGGCTGCTTTCATTGTCTGTTCGTCTTAGCACTGTTGAAACATGCCGGTTGTTTACAGAGCAAATAACTCAAGGTGAAGTGTACACAGAACTGGAGTCAGAGCAGTAACTCATCATTCTATATCAAATGGCTCAGTCTGAGGTTTTCGGTGAGAGGCAGCTGTAGCTGTGAGCTACCTTTTCTGTGCTGCCTCTTTGTCTAACATATAGTGCTCTGAGAATCCTTTGTCATGTATTAACAACTTAACCCTAGGTGGACATCATATGATGTCCTTAGGTTGAAGTGGATATATCTAAATGATGTCTGTAGCTACAGCTGCGATTGAAAAAATGCTGCACAAATACCATGTGACATAAAAAATTGCAACAACTGACATTTTATTCCCTAGGGTCTAAAAAATATATATAATGTTTGGGGGTTCTGAGTAACTTTCTAGCAAAAAAAAAATATGATTTTTACATGTAGGAGAGGAGTGCCAGAATAGGCCTGGGCTGGAATGTTGATTTGTGTCAAAAACTGTATATATTGAGATTTAGCTATAAATGGGGAACGTTCCAGAAACTGTCCACTCAGGAAAGTACATTTTGGGACTCAACAGATGTACCTTCACACAAGGTTTAGCCTCACAGGGGTTCTCAGCATCACACAAACACAAAGCAAATTTTCGTTCCTCCAGGCTATTTGGTCTGTTTAGACCCTCAGTCTGCTTTAGCACAGACATAAGTTTTTCACCAGGCATAAACCTGGTCACATTGGGCCAGGTGGACTTGGACACATGCTTCTTGCGTGTCTCTCTACACAAGTATAGTTTTTGTGAGTGCTTAGTGCAGTGTTTCTTAACTCCAGTCCTTAAGGCGCCCCGACAGGTCATGTTTTCAGACTTTCCATTATTTTGCACAGGTGATTTGATAAGTTTCTGCCTTACCACAGCTGTTTCATCTATGGGAAATCTTGAAAACATGACCTGTTGGGGCACCTTGAGGACTGGAGTTGAGAAACACTGGCTTAGTGGATAGCAGTCCTTAGATCTCATTGATTATGAGAGTGTCAAACCTTCCTATGTAAGATACACTGCAACTTTACGTTTCAGTGCTGGATGATCCTGCATTTAAAAGTGAATGCAGACATCCCAACCTGCAAAAACTAATTTCAGGGAGGTGGCAAACCCATTTCATGGAGGTGCTGTCGTGCGACGCTCCATGCAACCCCCCACCATCAGAGTCTGAAGAGTTCCCCTTTACTGTAGAACCTCCTGGCTCCTGCTTACATGCTTTGTACCTATGTTTGCATATTTATTCCTCTTTCCAAAGGTGTAACTATAGCCATAGCAGATCAGGTAACTGCTATGGGGCTCATAAGCATGGTGTCCGCTCACTCCAGTCCAGTACATGGCAGGCTGGATTATTAATTTTGCCAACTAAGGGGACTTTAGTAACTATGTCTGCCACTGCCCAATGTGCTTGTTTTAGCTCCTAACAGTGGGACTATTGTGGAGGGCTGGAGGGTGGATGTTATCTATGTGTTTCTGCTTGCAGTATGCCTTGGGTTTTGCCAATGTTTCCCACAATACAGTATCCAATATTTGTCCATACTGTAATAAATATGTATGAATATGATTGATGCAGCTACAGAGTGTGTATAAAACTGTCTGTCTACAGCTTGAGCCAGGCAGCAATTATTGCAGGACACACTATCTGACTGACACACTGTGTTACACACATGAAATTGTACCAATTACAGGTATAGCGATACCCTCAGTTAAGGAGGGCTGCTTGTTTGTTTTGGGCCTTGTAATGAACCGCTATCAACCCCTGGCAATCGGCCCTAACATCTCGTGGCACAGTTAGGAAAGGGGAAGGATGATATAACTGTTATATATCTATACTGTTATATGGTACATCCCCCTTTGTATCCCACCACAGTAATTGACACTGACAACCAAATTACTTAACTATAACTTTTTACTATTGGTAAAAATATAAAAGGGTAATTTGTATACAATATCTCATGCAGATCCATGCAATATAGGTGTACACATTAAAAGGGTATAACATTCAGTAATGCAATGACCATAAAACATAACCCCGCTGCAGCTATCCTCCCTCGTGAGCAAAATGGCTCCCAGCAATGTCCTATACTACCCAGTCAGGCCTGACTACAACTTGGGGTATAGTTTGTTGAAGAATCTTTGCTAGCAACTCTCGATGGTGCACATAAAGAAACAACTTGTAATCCAAAGGGGGTAGCAAATGATCACTAACTTGATAAATCTGGAGAGACTGATAAACTCAGTTCAGCAGACCGTCACTCCAAAGTATAACTGTAGTCAAAGATGGGCCTAGGCAAAGTTAATAGGCAACAAAGTTACTTAGATGTGGTTCTGAGCTGGCGCTCTCTCACCCGACCGGACCGACTCCTGTCCGATACCTCCGCTACTGTGAGTTGCCTCACAGTGCCCACGATGCACCGGGTCTTCGGTCCACCTCTCCTCAGGTGGATCGGATGTTCCGCAGGCTCCTCGGTGGAGCGGAAGGCTCTTTGGAACAAAGTGAGAGGCCCAGGTTTCAGGCCTTGCACGCGCAGCAGGTGAGTGCAGGGATCCTCTTGCAGGGAAGACGGCGTTCCAAGAGAGCGAGCGAGGCCCCTCCTCTCCCTTTTAAAGTCCACCCCAGCAGTCCTTGCGTGGAGAAATGCACCCTGGGTGCCTCAAAGCGTGCTGGGAACTGTAGTCTTGTGGGTGAAAATGATACCCCGCTACACACTCCCCCCACTTGAAATCTTTGGTCCCCAAAGACAGTATCAACAGTAGGAAAATACAAACTCATTAAGGGCTGCTAGAGAAGTTGGCAGAGGAAACTCCCACCAAAACGGGAAAGGGAGCTTGTCCTGCCTACTAGTTACATCAATGGGGTTGACCTGTCTAACTATGCCAGAGAGTGAGCTGGGGTTACCTTCCACCAAATGCACAGCAGAAGGATCAGGTGTTGGTAGTGTCCTTCGAGCAGTGGTTACGGTATCCTCAGAACTTTCCCCCATCTGAGTATAGGTTAACTTCCCAGGAGGGTGAATGGTTCTCTTGGCTCTCTGTTCTCTTGGGGTGACTGTTTCATCCCTCACAGGCTCTTCTTCTGGAGTAGGTACACTGGGCTCCAATACTTCTGGTACATCCAGATCAGGTGCAGGAAGATGTTGGGAGTAATCTTGATGATCAGCAGAAGGTGACCATGTGGCATCTTTCCACTCTTCAGACAGAGGACTAGACGGAACAAACTCAGTGGCTTCCACATTCAATGTACTATCCACAGTACCTTCAGAAGGTGGAAGATCTATAGACATGGGCTCTGGGGTCTGAGAAGGCCACAACCATCCAAACTCTTCTTCCTCACTCTGATCAGAGACATCCATTTCTCCGGACTGAGATGCCTGAGACCAAGTGTAAGGCCTAGGTGTCTCCAAGCTTGAGGATGGTCCAGGGGAATCTTCTACAGGAGGTATCCGAACCGCTTCTGAAAGTGGAAGTAAGTGGTTTCTGTGCCATGTCTTCAGCGGCCCTATCTTCCCTTCTGGTTTTAGCTGATATACCGGCAGGTCTGGTAACTTCTTACAGATCACATATGGTTCCGGTCTCCATCTGTCTGCTAATTTATGCTTCCCTGGAACTCCTAGGTTTCGCAGCAGCACTCTGTCTCCGGGCTGTAGGTCCTGAATTCGAACCTTGAGGTCAAAGTTCCTCTTGTTCCGGGCTCCTCTTTGCTCTGAGGCCACTTGGGCCTGTTCAAAAGCTAGCTTCAAACTCTTCCTCAGTCTATCTACATATCCCTTATGTAAGGTGGCTGAAGTGCGATCCGTTGATATGCCGAATGCCAGATCCACAGGCAGTCTTGCTTCCCTGTCAAACATAAGGCGATATGGAGAGTACCCTGTGGCATCGCTAGTGGTACTGTTGTAAGCATGCACAATGGCTGCTATGTGCTTGCTCCAATGCTGCTTCGGCTCGCTACTCAGAGTCCCCAACATATTTAGCAGAGTCCTGTTGAACCTCTCCGGCTGAGCATCACCCTGGGGGTGATAAGGGGTAGTGCAGGTTTTCTTGATACCCAAAGAGTCCAGCAATTTCTTGATTAATCGACTCTCAAAGTCTCTCCCTTGGTCTGAGTGCAGGCGTTGTGGCAGCTCATAATGCACAAAGTATTTCTCCACTAAGATTTTAGCTACAGTGGATGCCTTCTAGTCTTTGGCTGGAAAAGCCTGAGCATAACGAATGAAATGGTCGGTTATCACCAGAACATTTCCTTGTCCACTTAAGTCAGGTTCTAGACAGAGAAAGTCAATGCACACCAAGTCCAAGGGTCCCTGACTCTGCAGATGGCCCATTGGGGCAGCTTGACGTGGCAATGTCTTCCTCTGGATACAGCGAGCACAGGAGTGGCAGTACTCCTCCACTTCAGCCCGCATACAAGGCCAATAGAACCTATCCCTTACAAGCTGGAATGTTCATTCGGCCCCCAAATGGCCATGATTATCATGTAAGGCAGCCAAAACAGTTCTTCTGTATTTCTCCGGCAGAAACAGCTGCCACTTTTCTTCTAGGTCATCAGAGGGGCCCCTTCGGTAGACCACCCCTTTATGCACCTGCAACTTGTCACATTCTTTGTGGACCAACCGGGCCACCTTTGAGGGGTCCTTCAGAAGTCTGCCTGGATCCTGGTCCTCCAATGTTTCCATTGCTAATCTTCCCCAAGGGTCTTCCAACTGGTCTCTCCTTAAGTCCTTTTTGGACAGTTTTGGCAGGTCATCCTCTCCAACTTGGGTCACATTGCAGTAACACTTAGGCACCCCCACCGCAGAAACACCGATCTCTTCAGCCCTTGACCCACCACTAGCTTGAAGCTGTACTCCTTGACACAAGGCCCGTACCCCATCTGGGGTTACCTGGGTCCAATCTTCTGGATGGTGTGTGGGTGCGTGGGCTCTTCTGGACAATGCGTCTGCATCATGGTTTCCAGCTCCGGGCCTATACTTCAGTTGAATCCGGCTAGGGCTGCTAACCAACGGTGACCAGTGGCATCCAGCTTGGCCGTGGTGAAGAGATAGGTGAGTGGATTATTGTCAGTCTTTACTGTGAAGTCGGCTCCATACAGGTAATCTCTGAGTTTATCCACAACTGCCCACTTTAGGGCCAGGAACTCCAACTTGTGAGTGGGGTAGTTCTTTTGTGCGGGTGCCAGACTACTACTAATGTAGGCAACTGGGCGCAACTGTCCTTCATATTCTTGATATAGCACCCCTCCTAGACCATCATGGCTGGCATCTACATGCAGTTCATATGGCTTTTTGGGATCAGCATATGCCGGAACTGGTGCAGTGGTAACACTCTTCTTTAACATCTGGAAGGCTTCTTCGCACTCCCCTGTCCACTGGTCTTCCACGGACTCTCCAGGCTTCCTGGGGCCAGCATCATCTTCCTCCCATTCCGTCTTCAGTAGCTCATTCAGGGGTTTGGCAATTTTTGCAAATCCTTCCACGAATCTACGGTAGTAGGAACAGAAGCCTAAGAAGGATCTGAGCTCAGTCACTGTAGTTGGTCTGGGCCATTAGGTGACTGCATCCAGTTTATCAGGGTCGGTAGACACTCCTTCTGCAGATACTACGTGTCCCCGATAGTGGACCGAGGACTGGTAGAACTGGCATTTTTCTCTGGAGAGTTTCAATCCCCCTTCACTGAGTCTCTTCAGGACTTTCTCCAATCTTTCTTCGTGCTCCTCCAGAGTCTTCCCGAAGACAATGATGTCGTCTAGATACACCAGGACTTCGATCAGATTTATGTCCCCGACGGTCTTCTCCATCAACCCCTGGAAAGTAGCAGGGGCTCCCGACAGGCCTTGGGGCATCCTGTTGAATTCATAGAATCCCACTGGGGTGATGAAGGCCGTCTTCTCCTTATCTTCAGGGTGCATTGGGATTTGGTAATACCCACTCTTCAGGTCCATGACACTGAACCAGTTGGCCCCAGACAGACTCTGCAAAGCATCTTCTATCCTGGGGGTAGTGTACTGGTCGGGTATGGTCCTCCTGTTGAGAGTCCTGTAGTCTATGCAGAGTCTCAGCGACCCGTTTTTCTTCCTTACCACCATGATGGGGGAAGCATATGGACTTCTGGACTCTCGGATGACCCCTGTCCTCTTTAGCTATGCCAGCTGCTCACGCAAATCTTCCAAGTCAGCCAGTGGAACTCTTCGGACCCTCTCCCGAAAGGGTTTGTCTTCTTGAAGACGGATTTTATGGGTGGCACTTCTCGCACACCCCACGTCAAACTCATCTTCTGAGAATATTCTTCTCCAACTTGTCAGCTGGGCCTTGGCTCTTTCCTTCCATTTCAGTGGCAAGGCGGTATCTTCAAGGCAGAACTCCTCCAGGGTGGCTTCTCCTCCCTTGGACCCTAATTCAGACAGGGCCACTGGGGTAGCAGGATTCACTTTGCCCAGTAGCACCCGGGCTGGGATCTTCACAGGAGAATTAGTGACATTTCTGCCACTCACCGGAATCTGGCCCTTGGCTTTCTTCAGTGCCCTCAATGGGACCACTTCAGGGAGTACTTCCAATCCTTGGTGAGTGTTGAAGGGGTCTGGCTCCATGACTACAAAGGGACCCAGCTGCTCACAGGAGAGTTTTACCGTAGCCTGAAGACAGGTCACCTCACCAGGCTGCAGTATCTTCTCTCTTCTAGACAGTCTCCAGACTCTTCCCACCCCCTCTTCCGGGGCCTTTTGCTCCAGGATCAACTTCTGGTAGACCTGTTGCAACATGGGGTGAATCTTCTGTTTGGGAGAACTCCGCTCTTGCACTAACGGGGTCAGCAGTCTCCGGACCAAGTCAGTAGTGGTCCCCATCAACATGGACATCGTGTTGGCTCCTGGTGGGCGAGGGCAAATCACCGCCAGGGTGTCAAAAACTTTGGCCTTCCCGGTCACAGAGGGGTCAAAGGCCAGCCTGATTGAAACATAACCGTCGTAGGGGAAGCTACGAGTGCCTATCCCCCCTATCTTCAGGTCTTCCAGCTTCTGCAAGGGCACATGACTCAAATGCTTCTGATTAAAGTCTCTGTATAAGAGAGTCACTTGGACTCCTGTGTCTAGGAGTGCCTTGGTGTAAACTCCCTCCACTTGAACGGAGACTAGAGGGGAGGGTCCAACTAATTTATCCGGGAACTTCTTAGGAGGTATTTTCTCCTTTGGACTCCTTGATTTTTCCAATGGTATTTTCTTCTTTTTCCATTTCTCTCTGGACCTCAACCCTTTTTGAACCTGGTATGCATTGATCTTTCTCTGGTTGTCAAATTTCAACTCCCGACAAGCGGTATGGGAGTTTTTAGGAGGGGAATTGTTTCCCTTCTCTTTTTGCTCTGCTTGTTTTTGGATCTTGTTGGAGCTTTCTGTAGGTAGCGGGCGCCCGGCTGACTCCTTCACAGGGGCCCTCTGAAGTTTTCCGCCGGCTGGTACTGAGTGCCTCGGTTCTTTCTTGGGCTGGTACACACTCTTTCAGGGTGACCAATTCCTCCACAATTGAAGCAGATAATTTCCTTCATTAATTTTGGGGATGCTGGAGTGGGAACATTCTGGTCCGGTTCCTTCCGGATCTCTTCCTTCTCCTTGGCTCCCGAGTTCTTGGCCAATAAAGCGGTCAACAAGTCCAGTACTTGGGCCATTTGAGACTTCAAGGTTTCTACTTCTGAGTCACGTTCGGTAACTACTGTCGTTCTGACTCCTACCGAAACAGGTGGGGTGGTCTTCTTAACCCCCTCTTGATCCTTCATCAAGGCCTCTTCGTCCCTTATGATCCGCACAAGGTCTGTGTAATTCAGAGCCTTGACTCCGTCAGAGGTCTTCAGGTGAAGCCAAACTGGACCTGACCGTAAGGCTTCCCTTAGGATCTGCTTCATCCTGGTAGCATCTATGACATGTGGCTGCATTCCTTTTCTCAGTACAATCTGGCACAGCATTCTATTCAGTCTCCGGACATACTCGGACAACTTCTCCCTTGGCTGTTGGAAGGTATGTTCAAATTGATACACCAGCTCCGACACCTTCTCCAGCTGGCCAAATTCCTCCTGCAACATAGACAAATAATCCATTGCTGTACACACAGTATTGCTGCACCTAAGATTTTTCACAGCCTCAGCAGCAGGACCCTTCAAGCTCTCACTGATGCGCTGCTTCTTCTGCGCTTCTGGAACTTCCCAGCCTTCTACTGCCTGCATTGCCTGCTCGATCCAAGTATCGAAATCTTCCTCCCCGGGTGGCACAGGTTGTGTTCCTGAAAACACCCGGAGTTTCCGGTACACAGCTTCCACATGCACCGTGTTGTTTTTCTGGCACTTAACAACAAAGTCTCCCAACGCAGTCAGCAGTTCCGGCCCTATGGCGGTCAGGGGTGACTTTGGGGCTTTCGTTTCGCTACTGCCTCCCATTTTGTGGAAAAGTGACGGAGATAACTGCGGGGAGGTCCGTGGAGACTCTTTCTTCACAGCCCCAGTATGCACTAAGCGATACGTTCTGTCATCTATGTCTTTTACACTCTGCCCTTTAAACTCTTCTGGGACTCCTCTTGTCCATTCTATTAGTGCATATGCCCCCGAGGTATTTGTCTTTACATCCACCGCCCATGCTTTCCAGTTTGGGGATATTGACATTATTAGCTGCTTTACCTCTTCTTTCTCCTGGATCCCTCCCGGGAGTTCAATAGCTACCGCCCGGAGTGGATCCACAGACTCCTCTGCGCACCATTGTGTCACTGCCTGCAGGTCCATGCTGGCATTTCAGACCGCCTTGATTGCAGCGTGCAATATACAAGGATCCCGGAACCGAGCCCCCATGTATAGCGATACCCTCAGTTTAAGAGGGCTGCTTGTTTGTTTTGGGCCTTGTAATGCACCGCTATCAACCCCTGGCAATCGGCCCTAACCTCTCATTGCACAGTTAGGAAAGGGGAAGGATGATATAACTGTTATATATCTATACTGTTATATGGTACAACCCCCTTTGTATCCCAGCACAGTAATTGACACTGACAACCAAATAACTTTTTACTATTGGTAAAAATATAAAAGGGTAATTTGTATACAATATCTCATGCAGATCCCTGCAATATAGGTGTACACATTAAAAGGGTATAACATTCAGTAATGCAATGACCATAAAATATAACCCCGCTGCAGCTATCCTCCCTCGTGAGGAAAATGGCGCCCAGCAATGTCCTATACTACCCAGTCAGGCCTGACTACAACTTGGGGTATAGTTTGTTGAAGAATCTTCGCTAGCAACTCTCGATGGTGCACATAAAGAAACAACTTGTAATCCAAAAGGGGTAGCAAATGATCACTAACTTGATAAATCTGGAGAGACTGATAAACTCAGTTCAGCAGACCATCTCTCCAAAGTATAACTGTAGACAAAGATGGGCCTCGGCAAAGTTACTTAGATGTGGTTCTGAGCTGGCACTCTCTCACCCGACCGGACCGACTCCTGTCCGATACCTCCGCTACTGTGAGTTGCCTCACAGTGCCCACGATGCACCGGGTCTTCGGTCCTCCAGAAGATGGTGGCACCTCGGGTGGATCGGATGTTCTGCAGGCTCCTCGGTGGAGCAGAAGGCTCTCTGGAACAAAGTGCGAGGCCCAGGCTTCAGGCCTTGCACGCGCAGCAGGTGAGTGCAGGGATCCTCTTGCAGGGAAGACGGCGTTCCAAGAGAGTGAGCGAGGCCCCTCCTCTCCCTTTTAAAGTCCACCCCAGCAGTCCTTGCGCGGAGAAATGCACCCTGGGTGCCTCAAAGCGTGCTGGGAACTGTAGTCTTGCGGGTGAAAATGATACCCCGCTACACAGGCCACACTGAAACTGTTACACATCAGACTGTCTGTACCTTCTTCTCTTCTCAGCTCTAGCCTGAGCCTCCATTCCACAGTGCAGACCGCGTGGGACAGCCAGCCAAGGCACTGCACGGGCTCCTCTGCTCCATTGTGGGTGGGACTGGAGGAGGGAACGACGTCACGATAAGTGGGCAGCGCACTGCGTCTGCACTCAGCACCTCATTGGCTGTCACGGCACCTGTCACTGGGCACACAGGAAGCAGCCTAATTGTAATCATGATGGGCATTGGTAGGCGGCGGCGTCACCTCCAATCCTATTGGCAGACACAGACAGCGCTGGTCGAACGGACCGTGAAGTCTGCACACTGCGCGGTCCGCAGCAATGCACAGAGTCATTACACACAGAGGTAGCACTATGCCGGCAGAGCCACGGCCGCCGCCGGGCCACGCAAACTGACATGCCACACTCACACCTCTCAGCTAGGCTAGGCAGCAGTGCGCCCCTAGGCGGCCACCTAGCGGGAGATCGCCCTGCGCTCGCGGGTGTCCGGGAGCCCGCAGCCAAATGCGGGAGACTCCCGCAACTCACGGGAGACTTGAGTTGTCTGGTGAATGTAGCAGAATAGTGCATGAGTCAAGTTTTAGACACAACCCTTTATGTATTGCAATTCTGACAGGTGCCCCGCACACTCATTCTGCTCTCTTGCAGGTTTTGCCCACCATTCACACTATGGTAGAGAATGAAGGAAGCTCTATCTGCACTGTAAGCACTAAAGCCCAATCATACCTAAACTGTTCCACCCTTATCTATTTACAAAGTTACATCTGCTGCCATGAGCACTACACACTCTGTGTCACGTACCTGACTGTGGAGCTCAAGATGACGAGGCTGGCCTCTTGCACATTTCCCATCCAAGCACCCCTGGTGGTGGAGACAGGGACTGCTAGGGCATAGATGCCAGGAAATTGGTTCAGCAAACTTGAACTTGGAACAGCTGAGGTTGGATGAGCAGAATTGAGGAGTTCAGTCACAAGCCAAGTTCAGTAACAGCCAAGCAGGTAGGTACAGAATCATGATCAGAATCCAAGTCAGAGGCAGGGGTTGGCAACGTGGTGGCAGCGAGGTACAAAATCAGCAAGCGGAAAATTTGTCAAATGTCCAGGCCAGGGTCAGTAACAGGAAATCAGTAGTAGATACAGTATAAGACAAAGGGAATCCAAAGAAGTGTCAGACGTAGCCAGGTTCGTAGCAAGATCAGCAGGTTTTTACAAATACATAACACAGGAACCATAACTGAAGACAATCCGGCAATGAGGCCTTAAGGTTTAAATAGACTGCCGGGTACCCTGATGTGTGTGTGAGCTTGCGCATGTGCATTTTTGTCTGTCCACATCTTGTCAAACTCCTATGCTCATAGGTATGTGCACGATAGTGCTTATGCGTACGAAAATTAGCACTTGCTACACAAGGCGCCTGACACTCTGATCTATGTGTTGTACAGTATTCTTAAGCCAGCCATAGATGTTCGAACCATGTATGGGCAGGCTGATTGTACCCATACATGCCCATCTATGGCCAGCTTTAACTTCTTATAAGCAGGTGGCACTCCGCTCTCGTCTCAACCCCTGACCACAATCAACTGCATCTCTCCCCAATAGTTACATAGTTACATAGTTAGTCAGGTTGAAAAAAGACACAAGTCCATCCAGTTCAACCATAAAAAAAATAAAAAAAATATTGTACAATCCCATATACCCAATTCTATACCCACAGTTGATCCAGAGGAAGGCAAAAAACCCCAGCAGAGCATGATCCAATTTGCTACAGCAGGGGAAAAAATTCCTTCCTGATCCCCCATTATAGCCATTATCATTTCCAAATCTACCTCTCTATTCCGAAGCCACATTAATCTTTTGCATTTCCCCTGCCTTACAAAGTGTCGTGGAAATTCCACTATACGCTATGCATAATCCATGTCACTTTCAGCCTTTTGGTATAATGCATCTTAGTAAACCCATGTTTCCCATATAAGTTTAGCGGGTGGTTACATTTAGGGGGAAGCATCTGAGTGGTAGCTAGGCTCAGATGCACTAATTGTTAGTTCTCATGGACCATTTCTATCCCTGGGAGATAGTACTGGTGTGTAAGTTCACTGGGGCCTATGGGTGGCGCTGTTGCCATGGGCCCGTGTTGAACCGCAGTACAAGGTTGTGTCCTTTTTGTCCCCTCTCGGCAGCAGCACGGTGGGGCGGGGAACCTGCTGTGCCTATCGGGAGAGGATATAAAAGGGGGCGGCCATCTTCCAGAGGTGTCGTCAGTTCCGCGTTTAGGCACCTTAGGCCTGGGTGCGTGTGTGTTGCTTCCGGGTGCCCTAGGCCCGGAGGCCTGGTCGGGTTGTCTCTGGGTGCCCTAGGCCCAGAGACGGAGCTGCTGTTCCATCTCAGACAACTTCAGTCTGGGGTGAGGTACTTTGGAGAAAGGCCCAGAGCCCAGCAGCCTTCAGCTGGGATCCGCCAGGGACCGAGACTCCCAGAGACCTGCCTTGCGAGGGGACCCGTATCCAGGACGAGGAGGCCAGGGAGGTGACCCTTTCTGAAGATCCAGTGCAGAGTCATGGTGACAGATGGGGCCTCTGGTAACTCTCCAGAGGGATGTTCTTGTCCTATAAGGGCTAGTTCACTAACGGAAGGAAGTGCGTGTTCTTTAAATCACAGTGGCAGTGATACTACGCACCCAAGGTCAGTAGCAGTGGCTTTCATATTTTTTCACCCGGTCAGTGGCAGTGACCAACCTCATGGTCTGTGGCAGAGACCGTGCACCAAACCTGTTCGTGCTGATCAGAGCAGGAGAAACCCAAATTCAAGTTTGTGCCTGGACCTCCTCCCACCTTATCTGACCTGTGTCTTGTCCCAACCTGTCTGCTCTCAAAGAGACTGTTTATTGTGCAAGAAGGAATAAATAAGTGTTGGACCTTTCAGTTGGTGTGGACAGTTGCTTACTGGGGAGAATTAAAGACTTGTTTCTGACTACTGCAGAAACGAGGTCAGCACTGGAGGCTTTTTAACACTGGCTGCAAGCAGGCCCGAGAAACTAACACCGCTCAACCTCCCTATTCAGGAGGGTACGGGCTTGTGGTGCGGTGTGCCTCATTCTTTTCCTGCGGAGGAGCCAAGCAGAAGAAAAGCAGGTAAAGTCTGGGGTTGGTGCGCTACATAAGTAACACACACATGACCACAATCCTTACATCTTTAGCTCAAAGTCCCACATATTCCCTGTTTTCTTTGATACTGATTAAGGATGGAGGTTCAAGAGCCTTCACTTCCTTGTATCCGACTCCCAATGGTCAAGTTACTACATACCACATTGAACACAGCTGATTTTCATGGACACACTGCTGCTGTAATTGTCTCTGCTCCCTTGAGCTGATTTGTTTCAGTGTGTTCTGCAGCCAACAGGTTGGCCGGTGTTTTGTTTGCACGGGAGCTGCGATGCACACTGGATGCCCTCCCTCTCCCCTCCTTCCCATACACTATGGGGGTGGGCAGTTTCACCATGCATCGGTGCCACACCTCAAGCGCCATGCATGCGACGTCCAGTGGGCGTCCCCTCACGCAGACGTGTGCTATTTCAGCTTGGCTGACACATGGGGAGTAGGTCCGGCTGCAGCCGTGCTGTCTCCCCTTTGTTCTCATGCCAGTGTGACGCTGGATGGGACCCTGGCTGCTGGGTTCACCCTGCAGTTCCCCTTCAGTGACCTTTTCTCAGCAGTCCCACGCTGCACTCCATTTTTGGTTCATATCCCATCAGGACCTACATGGGTAAATACATAGCAAGCTCTTGATACATTTTCAATTCCTCTCTTTTTATAACAAACATCATTACTATTTCTTTACTCTAGCTTTCATTTTTTTCAGGAATCTCCTCCCTATTCTCACTGTATGGACACCCTATTTTTTCATTCTGTTCACCTTGTTGATATGCTCCACATTATACTTTTATACTGTGGTGATGGGCTTACTTTATATGATATTTATTTTTATTTATATCAATATGGTAACAAACCACTTACTGTATTGTATACAATATAGAAACCCCATCCACAGCTATATCAAGATTTTTCTATACAAACACACTTTTTGGGGGACTGCGTGTGTGCTCCTGGTTCATGCTTGGGTCCTTTCCAGGGCCGGACTGGCCTACCGGGATACCGAGAAATTTCCCGGTAGGCCACCTGCACTCATTGCCCTGGGGCCGCTATTGGCTCGGAGCTTGCCCAGTTGCCTGTCAGTAAAATGAAGAGCAGCGGTGGCCGCCGCAATGCCTCCTCTTCTTATCCGGCACTGAACTGAGTGACATCACATGCCTGAGAGGAGCAGGAGAACACTGTGATGCTGCTTGATTTCTTCTCCTTCCATCTGGCCTGTGCGGCGTCAGCTCCTCACAACAGTTTGCATGCAGAGTCACGAGTGAGGGCAGCAGGACTGCAGAATAATAGGAGAAGTGAACGGCTGTGGAGTGGAAGAATTAAGGTGCTGCAATCTCTGTATAATCTCTCTCTCATTGCACGGTGCACCCCCCTCTCTCTCTCTCTCTCTCTCTGCCATCTCTATCTCTCCCTCTCTCTCTCTCTCTCTGCCTCTCTCTCTCTCTCTCAAAGCAAACTCACTTTTTCTTACAGGTAAAAATAAATGGCCTGCAGAGCATTGCACTCTCTCTCTCACCGTTGCAGCCCCTCCCCCTCTCTCACACACACCATTGCAGCCCCTCTCTCACCATTGCAGCCCCCCCCTCTCTCTCTCACACACACCATTGCAACCCCTCTCTCCTCTCTCTCACACACCATTGCAGCCCCTCTCTCTCACACACACCATTGCAACCCCTCTCTCTCACACACACCATTGCAGCCCCTCTCTCTCTCGCACACACCATTGCAACCCCTCTCTCTCTCTCACACACACCATTGCAACCCCTCTCTCTCTTACACACACCATTGCAACCCCTCTCTCTCTTACACACACCATTGCAGCCCCTCTCTCTCTCTCTCTCACACACACACACCATTGCAACTCCTCTCTCTAACACACACCATTGCAACCCCCCTCTCTCTCTCACATACACCATTGCAACCCCTCTCTCTCTCACACACACAACATTGCAACCCCTCTCCCTCTCACACACCATTGCAGCCCCTCTTTCTCACACACACACCATTGCAGCCCCTCTCTCTCTCACACACACACACACCATTGCAGCCCCCTCTCTCTCTCTCTCTCTCACACCATTGCAGCCCCCCTCTCTCTCACACACACACCCCATTGTAGTCCCTCTCTCTCTCACACACACACCATTTCAGCCCCCCCCCTCTCTCACACACACCATTGCAGCCCCTCTCTCTCACACACACACACACCATTGCAGCCCCTCTCTCTCTCTCGCACACCATTGCAGCCTCTTTCTCTCTCTCTCACACACACCATTGCAGTCTCTCTCTCTCTCTTTCTCTCTCTCTCTCTCACACACCATTGCAGCCCCCCCTTCTCTCTCTCTCTCTGACACACACCATTGCAGCCCCCTGTCTCTCTCACACACCATTGCAGACCCCCCTCTCTCTCTCTCTCACACACACACACACCATTGCAGCCCCCCTCTCTCTCTCTCTCTCACACACCAATGCAGCCCCTCTCTCTCACACACACCATTGCAGCCCCTCTCTCTCTCACACCATTGCAGCCCCTCTCTCTCTCACACCATTGCAGCCCCTCTCTCTCACACACCATTGCAGCCCCCTCTCTCACACACACCATTGCAAGCCCCCCCTCTCTCACACACACCATTGCAGCCCCTCTCTCTCACACACACACACACCATTGCAGCCCCTCTCTCTCTCTCGCACACCATTGCAGCCTCTTTCTCTCTCTCTCACACACACCATTGCAGTCTCTCTCTCTCTCTCTCTTTCTCTCTCTCTCTCTCACACACCATTGCAGCCCCCCCTTCTCTCTCTCTCTGACACACACCATTGCAGCCCCCTGTCTCTCTCACACACCATTGCAGACCCCCCTCTCTCTCTCTCTCACACACACACACACCATTGCAGCCCCCCTCTCTCACACACACCATTGCAGCCTCTCTCTCACGCACACCATTGCAGACCCTCTCTCTCTCACCATTGCAGCCTCTTTCTCTCTCTCTCACACACACCATTGCAGTCTCTCTCTCTCTCTCTCTTTCTCTCTCTCTCTCTCACACACCATTGCAGCCCCCCCTTCTCTCTCTCTCTGACACACACCATTGCAGCCCCCTGTCTCTCTCACACACCATTGCAGACCCCCCTCTCTCTCTCTCACACACACACACACCATTGCAGCCCCCCTCTCTCTCTCTCTCTCACACACCAATGCAGCCCCTCTCTCTCACACACACCATTGCAGCCCCTCTCTCTCTCACACCATTGCAGCCCCTCTCTCTCTCACACCATTGCAGCCCCTCTCTCTCACACACCATTGCAGCCCCCTCTCTCACACACACCATTGCAGCCTCTCTCTCACGCACACCATTGCAGACCCTCTCTCTCTCACCATTGCAGCCCCTCTTTCTCTCTCACACGCCATTGCAGCCCCCCTCTCTCTCTCTCTCTCTCACACACACCATTGCAGCCCATCTCTCTCTCACCATTGCAGCCCCTCTCTCTCTCTCTCACACACACACCATTGCAGCCCCTCTCTCTCACACACCATTGCAGCCCCCTCTCTCTCTCACACACCATAGCATCCCCCCCTCTCTCTCACACACCATTGCAGCCCCCCTCTCTCTCACACCATTGCAGCCCCTCTCTCTCACACACCATTGCAGCCCCCTCTCTCACGCACACCATTGCAAACCTCTCTCTCTCACCATTGCAGCCCCTCTTTCTCTCTCACACGCCATTGCAGCCCCCCTCTCTCTCTCTCTCACACACACCATTGCAGCCCATCTCTCTCTCACCATTGCAGCCCCTCTCTCTCTCTCACACACACACACCATTGCAGCCCCTCTCTCTCACACACCATTGCAGCCCCCCTCTCTCTCTCACACACCATAGCATCCCCCCTCTCTCTCACACACCATTGCAGCCCCTCTCTCTCTCACACACCATTGCAGCCCCTCTCTCTCACACACACACATTGCAGCCCCCCTCTCTCTCTCTCTCTCTCACCATTGCAGCCCCACCATTGTGCACTTATAAAAAAATTGCCTGCTGAGCATTGCCCCCCCCCCCTATTGTGGATTTCTTTATTTAAAAAAGAAATAACTTATGTATTATAATAATATAAATAATAATAAAACATGAATGTATTTAATATAATAATAAATAAACATTTTTTTGCAGGTAAAAAAAAAAAGTGCATTTATAATCTTTTTTGCCTGCAGAGCATCTCTCTCTCTCTCTCTGCGATTATGGGCATAGTCAGGCTGCGATTATGGGCAAAGTGGTAGGCTGCATTTGATGGGCACTGGTGAGACTGCATTGATCTCTTGTATCATGTCCTCAGTCTCTGATCATCTCTTGTATTATGTCCGCAACCTCTGGCCATCTCTTGTCTTATATCATGTCTTACCTTAGGCTGCTTTCACACCGAAGAAAATAATGACATTATCCTGTTGGGCTGGTATAATAATTGCTATGGGGTAGGGCTGGGGAAAAAATTGATTTAAATCTTGAATCGAGTTGAGAGGTCAAATCGATTCAGCCCCTTTTGAGATGAAAAATGCCACACGACAAGGGTGCTCACTGTCACCGCTGCTATTTGTCCTTACCTTAGAGCCCTTGTTAAAAGGAATCAGGAAGAATGTTGATATAAGGGGGATAAAAGTAGGGGAAGAAGAGCACAAACTTGCAGCGTATGCTGACGACATCATATTCTATGTAACACAGCCTAGAATAACCCTGCCTAATATAATGAAAGCTTTAAAAGATTTTGGAAAAATTTCTAACTTTAAAATAAACCCGGCAAAATCAGAAATTTTGAGTCTTAATATACCTAAAGCAGACAGGATTACCTACCAAAAAGAATTTCCATTTCAATGGGGTTTAAAAGAACTGAAGTACCTCGGGGTTAAGATAACAACTACTAATGAGACAATATACAAAGCTAATTATATCCCACTATTAAATGACATTAAAGCTGAACTTAATAGAATAACTCCAGGACAATTATCCTGGAGCGGCAGAATAAACATTTACAAAATGGTAATTCTGCCTAAAATAATGTATAAATGGCAAATGTTACCAATCCCAATACCACAAGTATTATTTAATAAATTACAGTCAATGTTCCTAAAATTTATATGGTGTGGGAGAAAACCACAAATTAAACTTGCACTTTTAATTAAGGAAAAGGCACAAGGAGGATTAGGGGCTTCAGATTTGAGAAATTATTATTTTGCAATAGTTTTATCACGAATAATAGAATGGGCCAAAAATAATTTAGAAAAAAGATGGGTGATTATGGAGGCCACTATAAGTAAAGCACTATTGGGAAAGGTGATTTGGATACCCGAGCAATATCGGGAACTTAGTACGGACATTCACATTATTACCAGAAACGCACTTAAAATATGGGACAAAATTCACAGAAAGGAAAAATGGGAGTTCAATTCACCTTTAATTCCACTAACCAACACAAAATATTTTAAACCGGGTGTTGAAAAATTATTTGGAAAATGGATCATGAAAGATAATCTACAACTGAAAGATGTAATGGAGAAAGATAAACTGCTGGGGTATCAGGAATTAAAAAACAAATGGGAATTACTGAGGTTGGACGAATGGCGGTATGCTCAGTTAAAAAAATTTTGGGAAAAATTACCACGGCCTAATAGATCTATAGAAAGCTTAAGGCCTTTAGAGAGATTGTGTGAGGAGAAGGTGAAGAAGGGAGTAATCTCTAAGATCTATAAAATATTAATCGACACAAAAAAGCCGAGCACACCGCCATTTATCAAGAAATGGGAGGAAGAGTTGGGGTCACAGGTCAACAACCTGGAGATTAGGCAAATTATAGAGAGAGTACATGTCACATCAGTAAACCAAAATGAAAGGGAACTAAATTACAAATGTCTAGCTCGTTGGTACTTAACCCCTGACAAGGTACATAAATGTGCAAATGAAAGTACATTATCTCCTTGTGAAACATAATATTTTCTTTTGTACATTTGGATTTATTTTTTTTGTATGCTATGAGATATGAAAACTAATAAAGATTAATAAAAAAAAAAAAAAAAAAAAAATTGATTCAGATTTTCAACAAATCGATTTTTTGGATTATTTATTTTTTGCACTAGGACTGGCGCTGACACCGTGCCGGTCCTGAGGAGCTGCGGGCAGGAGTTTTTAGGTGAGGCCGCGGCTTCGGCCTAGTCCGCAAGGCCGGACGCCACCGACTAGGCCGAAGCCGTGGCCTCGCCTGAAAACTCCTGCCCGCAGCTCCTCTGGACCGGCGCGGTGTCCATAAAAAAAAAAACTCGATTCGAATCTAGAATCTATTTTTTTATTTTTTTTAATTCGCAGATTTTTTGGGGGGAGAAAATTGCCCAGCTCTACTATGGGACTGGTATGACATTTTTTCCAAGGCTGGTTTTTATTCCCAGTCCGGCCCTGGTCCTTTCCTCCACTCCCGTGCTGGACATATTTATCTGGCCGACCTCCGGCAGGTGGTATCGCATGGTCTCAGTATCAGTTCTTATGTGAGTACTTTCAGTTATGGCCGTTTATTTGTTCATCATTATCTTTAATCCCCCCACCCCCCCCCCCAGTTTGTTGTTATATCAAACTATAATGGAGATTTTTATCCCCTCTTTAGTATATCAATGCACTTGCTCCTGATGAGTGGATAGAAGTCCATGAAACGTTGTTGAGATTATTTTGATGCATCCGCTTCATATTTATGATTCTAGATGGTTTTATTGCTTTACCACACTGATGTAATGTTATCTCTACTCCATTTGGGGGACTATTTACTTTCTGTGTCATGTTGGTTACTATCCTCAATATGTATGTTTATACATTGTATTCTATATGCCAATGTGCTATTATGCATTTATATGGGTTGACCCATGACCTATCTTTGGTCTAATAAAAAATATAATTTTTTACATATGTATATGATTTTGTCTGGCTCTACCCCACGCACCTCATCTAAAGTCCCACCCTCCCCCCTCTTTTTCTCATCCACAGGAGTGGGGGGGAGAAGTGCACATGTCTCATCCACTTGAGGCATGTTCACTGCCCCCCACCCAGCCACATGCATGCACATCCACCATCTTGGTCAGCATGGAGCCCATTCAATATTTCTCAGAGTAACCGGTATCTAGTAAGATCATTCTACTTGTTCTTACAGGCTTGAGAAGATCTGTGGGGACATTGCTACTGCTGTTGTCAGTATACGGTATGAGTATACCAACAAGGCAGATATCAATGTCCTCTTATAAAAGCAGATATGTATCCAAAAGGGATAGCGTAGCCACAACAGAGATTTAATATGTTTCTCTCGTTATGCGGACTTCGCTTCTCTAATGTGCATAGCCATTTGAAGGCAAGAAGCCCAGGGCATTGCGCTTGATACCTACAAACCGGCAAACGCCCCCACACACAGAGAACACGTCTCCAAGCTCATGAGAAGGTTTTCATACTGACGGTTTTACCGCTGGTCCCGATTCAACCCGAATGCGCTCAGCTAGAGCGCTCCTCGATTAAATCAGACACAGGGAGACAGATGACAATCTATTAAACACACATCCTAGAATAAAATGTCCACATGAGTCCATATAATAAAATTTCCACAACACAAAGTCAGTATAACTGGAACTGCTCCAAAATAACAGTATGAAATGTTAGCTCTGATTTAAAAAAAAATAGAAAGCCCAAAAAAATTTACATAGCATCTTTTACCTGCAATAGTTTTTTTTAATTGTCATACACATGGGTTGTTACAGAACTGAGTATAGGCGCAACTCCAGACAAAATGTTTTTTTTTATATGGTGGAGAAGGTTAGAATTAGGGGTCGACCCATATCGTTTTTCCAGGGTCGATACAGATTTTTTGGCTGCCTTTCAGGCTGATAGCCGATATCAGGTGCTAATATTCTGCAGATTTAAAGTTTTTATTTTTACACTGTCCTTTTAAAAAAAATAATGTATCACTGTTATTGCTGTCACGAGAAATGTAAACATCCCTTGTGGTAGTAATAGGCAGCACAGGTACTCTTTATGGGAGGATCGGGGGTCTATATGACCCTGAACCCCTCCTCTGCACTTGAAAGTATTCAAAACATCAAGATCAGCGTTTTTGAATACTTTGCATTTTTTTAAACTGGCACCTTTAGAATGCCAGTAATCTGGAAGTGATGTCATCACATCGCTTCCCGGTTACTAGATCCGAGACCCGAACAAAGCTCATCTGCTTTGTTCGGGTCTTTGGCCAGCCGACAGAGGTGTTGGCTGGTCGCTCAGGCCTCCTGGTGGGACGTGAGACCAGGGCGGAGCGGTGAAAGGCAGAAGGAGGGGGGATGTCCCCTCTAGCTGCTTGTAATAACAGCCGAGTAGCTGCTGAGCTGCATCCGTTGTTATTACAAGAAAGCGGACCGTCTGCTCTAAAGAACGGTACCGGGGTGATGCTTGCAGCTGCATGCATCACGCAGTACAACTGCTTGAAGCAATATCGGTAACATCGGTAAGTTTGTGACCAATACCGATGCTTCAAAAAAAGGGAATCTCAGCCGCACCAATAATCGGGTGACCAATAGTTTGAATATCAAGTTTTGATGCTGTTTGTATGCCTGATGGTGAGAATTTCCATCACTTTCCATCTATTTGATGAGTGACAGAACAGGAAGTGGGGAGAAATCTCATCAATGGGTACGGGGACAGCAATAAAAACAAACATTGCATGTATATGGGCAGCACAGTGGTTTAGTGGGTAGCACTCTCGCCTAGCAGTAAAAAGGGTCGCTGGTTAGAATCTCAACCACAACACTACCTGCTTGGAGTTTGCATGTTCTCCTTGTGCCTGTGTGGGTTTCCTCCGGGTACTCCGGTTTCCTTCCACACTCCAACGACATGCTGATAGGTTAATTGGCTTCTGTCTAAAATTGGCCCTAGTATATGAATGTGAGTTAGGGACCTTAGATTGTAAGCTCCTTGAGGGTAGGGACCGATGTAAGTGTACAATGTATATGTAAAGCGCTGCGTGAATTGACAGCGCTATATAAGTACCTAAATAATAATAATATGCAGCAGAGTGTGTTCACAACAATGTTTTTCAATGCAATGCTTCATTTTGGGTACATTTATCTGCAGTGTAACATGCAGGTCAGTTCAAGTAGATTTTTTTTTTAAATATCATGAAACATATGTAAAACACTAATAGGGTTGAGCGAACCCGAACTGTAAAGTTCGGGTCCGTACCGAACTTTAGCTTTTTCCCGAACCCGGACTTTGCGCGAAAGTCCGGGTTCGGATTCGGGTTCGGCAATCTAATGGCACAGTTAGAAATGCTTCAGGGGCCAGCCAATCACCTTTTGATTAGCTGGTGTGCCCTTAGAAGCCATCATAGCCATGCCTACTAATGGCATGGCTGTGATTGGTCAGTGCAACATGTGACCCAGCTTCTATATAAGCTAGAGGCACACAGCACACACGTCACTCTGCTTCAGAATAGATAGGGAGAGGATCTTGTCTGCTGCTGCTGCTTTTAGGGAGAGATTGAAAAATACATGAGTTAGTCCTGATTCTGGAATCTGAGGGAAAATATAGAGAGACAGTGTAGTGTAGGGCCAGGTTCCTGTTGGTGCTTTCAGGGAGAGAGATATATTATATAGGAATAGGAGTCCAGATTCAGAGATATAACTCAGCGATCTGCATAGGTTTACCTGTTTGTGTTGCAGTGCAGTCTTTTTACACTGCCATGAGCCCAGTGTCAGAGAAAATCTACCTTTTATCTGCAAGCTCAGTGCACCAGCACTGCATATATTACGTTGAGAGATACACCGTTTCCATACTGTGGGTGTATTCTGCTCTTGGAAAAAGATCCATTTAGGGCAAAAAAGAAAAGGCACTTTATTGTGCTCTTTTCCAAAAGACCCATTAAGGGCAAAAAAAAATAAAAAATTGCATTTTATTTTGCTCGTGCAAAAAAAGACCCGTTTAGGGCAAAAAAAAAGAAAAAAGAAATTTGCACTTTAATGTACTGTGAGGGGGTTAGCTCGGCAGCGGGTGTGTGTGACCCCCGGGATGGGCTCCCCCACACAAAACAGGCCCAGCAAACGGAGGTTGTGGTTTTCAAAATCAAAAAGGTGCGGTTTATTTTCTATTTACAGTGACAAAACACAGCAAAGCAAAAGAAACATAAACAAAATAAATCCTGGTCAAGTTGACCTCTGACTAAACATACAGGTTTCCTAACTAACAACTGGGATCAGCCTAGTGCTGTCCTAGTCCCTAAGTCCCTGGTTTTAAATGTCCAAGCAAATAGCCACACAGGCTTTGTCTCACCGCACAGGGGTTCACTCTCCCTAGACAGTCCACACAGGTCTGGTTCCAGGCATGAGCAAACATCTAATGAAGCTGGGAGTTCTTATAGAGGCCTAAATGAGCTGACAAGCTTCAGCTGGTCTCATCAACTCCCTGTCTGCACGACGCCCCACACTCTCCCTAGACATATGAGTCATCCATGAGCCCACTAGCCTTAGCTGGGTTTATACAACTCTCCACCTAGTTGTATAAGTCGGCGTAAAGCCTGAATCTGGGCGAAATATATCTACCCCCCTGGATGCAACCAGGTGACTTTACCTTCCTGCTGCCACATACCCCCCCTCTTGTTTTAACCTCGGGGTTGGAACACCAGCAATCAGGCATTCATGTACTCGAGACAAAGCATCCACATTCCCCATTTGAACGCCAGGGCGATGCTTTACTGTGAAGTTGAATTCCTGGAGGGCCAGGAACCACCTATTCACTCTTCTATTTGTTTCCTTGTTTTGAGCCATCCACTTTAACGGAGCGTGATCCGTAACCATGTCAAAGTGCCTACCTAGCAGGTAGTACCGAAGGGAATCTAGAGCCCACTTCACCGCTAAACACTCCTTTTCAACGGTGGCGTAATTTACCTCATGGGACTTCAACTTCCTGCTGAGGTAAATGACTGGGTGCTCTTCCCCGTTCCAGACCTGGGACAATACTGCTCCTAACCCCACATCTGACGCATCACTTTGTACGACAAAGTCTTTAGAGAAGTCGGGTGAGTACAACACTGGCTGGCTACATAAGGCTTGTTTCAAGAATTGGAATGCTGCCTCAGCCTCGGGGGTCCATTTAATCATGACCGACCCTTTCCCCTTCGTCAGGTTGGTTAGGGGCACAGCCTTAGAAGCAAAGTGGGGAATGAATCGCCGATAATACCCAGCGATTCCCAGAAAGGCTCGTACCTGCTTCTTGCTGTTGGGACGTGGCCAACTCTGGATGGCCTCGACTTTGTTGAGTTGGGGTTTTATTACTCCCCTGCCAATGGTGTACCCAAGATATTTGGCCTCCTCCTGCCCAATGGTACACTTCTTGGGGTTAGCCGTAAACCCCGCTTCCCGAACAGAGTCCAGGACTGCTTGCACTTTTGGCAGATGTGAGGCCCAATCTGTGCTATGGACAATTACGTCATCCAGGTAAGCCGCAGCATACTTCCGATGGGGCCTCAGCATCTGGTCCATTTTCCGCTGGAATGTGGCCGGCGCATTCTGTAACCCGAACGGCATTCTTTTATATTGGAACGCCCCGTCTGGGGTTACAAATGCGGTTTTCTCTTTGGCCGACTTGGCCAGGGGGATTTGCCAATACCCTTTTGTGAGGTCAAGAGTCGTCATGTATCGGGCTGTTCCCAGCCGGTCGATCAACTCATCTATACGTGGCATGGGGTAGGTGTCAAATTTTGTAACTTTGTTCAACTGACGAAAATCGTTACAAAATCGCCAGCTCCCATCCGGTTTAGGCACCAACACGATGGGACTAGACCAATCACTTTGGGACTCCTCTATCACCCCTAAGTTCAGCATTTTCTGTACTTCCTCCCGTATTGCCTCCCGTCGGGCCTCTGGGATCCGATAGGGTTTTAACTTCACCCTTTCACCGGGCGGGGTAATGATGTCATGCTCTACCCCAGATGTTTGTCCCGGCAGCTCAGAGAATACCTCCTTGTTGCGAAGCACAAACTCCTTAACCTCCTGTTGTTGGGGTTGTGACAAGGTGGCTGCTATTCCAACCTCAGGAATCACGCAACCAGTTTGAGCTGGTGACCAAGTGTCTGCGACTAGGGACTCTCTATCCCTCCAGGCTTTCAACAGATTAACGTGATAGATCTGTTCGGGCTTTCGCCTTCCTGGTTGTCTGACCTTGTAATTCACTTCGCTCACTTTTTCCATTATCTCGTAGGGGCCTTGCCATTTGGCAAGGAATTTACTTTCAACCGTAGGGACAAGTACCAGTATCCTATCCCCCGGGGAAAAGGTACGGGTCTTGGCTCCACGGTTGTACACTCTCTGCTGTGCTAACTGCGCTTGGGCCAAATGTTCCTTCACGATGGGCATTACCTGTGCAATTCGGTCTTGCATCAGGGCGACATGCTCAATCACACTCCGGTGGGGAGAACTCTCACTTTCCCAAGTTTCCTTGGCAATATCCAACAGCCCTCTTGGGTGTCTCCCATACAGTAACTCAAAGGGGGAGAATCCCGTAGAGGATTGGGGCACCTCCCTAATAGCAAACATCAGATAAGGAAGTAGACAGTCCCAATCCTTTCCATCTCTATCCACCACTTTCTTCAACATTTGTTTTAGGGTTTTGTTGAATCTTTCAACCAGCCCATCGGTTTGGGGGTGATACACAGATGTACGTAATTGCGTCACTTTGAATAATTTACACAGCTCCTTCATAACCCGGGACATAAAGGGTGTACCTTGGTCCGTAAGCAGTTCTTTACAAATACCCACCCGGCTAAACACAAGAGATAGCTCTTTGGCTATGGTTTTGGCCGAGGTATTTCGGAGAGGGATCGCTTCTGGATAACGGGTGGCATAGTCCATTATAACTAATATGTACTGGTGCCCCCTAGCGGACTTGATTATAGGACCTACCAAATCCATGGCGATCCTCTCAAACGGGACCTCAATGATGGGTAGAGGGACCAGCGGGCTACGGAAATGTGGCATCGGGGCCGACCTCTGACACACAGGGCAGGAGGAACAATAATTTTCTACGTCCTTCATCACCCCCGGCCAATAGAATCTCTGTAATACCCTCTCTCGGGTTTTCTCTGTCCCCAGATGACCTCCAAGAATGTGCCCATGGGCCAACTCCAACACCAACTTCCTGTAAGGTTTGGGCACCACAAGCTGCTCAACGGTTTCTTCTGCCCTTTTTGCCACCCGATACAGTAGGTCCTTCTCTACGCTGAAGTATGGGTAAGTGCAGGTATTATCTGGGTTCACTAACTCGCCATCTATTTTCACTACGTTTTCCCGTGCCTTTATTAGGGCGGGGTCTTTCAACTGTTCTGTGGCAAAGTTTTCCCTGTGAACCTCAAGATCAGAAAACTCCACAGACGGTAGGTTTTCGTCTGAGGAGGTGGGCTCCTCTCCAGTTTCTTGAGTCCCCCCTGCCAATACTGATAAGGGAAATTCCGGAGAGTCCTCACCACTCTCAGGGGAGTTCTGGCTATCACATTCCTGGTACATAGGGGCACCAGTGAGGGGCTCAGGATCATCCCACAGTTCCCAGAACTTCGGAAAATCCCTTCCCACAATGGCGTCATGCGGTAACTGAGATACTAAGCCCACTGGATGAGAGAGGGTACCTTTGGGGGTCTCGAAACACACTGTAGTCACTGGATACTCTCGGGTGTCCCCATGCACACAAATAACAGCTACCTTGCTATTCCCAGAGACCTCTGTTTTAACTAACTCAGCCTTTATCAGGGTCACAAGGCTACCTGAATCCAGCAATACCACAACATTTCTACCATTAACACACATTTTGCATAAATGTTTCTCAGTTCCTCGAATGGCAGTGCATGCGACTGTCGCACACAGCGACTGACGTCTGCCCGTCAGAAAGTCACACTGCATGGGTTCCTCCACAACCGGGCAATTGGCTGCAATATGTCCCGCTTGCCGGCAGCGGTAGCAAACGATCCTTCTTGCCGCCTCTTGAGCCGCTGATTTCCCAGGCTGTTCTCGCCAAACTTGGGGTAGAGCTCCCACCCTCTCACTCTCTCCACCCTCACCCCTTGGAATCCTCTTATCCGCCCCTGGGGATGGTCTGGTCTTAGGGTGGAAAGTCCGAGTGTCTCTGGAAGAGGCCGTCAGGTTCTCTGTAGCCAAGTATTTCTCCACACGATCCACAAGACCATCGGCCGTCTCTGGGTCTCCATGGCTTACCCACTTTTGGATGGCAGTAGGAAGAGCTCTCAAAAACCGATCCATTACAACACGTTCCACAATCTTTGGTGCGGACAAAGTCTCTGGCTGTAGCCACTTTCTGCTCAGGTGAATGAGATCATACATTTGAGACCTGGGGGGTTTTCCAAGCTGGAAAGTCCAGTTATGCACACGCTGAGCCCGGACAGCCTGGGTGACACCCAGCCTTGCCAATATTTCAGCTTTTAGCATCACATAGTCTTTTGCTTGGTTAGGCTCTAGGTCATAGTAAGCTTTCTGCGATTCACCAGTTAACAGAGGAGCCACCAGTCCAGCCCACTGCTCCTCAGGCCACTTTTCTCTTTCAGCGGTCCTTTCAAATGTGGTCAAAAATACCTCTGGATCATCCTCTCCAGTCATTTTTGTCAATAAACAACTCACCCCAAAGGACGCGGTATTAGTGGGACGGCTTTCCTCACTGGTCTGCGGACGTTGCTGCATTACTGCTTCCATCTGTTGTTGTAGTCTCTGCTCTTGCTTCTGCAACAGGTCTATGAAGCGGGCCTCAGATTGCTGCTGGGCTCGTTGCTGAGCCTCCAGACTCTGTTGCAAAGTTGCGTTTGTCTGCTGCTGGGCTGCAAGGCTCTGTTGATGAGCTTGCTGCTGGGCTGCGAAGTTCTGTTGTTGAGCTGCAAGGCTCTGTTGATGAGCTGCAAGGCTCTTTTGCAAACCTGCATTTGTCTGCTGTTGATTGGCATTTGCTAGAGCCAGCTGCTTCAGTATCTCCTCCATGCTGGCTTAAAAAAAAACTGCCCGCATTCTCCACCAACTGTGAGGGGGTTAGCTCGGCAGCGGGTGTGTGTGACCCCCGGGATGGGCTCCCCCACACAAAACAGGCCCAGCAAACGGAGGTTGTGGTTTTCAAAATCAAAAAGGTGCGGTTTATTTTCTATTTACAGTGACAAAACACAGCAAAGCAAAAGAAACATAAACAAAATAAATCCTGGTCAAGTTGACCTCTGACTAAACATACAGGTTTCCTAACTAACAACTGGGATCAGCCTAGTGCTGTCCTAGTCCCTAAGTCCCTGGTTTTAAATGTCCAAGCAAATAGCCACACAGGCTTTGTCTCACCGCACAGGGGTTCACTCTCCCTAGACAGTCCACACAGGTCTGGTTCCAGGCATGAGCAAACATCTAATGAAGCTGGGAGTTCTTATAGAGGCCTAAATGAGCTGACAAGCTTCAGCTGGTCTCATCAACTCCCTGTCTGCACGACGCCCCACACTCTCCCTAGACATATGAGTCATCCATGAGCCCACTAGCCTTAGCTGGGTTTATACAACTCTCCACCTAGTTGTATAAGTCGGCGTAAAGCCTGAATCTGGGCGAAATATATCTACCCCCCTGGATGCAACCAGGTGACTTTACCTTCCTGCTGCCACAGTACGCTTGCAAAAAGACCCATTTAGGGCCACGAAAAATATTTTGCAGTGTGTTATACATATGTGGAGGCGTGTGAAATAAACCATTTCTATATATGTGTCTTCTACTGTGCTATACTAAAAAAAACAAAATTTTTTTTGAATAGCATTTTCTGCAGTTCTGTAGCTGTGCGATTCAGCGGTTACGTACTGTGGGTGTGTTGTGGTCTTCCAAAAAACGCCATATAGGGCCACAAAAAATATTTTGCAGTGTGTTATACATATGTGGAGGTGTGTGAAATAAACAATTTCTATATAGTTTTCTTCTACTGTGCTATACTAAAAAAAAAAAAAAATTTTTGAATAGCATTTTCTGCAGTTCTGTAGCTGTGCGATTCAGCGGTTACGTACTGTGGGTGTGTTGTGGTCTTCCAAAAAAAGCCATTTAGGGCCACAAAAAATATTTTGCAGTGTGTTATACATATGTGGAGGTGTGTGAAATAAACAATTTCTATATAGTTTTCTTCTACTGTGCTATACTAAAAAAAAAACATTTTTTTTGAATAGCATTTTCTGCAGTTCTGTAGCTGTGCGATTCAGCGGTTACGTACTGTGGGTGTGTTGTGGTCTTCCAAAAAATGCCATTTAGGGCCACAAAAAATATTTTGCAGTGTGTTATACATATGTGGAGGTGTGTGAAATAAACAATTTATATATAGTTTTCTTCTACTGTGCTATACTAAAAAAACAGCATTTTTTTTAATAGCATTTTCTGCAGTTCTGTAGCTGTGCGATTCAGCGGTTACGTACTGTGGGTGTGTTGTGGTCTTCCAAAAAACGCCATTTAGGGCCACAAAAAATATTTTGCAGTGTGTTATACATATGTGGAGGTGTGTGAAATAAACAATTTCTATATAGTTTTCTTCTACTGTGCTAAACTAAAAAAACAACATTTTTTTTGAATAGCATTTTCTGCAGTTCTGTAGCTGTGCGATTCAGCGGTTACGTACTGTGGGTGTGTTGTGGTCTTCCAAAAAACGCCATTTAGGGCCACAAAAAATATTTTGCAGTGTGTTATACATATGTGGAGGTGTGTGAAATAAACAATTTCTATATAGTTTTCTTCTACTGTGCTAAACTAAAAAAACAACATTTTTTTTGAATAGCATTTTCTGCAGTTCTGTAGCTGTGCGATTCAGCGGTTACGTACTGTGGGTGTGTTGTGGTCTTCCAAAAAACGCCATTTAGGGCCACAAAAAATATTTTGCAGTGTGTTATACATATGTGGAGGTGTGTGAAATAAACAATTTCTATATAGTTTTCTTCTACTGTGCTATACTAAAAAAAAAACATTTTTTTTGAATAGCATTTTCTGCAGTGCTGTAGCTGTGCGATTCAGCGGTTACGTACTGTGGGTGTGTTCTGCTCTTCCAAAAACACCCTTTTAGGGCAAGATCCTAAATTTGGAAAATATGAGGAGAAGGTCAAAGGGACGTGGTGGCCCCGGTCGTGGTGCTGCTGGTGGCATTCCCACCTGACAGCGGGCGTACGGTGGAAGCACAAGGCGAAGGCAGAGGAGGAGGAAGAGGTCGCCAACGCAGTCGGGGCACCGGCAGCACCTCAGAAGGCAGGGTTAGCATGGCTGAAAAGTGGAAAAGCTTTGTCAGCATGCCACAACAACCAGCACCACCAGCTGAGATGGAACGTCTTAGCAGGAGGCAGCATTTCACCAACATGGTTGAGCAGTATGTGTCCACAGGCCTACACGTACTGGATGACGGGTCTGCCCCCTTTAACTTCTGGGTCTCCAAATTGGGCACATGGCCTGAGCTTGCCCTTTATGCCTTGGAGGTGCTGGCCTGCCCTGCAGCTAGTGTATTATCTGAATGTGTATTTAGCACGGCAGGGGGCGTTATCACAGACAAGCGCAGCCGCCTGTCCAGAGCCAATGTGGACAAGCTCACGTTCATTAAAATGAACCAGGCATGGATCCCACAGGACTTGTCCGTACCTTCTGCAGAATAGACATGTATACCGGTGTTGTGACAAAAACTGTCCGGCCATCGGATTGTGTCCGGCCCATACTGCGAAGGCGCAGCGCTTGCGCAGTACAGAGGACAAGGAGATTCACAAAATCTCCGAAGATGAACGGCGCCTGCGCAGTGGGTGCAGGTTCAAGCCCCACCATCCAAGTGGACTTACGGTAGCACATAGTAACAGGGCCCCTCACGGGCTCGGTTCGATCGCTACGCTTCGGGCACGGCCTCACTTGGCTCGGCTTGAACCACGGATGGTGTGGCCTTCACCTGAACTCACCACGCAGGCGCCATTCGTCTTGGGAGATTTTTGAAATCCCCTTGTCCTACATACTGAGCAAGCGCAGTACAGGACACTATTTGACGGGGGACAGAATTCGACACATCACCGGCCTGTCAGGTCACCTATGGCCAGGTGACAGATGCACACCATAGGGGGACAGGAGTGCACCGCAAGGTAGTGAACCCTATGACTGACTGCTGCGGATAGGAAACTGGGTGGTTGTGGAAAGTGGGACCAGAGGAGCACAACCGGGATCCTATAGGAAGCTAGAGCCAAGATTCCCCAGGGCGCGGAGTCTAAGACCCAGCAGGTCTTCTCCAGAGCCTCTAGTGGTGAGGATGTTATGCTGCAGGCTGGGTCCAGGTCGCGGCCCCTAGAGTCTCCTAGCTCACGCCCCGTAGGATAAGGGGAAAAGAGGGGAAGCAGCAGCACAAGATATTTGAGTAACGCATAACAAGCTGAAGGTCAAGGGCCACAAGCAGACAAGGAAAACGAAAGACAAGCCGAAGGTCAAGGGTCACGAGCAGACAGGGATAGTCGGGGACAAGCCAAATGTATAACAGAGAGACAGACATAGCACACGGCAGGCAGGAACCCAAACACACAATGCCTAACAAACACGTTGATCGGCAAAGCAGGCTTGCAGTGCACAGGTTAATATAGTGTTCTGTGATAGGGCCTGGGGTGGAGTCTGGCTGGGAGGAGATTATAAAGGAAGCCAGGTGAAGGAGGTCTGGTCTCTAAGATGAACACATGAGGAGGAAAGGTAAGATGGCAGACAGACATTAATGCATATCCATGACACGGCCTTACCCAGCCATTGTATTTTTGAACCAGTGTTGGCTACCTCGTCCTCCTCCACCGCCACCACCTCAACCTCTTACTCCATATGGACCTCGTCCTCCTAGGTCAAGATTATAATTTTTATTTTATTTTTTTGTAGCGCACAGATCCTTTCCCCCTTACCTGCCTTTATGTTGTTGGCTCCTCGCAGGAGGGAGAAAGGCACACCGCACTACCAGCCCGTACCCTCCTATATAAAGAGGTTGAGCGGTGTACTTGACGGGCCGTGTCCACAGCCGGAGTCAAAACTCCTCCAGAGGATGATTCTCACCTCTACTGTAGGTAGGTAATTCCCAGTAAAGTCAATGTCCACACCAGCTGAAATTACAACTCTTATTCTCTCATGGCAAAATAAACTCTACTCGGATAGAAAAGGTTAGAGCAAAGAAACAGGACAGCTTAAGGTGTGGAGGAGGTCCAGGCACAAACGTAGCACATTCACTTCACTGCTTAGGTTTCTCAAACAGTTTTAGGTGCACGGTCTCTGCCACAGACCTTGAGGTTGGTCTCTGCCACAGACCGGGTGTACAAGGCCCCTGCCACGGACCTGGAGAACTTTGGTCTCTGCCACAGACCAGGGTGTATAAGGTCCCTGCCACGGGCCGGGTGAATAAGGCCTCTGATACAGTCAAGATGACCTTGAGCTTCTCCTTCTACGAACCTAGCCCATATCAAGGGGAAGACATCTCTCCAGGGAGTCAACAGACCCTTCCTTCACCGTGACTCCCGCATCGGTCCATCAGAATGATCCTCCCTTCCCTGGAACATGGTCCCCTACACGAGGCGGCACCCTAAGACTCCTCGACCCTTAGCGGACTCCAGACGAAGGCTCTGGACTCCAGGCTTTACTCCCGCACCTAGGCCTCCATACCCAGGGCAGCAGGAACTCCAGGATAGTACCTCACCCCGGGCTAAAGGTACCCGAGATGGAACAGGAACACATGCACCCAGGCCGAAGGCACCTGGGCGTGGACCCCACTGGACATCAGCCCCCAGGCCAAAGGTCTGCCCCTTTTATATGCTCTCCCGGCATGCACAGCAGGTTCCCCGCCCCGCTGTACTACTGCCAAGAGGGGACACAAAAGGCACAGCACTGTATCGGCGGTTCAACCCTAGCCTACCATGGCAGCGCCACCTGTAGGCCGCAGGGAACTGCACACCAATACTGTCCCCCGAGGACAAAATGGTCCATGAATCCTACAGAATTAGGGTGTTTGAGCCTATTTACCACTCAAACACTTCCCTTAAATTTAGCACCCCGCAACATTTTTATTTCAAAGTATTTTATTTTCCCACTAGCTTATCCATTAAATTGAATAATTTATTCCAGAAAGGGCATATTCTGGGGCATTCCCACCATATGTGTGGCATCGTGCCGTTGAGTTTCTGAGGTTCTTAATGACTTCCCGTACCTCTTCTGCTGAAAAGGGGGCCTCCAGCATATTTTTTTATTTTTTTAATGTTATTTTAAGTTATTTCCCTATCCACATTTGTTTGCAGAGCACTTGCCATGCTCTTAACAACATTTTGCTGCCATTTGCAGCCCTCTAGCCCTTTCCATTACTTTTTTAGAGCCTTTTTAGTCCTTAGAAGTCCGGGTCCCCATTGACTTCAATGGGGTTCGGGTTCGGGTTTGGGTTCGGGTTAAAGTTCGGTCCCGAACCCGAACTTTTTTCCGAAGTTCGACCGAACCCATCGAACCCGAACATCCAGGTGTCCGCTCAACTCTAAACACTAATCTAACATGGGTCAGAGCTTATATTTATCTGGTGGCTTGACAGTTGTTTCAAGTACAGGTCAACATTTTTTTTTGTAATTAATGAAAGATTGGTCTGTCATTCCATCATGGTTATGCCAAATGCTATCCAACTTGAAAATATAACAGAACATATCATAGATCAAAACTACATTACATCGTTTTTTATCTCTTGGAAAGCACTGCTAATTGATTCAAGTCAGACTATTTTATTTAGGACTTGGGATTTGTCTTGAATTTCACTTAGAACTAATTACAATTAGGCAATCATCAAAAATTATATAACACACTGGAGAGTTCCTCATCACGCGACTTCAATATAATAGAGGCACTTGCTTTGTATTTGAGAAAAGGCCAGTTAAAGCAAAAGTGTTAATAAACCCCAAACCAAAAATTTAAAATATTGCAGCTTACAAATCATTAGATGGGGTGGCTGCATTATTTCTCTCTTTTTTTTTTTACCAATGTTTTCACCTGGTAATATAGTCAGTAACACACCTCCTTTTTTACAGTTCCCCATTTTAGATAAATTAGCACAGGGAGCACATTGGGACAGCGGCATTGTCAGCTTAGGGGGAGGGGCAGATTTAGATACACTAACATATTAACTTTAGCTCCAGCAGATATTACAGCAATCAGTTTTGTTCCGTTTGGGATAAAGGTTCTACATAAATAAAAGCTGTCAGTGTTAAATGGCTTGTGATATCCCTGTAAAGCCCCGTACACACGATCGGTTTGACTGATGAAAACCGTCCGATGGATGGTTTTCATCAGACCAACCGATCGTGTATGGTACCCATCGGTCTTTTTTCCATCGGTTGGAAAAAATAGAACTTGTTTTAAAATTTTCCGATGGATAAAAAACCGATGGGAATTTCCGATCGTCTATACCCACGTATGCTCAGACTGAATTAGGAGACGGGAGCGCTCGTTCTGGTAAAACTAGCGTTCCTAATGGAGAGAGCACATTCGTCATTCTGCAAGTTATTGCTTCGTTTAATGCAGCGCATGTTTTTTTGGTTTAGAACGGTCTTTAAAATGTCATTTTGGCAGCAGATCTTTCTCCTGAGTTCTGACAAACGTATGTCTTTCTTCTTTCTTGTGATCTTAGGAATAATTAGTTTAATTCTTCAAGGCCGACCTCACAAATTACACCTTTTTTTTGTTTTTGTCTTCAAATTTGTTGTGCATTTTTTGGTGTGTCAATTTCTCCGAACAACATATTTTGTTTTTTTTTTACTCATGGAGGTTGGTGTCCCTTGTTATTAATTACACATTGTATTTATGAAATCTTTTTGCTACTTCCAAAAAAACACATCAGGCATGTATGTTGGCTGAAATCAAATTTCCCTTTATTTAGGAAAAAAAACAAACAAAAACCGAAAGGGCAACTATTCACAAATTAGCAGAGAATGTCAAGTCATTAGATCCCAAATGCAGACCTGACTATGATGAATAATAAAATCGACAACAGCATGAAATCAGGAGCAGCAGCCAAAGACATACATCATCCCAAGCTGTGGTACTCCATCAACCTTCAATTTCTGGATGAGCAGCTCGAGGCCAGGGAATCACCTCCTGCTCTTCCCTGTAGCCTTCCTTCCACACCTCTCTGCAGCGTTCTCTCCACGGCCCCGTCCACACACCCTTGCAGGCTGGGCCACTGTGGGTGGTGATGTGGCAGGAGGAGGAGGAGAAGGAGGAGAGGGATTGGCCTGCTGCGAGATATGGGTGGCCTCAGTCAGCAGCCCCCTCGCCCCCATGTGTATGGCCATATATATGAGGTGCTCACAAAGGGCCCGTTGTCCCGCCTCCATTCTGAGCAATTTATCTGCCAGATAGGTGCTAAAGCCCCCCGTAGGGTTGAGGGGGCCCTCATAATGGCAGCAGCCTCCTGAATCATCTTTAGTGACTCCTCCTCCACTTGTGTCATCCGCCGTTGTTTTGGCGGTCTGACGTGGAGGGGAGCCACTTGGGAGACGGTGCTGCCACTAGGCCTGGGGACCTGCTGAGTCCCACTTGGCCCTGCCTTCTCCTGCCTGCCACACTCCTGACCCTCTTCCTCCTGGCTTGCCTCATCCTGTTTTTAAAATAAAATGAAAAATTGGATTATTTGGGGAATCTATCACACACAATTTTGATCTCATTACTGTTTTGTTTTTTTTGGGGGGGGGGGGGGATGATATAATTTATGGCTAATCCAAACAGTTCAACACAATATTACTTAGTGGACAATAATTATGATCAAAAATACTATACCTGGCTGAAGATGTGAAGATCTGGCTCTTCTAGCTCGGGAGGCTCCTCCTCCGCCTCTGCAGGGGTGGAGGGAAGGGTGGAAGCAGGGCTGATCCTAGATAGGGTGCAGGGGGTGCAGTTCACCCAGGCACCACAGAGGTGGGGGCGCTGAAGCGCCAGAGTGCTCCCCTCTATTCTCCACCTCCTCTCCTTGTCCGTGCCGGTTGCCGCCGCCGATGTGTTTTTCAAACCTAAGCCCGGCGTCCCCTCCTCCCTCCTGTCAGAGGAGCAGAGTGAAGCATCTGCCGGAGATCAGAGCGGCTGTCTCTGTGTGGAGAGAGACAAGCCGCGCAATGCCGTCGCTGAGGGAGCGGTCCGTGCCTTCTCCTTCTCTCTGTGTCTTAGCTTCTGCCTGCTGCTGCTGCAATCTGTGCTCCATCCGGGCGGCGCGGCTCCACATTGTTCTCTCCTCTCCAGCTGCCACCGGGTGTTTTTATGTATGTAATGGGGGGGAGACTAATGGAGGGGGCCGGAGGGGGGGTTTTCCTGGGGGGAGTCTGTACTAATGGGGGGGTTTGTCCTGGGGGTTTGTCTTGAAGGGGTCTGGACTAATGAGGGGGTTTGTCCTGGGGGGTCTGTATTAATGGAGGGGGGGTTTGTCCTGGGGGGAGTCTGTACTAATGGGGGGGGTTTGTCCTGGGGGAGTCTGTACTAATGGGGGGGTTTGTCCTGGGGGGAGTCTGTACTAATGGGGGGGTTTGTCCTGGGGGGAGTCTGTACTAATGGGGGTCTGTTGTCCTGGAGGGGTCTGTTCTAATGGAGGGGGGTTTTTCCTGGGGAGAGTCTTTACTAATGAGAAGGTTTGTCCCGGGGGGTCTGTGCTAATGGGGGGTTTGTCCTGGGGAGTCTGTACTAATGGAGAGGGATTGGTTTGTTCTGGGGGGGTCTGTACTAATGGAGGGGGTTGTCCTGGGGGGTCTGTACTACTGGAGCGGGGACTGTACTAATGGAGGGGGGTGGTCTGTACTAATGGAGGGGGTCTGTACTAATGCAGGGGGTGGTTTGTCCTGGGGGTCTGTACAAATGGAGGGGGGTCTGTACTAATGGAGGGGTGTGGTTTGTCCTGGGGGAGTCTGTACTAATGGAGGGGGAGGTTTGTCCTGAGGGGGGTCTGTACTAATGTAGGGGGGTAGTTTGTCCTGAGGGAGGTCTGTACTAATGGAGGGGGGTAGTTTGTCCTGGGGTCTGTACTAATGGAGGGAGTGGTTTGTCCTGAGGGGGTCTGTACTAATGGAGGGGGATGGTTTGTCCAGGGGGGTCTGTACTAATGGAGGGGGTGGTTTGTCCTGAGGGGGGGGTCTGTACTAATGTAGGGGGGGTCTGTACTAAAGGAGGGGGTGGATTGTCCTGGGGGGTCTGTACTAATGGAGGGGGTGGTTTGTCCTGAGGGGGGGTCTGTACTAATGTAGGGGGGGTCTGTACTAAAGGAGGGGGGTGGATTGTCCTGGGAGGTCTGTACTAATGGAGGGGGGTGGTTTGTCCTGGGGGGATCTGTACTAATGGAGGGGGTGGTTTGTCCTGGGGGGTCTGTACTGAGGGAGGGGTTTATACTTAGTGGGGAGTCTGCACTGACGGAGGGGGTCTATACTTAGTGGAGTGGGTCTTTACTCCCTCTCCTTCTCACACGCAATGCTGTACTAGTGAGCGGCGCTTGCCAGCACAGCCGCCCACTATGTTTCTTCCCCCCACCTTCATATCGGCCAGGGAAGAAATAGAATAGAAAAAGGAGCGGAGAAGAGGATTGCGGGACATGTAGTTCGAGGACTGGCAGCCCACACAGCATGCCCAGCTGAATGGGAGAGAGAGAGAGAGCCAGGAGCCCGGGAAAGCTTTCAGGGAAGTGCACCCAGGACTCCAGAGGGAGAGGACAGTGCTGAGAGAACACCATCAGAGAGAGAGAACCCCGATGCCCTGCGCCACCAGAGTGAAAGCCACACAGCCTGGCGCCATCCCTGGTGGAAAAAAGAATGGAGTCATTGCCAGAATACAGACCTGGGCTCTACCCAGCGAAGTCGCCATGGGCAATTCAGAGTGAGCTGACTCCTGATCAGAGGAACCGTTGTTGCTGTATCGCTGGGTCAGGTGAGAGGGCCGATCGGCCATTATCTACTAGCGTCCATAGGAACTGCAGTCTCTGACCATCTCCTGTATTATATCTGCAGTCTCTGACCGTCTCCTGTATTATATCTCCAGTCTCTGACCGTCTCCTGTAGTATGTCTGCAGTCTCTGACCATCTCCTGTAATATGTCTACACTCTCTGACCATCTCCTGTACTATGATTGCAGTCTCTGACCATCTCTTGTATCATGTCTACAGTCTCTGAGCATCTCCTGTAGTATGTCTTGTTGCACTCTCTAACAGAAGCCCTCTCTGTGTTCATCAGAGAGACTCCCCTCCAGGTCTCATTAGTGTACACTCTTCCAGTATTTTCTTTATTGTTAAAAGATCATGGGAGGATCCTAGGGTAACGAAGACTTCTTAGGGGAGCATCTCTGTGTTTGAGTCGTTGCCCTAGAAACATTTGTAAAGGGGAGGAGTTGGTAAGATGGTGACCACGCCCATGTGGGGGCACCAGAAATATTTCTGCACCCAGGCGTCTGTGACCCAAGATCGGTCCTGGGTGGAAGGAACGCTGGAGGGAAGGGTGGAAGGAAGGGTTGAGGGAAGGCTGAAAATAGATTCCCTGGCCTCGATCTGGTCATCCAGAAATTGAAGATGTCTGTAGTACCACAGCTTGGGCTTTACTACATCGTCGGCTGCTGCTCCTGATCTCTTTGACTGGCGCACTTCCTTGTATTTTTTTTTTTTATAGGAATTACGCAGGTTGTTGATTTTATTATTGATCATAGTGTAGTCTGCATCTGGGATCCATGGCTTCATATCCTCTGCTAATTTGGTAATAGTTGCCCGACGTACATCACTCTTGTGGTACGCAGGGTGTTTCAGTTCCCACAGGTTGCGCTGTTCCTTATATTTTTCTATAAAAATCAGCATCACCTCCGGCTCTCGTAGTTTATGCATCTTTTTGGATCAGCAAGTAAAAAAAAAAAGAAAAAAAAGAAAAGGATCAGAATTGATTCTCCTCAACTTATCACAATATTGCCCTTTACAATCATGAACCATTATAGGCCACTGCAGGCCCGAGTTCCCTTGTTACCTTAGTTCACTTCGTTGGTTCACTTCCGGTCGTCCTTACTCCACGCATCCCTAATAACTTCTTTCCCCTTTTATACCCTGCGCATGCGTGTAACTCGTCGCCCGCCCATGACGGACTTTTTCAGCATTTCCCCGCCCCTTAACGATCGGCGCACAGTGTGAGACGGCGACATGTCGCAGACACAGGTGGCTTCTTTAGTAGAAATTACCGACGAGGAAAGCCCGGAGGCGGAAACGTCACGATCCAGTAAAAAAAGATACAAGGCGACTAATATGTCTTTTTCGGAGATGGCGGAGATGGTGGACATTCTGCGGAGGAAGGATTACGACGGCAAGCATGGCCCATACGACACCCCTAATCTCCGGAAGTCACAAATTATGGACAAAGTTGCGAAGACTCTCTATTAAAAATATGGGGTCAGGAGATCCAAGGAACAACTCCGTAAAAGGTGGTCAGACCTGAAGCTCAGGGAGCCGGAGCAGTATAGGAAGCTTCTAAAAAGCATTGAAAAAAGTAAGTTTATTTTACTGTGTTCTTTCACATTGTAATATGTATTCTTTCATGTTTTGCACCATGTGCTTGGCTTGACTGGTTTCACAATTTAAAATCTCAACTTTTATGTTAAGTGGAGAGTCAACTTATTTGCTAAATGTGTTGAAAAAAAAATTGCTGCCCTTCCCCCAAACATGTTTGGCACATATCCACGTAAACTACATGTGGGCATGCCTCATTTTACTTAAACAATGTTTATCTACACATTGTTGGCTAGATGATGTGTTGTAAGTAAAACTAGAATGTGAAGGAAAGGCTAAACTGTATTCTGGGTAAAGGAGATGACACTCCAGCAGTTGTGTACTCAGCTTTTTTTTCTGGATCAAGATACTATACTCTGGGCCACATGACCAAATTTCTTAACGGTGTCACACACAGGTGGTCCAGTGGATACCTTGGTGGTTATCCAAGTGTATTTGTGAGTGTCCTCAAAAATAACATGTTGCTTTCTTGAGTTTGCAAGATCTCATATGTTCATCTTGGAACTCAGGGCCAAATATCAATTGGACCCCACTTTAAAACATTGAGAATACATTTTCAGGCCTAAAAAGTCTGTGTGCTAAAGGATACATTATTTTTTCAATTCACATAGGGGAGAGGAGACTGGGAGGACACCATGCTCAGGAGACGAGGAACCCCAAACCACAGAAACTCCCCGAAGAACCCAAAGCAGACCAAGTTCAGCAGGTTCAGGAAGCGGAGGGGGAGAAAGCGGAGGTGGAGGAAGGGGAGGTGGAGGAAGGAGAGGTGGAGCTTATCAGCACAGCAGGTCAGTGTCTGTCACCACAACTTCAAGGTAAATACAGATGTAGGCCTGCATAGTTTTAAAATATATTTTTTTTTTAGGGACTGAACGTGGGGGTGTGTCAGGAAGTCCAAATCCTCCATTCTCGAGTGCCAGCGCCAAAATAATCATTCAGGAAATCATGGAATGCAGTAGCGAAATGGATATTATGAGAAAGAGAATGATTGTGATTGAGCAAAAATATAAAAACATGATAGATATTTTGGGTAGAATAGTGTGAACCCCCCCTTTTTGTGTGTTTTGTTATGCGTCCTAAATTTTCAATGGGATTTCCACAAGCCCAAATGTGAAGATGCACACATGGAAGACTCAACATGTGCTATCTGCCGTCACAGGATATCTATGTCCTTGTTTTGGGGGTGCAACCTCTTCCTCCCTCCTCAAGTAGGGGAGAGGAAGGGTTTTCACCCCCAAAGCACGTCCATTGATCCCCCATGATGGCAGATAGCACATGTTTACCTTAGCCATGGGATCATGTTGAAGATACCCATTTGAGCCCCAAACATAAAGTGTGGTTCTTCACATTTGGGATGGATCAGGGGTAACATCACCCCATCTCCTGTTTGTTTTTTTCACTGTGTTATTTTATTACTTTTTCAGAAAAAAAAATGTGGCTTTTGACCCATGCATGTTTCTGCAAAAAAAGCCGCACAAAAAAAAAAAAAAAAAAGTATTTAGAAAAACAACCAAAACTGTGGTGCAATCAATAAAAACATTCGGGAAGTCTAAAAAAGGTGTGCCCTTTTCTTTCTATGCTCATTTAGCAGTTCTGAAGATGCAAAAAGAGTGCTTTTACCTCTGAGATTTGAGGCTATTTACTAAGGACAAATACACTTGGCACTACTAGAACCTGGGAGACACATAAACCACAAATACAAGAATGACAACACAAATTTGTAGTAAATCAAATAATTTATTTTATTTTAAAAAGGGACAATCAAAGGTCAGATGTGGTCTGGCATTGCGATGGCCCCCCTACCCGTGAAGTACTCTACATATTTCTGACTTACTTCACGGGCACTTTGGGGGGCCAAGCCAGTACGGGCAGTGCTGAGGCCGGTCAGATTTATCAGTTCAGAGGGACCGGCCTCAGGCCCAACTGATGACACATAATTTGTCGAGAATTTGCGTAAAAAATTGTGCAACAAGCAGCAGCAGTAGATAATGTTGTTGAGTTTATAATCCGCCAAATGTATAGCTGTCTAGAACAGGCGGGAACCGGCTGGCCATTATCCCGAAGGCATTCTCCACAACTCTCCGGGCTCTGGCCAGCCGGTAATTAAAAACCCTCCTCTCCGGGGTGAGGGTGCGTTGGGGAAACGGCCGCATGAGGTGTGGTCCTAGTCCAAAAGCTTCATCCGCAATGAAAATAAACGGTAGCCCTTCCACGTTCTCTGCATCTGGAGGCAGTGCAAGACCCCCAGCCTGCAGACGGTGAGCGAACTCCGTCTCTGCGAATGCTCCGCCATCGGACATCCGGCCGTTCTTCCCCACATCCACATATAGGAACTCGTACCGTGCTGACACCACCGCCATTAACACAATACTATTGAAACCTTTATAGTTAAAATAGTATGACCCCGAATGGGGTGGCGGCACTATGTGGACGTGCTTCCCATCAATTGCCCCTCCGCAGTTGGGGAAATCCCACCGCTGGGCAAATTGGGAGGCCACAGTCAGCCATTCCTGTGGTGTGCTAGGGAACTGTGGAGTCAAACAAAAAGAAGACATTAGTACGGTTTATGTTTACAGTGCAAGCAGATTACACGCAAAAACATTGTTGACCAACATCATTCTAACATTATTATTTAAGGGAGTATTTCCTACCAATAAACAAAGGCCCACTTAGCAGATGCCTCACCCCCGCTGAGTGGACATTCTAAACTAATCTAAGGGGGGGGGCTTGAGGTGATTGTGGGGGATACAAAAAAAAGGCTCTACCACTCTGCTGAGCTTGATTGAGAACTAAAAATATTTTCACATCTTTAGGGGGGGGGGGGAGAGGGCTGTCAAACTACGTGGGCAATGACCCCAAAAAAATTAAAAATAAAATAGAAGGCTAGCTGGGTTTGCACCCACGATAGCATGCTGGAGAGGTTAGTGAAGGGAAATAGGCATGTAGGGCCCAAAAAGGGCTTTACAGGTAAAAACAGGCATGGGGAAAATGGGGACATTACCAGGATATTACAAACAGGCAAATTTGGGTTAGGAGGGAAAAAATAAGAAGATTCTAAAACAATAAAAACATATAATGTGAGGTTAAAGGAGCAAAATTACCTTCATATAGTCCTTCTGCAGGACCTGAATGATGGCCGAACACATCTCAGGGATAATGATCCCGAGAGCCTGGGGGGAGATGCCTGTTGAGAACTTGAGGTCCTGCAAGCTTCTCCCAGTCGCCAGGTATCTCAACGTGGCAATAAGCCTCTGCTCGGCAGTGATGGCCTGGCGCATCACAGTGTCCTGCCTCGTGATATAGGGGGACAGCAAATCCAACAGACGGTGAAATACGGGGTCCGTCATCCTGAGATAAATCCTGAAATCATCAGGGTTATTCTCATGGATTTCCCGCAGCAGAGGCATATGAGAGAATTGTTCCCGCTGGAGCAACCAATTCTTAGTCCATGAACTCCTCCTCACCCTGTTCACAGACTGAACTCGGGCTACAGTGTTACCTGCAACACCAAGTCCAAAGCCAGCACAAGCTCGAGAACGAGAACGCACTTCAAACATGGTTTTAAACCGGTCGGCTGGTCAGAACGAACTCAAACAGAACGCACCGTGGAACAGCAAGGCCTGAGAAGAACGACCGGAAAAACAGTAAACGCACGGCCAAGAAGGCACTGCAAGGCAGTAACGACCTGACTGCACGCACTGAATCACAAATACAAACCCACAAACACAAACTGAACACCAGGAAACGATCTGCAAAGCACGGAGACTGAAAAGCGCGAATCGGCTCTCACCAAACTTTTACTAACACGCGGTAACACAAAATCAGCAAAAGCAGCCCAAGGGGTGGCGCCATTAGATTTGTTCGGCCCTTTTATAGCGCGTTGTACGTTTTGTACGTGCCGTCGTTTTCTTGCCGTCGGTTTTTTAACTGATGGTGTGTGGCCAAGACTGATGAAAAATCGTTTCATCGGATTTCCGATGGTCAAATCCATCGGATGAAAATCCATAGGTTATCCGATCATGTGTACAGGGCTTTACTGATACATCTACAGGAGAGCTTGTTTTTTTGAAAAACAACAGACCTACTGGATGAAAATACAAGGTGAAAATAGAAGAAAGAAAGCCTAAAAAAAGAAAATAAATGCAGCCAACACTATCTCATAATTGGTAAGCTGCAATATGATAAATGTTTTCTTTTGGGTTTAATACTGCTGAACTATATAGTAAGAGTAAACATCCAATATCTGTATCACAGGATTGGAGTAGGGGGATCAATTGTATGCCTTACCACTCTTCCACCCATTTCTTTATTTAGACTGCTTGAACTATATTCTTTTATTTTTCATTAATTATTAAGATATACTTACATGTGAATTTGATTGCCCTAGCACAAATAATATTATAAGTAAGTGTTACTGTTTAAAAACCTTGTTTGTGTATATTTTTCAAGAGGAACTGATCTCTGCCCTCCACTTGTCTTTATTTGGAAATTGCTTTCAAAGGGACCCCTTCTATGTATTGCCTGTGGTCATCCAGCGTATGATCTTTTCCCCATTACTGACTAACCATGCCTTGTTCTGGAGGTACGATCTTGGTAGGGGTTTGCCTCCTTATGTCACAGCCTCCAGCAAAGAAAACAGTGAGCAGCGCAGTAGGGACTTTACCATTTGAATTTTCCTCCATGGTAAGAGACAGCAGAGCCTTAGATTCACATTGTAGAAATACAGCTACGGTATTGTATGCATGGAAGGGCCTAGGCACCCTCACATTCCAGGAAGTGCACTGATATTTAAAAAAAAGAATTAATGAAAAAAAGTACATTGTTTCAGGGTACTGCTTAAAGCTGAACTCCAACTTTCTTTTTACTAGAACTGAATGGAATGATCAGTCCCAGCATAGATCATACCTCTGTACCATGTTGCTCTTTTGTCTGCAGATCCTCTGATATTCTTTTTTTTTTTTTTACAAACAAATGTGCTTTAGACCCCTTTCACACTGGGGGCATTTTGCAGGCGCTATAGCGTTTAAAATAGCGCCTGCAAACCACCGTAAAACAGCTGCTCCATTCACTCCAGTGTGAAAGCCCAAGGGAGTTCATGGACTTTCACACTGGAGCGGTGCGCTGGCAGGGCGTCAGAAAAAGTCCTGCCAGCAGCTTCTTTGGAGCGCATTAGGAGCGGTGAACTCACCGCTCCTAATGCGCTCCTGCCAATTGAAATTATTGGGCAGTACCGCCGGCAAAACGCCGCTGTGGCGGCGCTTTTAAGCCTTTTTCGGGCGCTAGCTGGGGTTAAAAGCGCCCCGCTAGAGGCCGAATAGCGCCGCAAATCCGACGGTAAAGCGCCGCTAAAAATAGCGGGGTTTTACCGCCGACGCTCGGGGCTGCATAGTGTGAAAGAAAGGGCTCTTATTGGTATTTCCCAGGGTAGTATTCAGCATACAAAATGTCGTAAGACAATGCATAGTATATCTGACATTGGTTAAAACAGACAAGTAATCACACACATACAGGGAAGACGTATAATGGCACTCGGGGTACTATTGACCGTTGAACATGAAGGGTAGTGCTATTAATAAATCAACTTCAAGCAGGGAAGGTGAGATAGCAAAAGAAGGAGTGCGAACGGTAAAAAGTGTGGGGGGGGGGGGGTGGGAGAAGAGCAGAGGGAGAAAAGAGGAGGGAGGGAAAAGGGTGGGGGGGGGAAGGAGTAGACGCAGAAAGAATAGGGATGGAAGAAAAAGCCATCCAATGTGCATAGTAAATTGTTAGTTCAGGTGGAGGTTTAAGGAGCCCACACCTTATCATATTTCCACTTACATCCTCTATTAATATACGTGATCCTATACATAGGCAGGGCTGCATCTATCAGTGCTTCCCAGGAGGAGAGAGTTGGGGGGGAAGACGAGATCCATTTCATAAGAATCTCCTTTTTGGCATAGAATTAGAGGTAGGAAATCAATTGCTTAGAGTGGTGAAAGTGTTGGGCATAATTCTGGGTTTATTTGACACTCTGTATATCCTGCTGACATACTCTGTCCCTTCCATAGCCACATCTTACAGTAGCTAGAGTCTATAACACTCCCCTTTGTAGTTCTTCAGTCTCTGCAAATGATGTAACTTCCTTCACAGCTCTGATGGTCGGTGGGATGGAATACATCCTAATTAGCATTCAATCCTGCCCAGTCATACCTACAGGAAGAGTCCAAACCTCCCAAATCCCTCCTCACAGCTCCCAACATCATTCAAGAAGGAAACCCCTTCATACACTGCCTGTTCTGAAAATTAGCTGTGCTACTGCTGGGCAGGATAGAATGGATCACAATGAGAATCAGTCCTGCCCAGTTAAATATGCCGACCAGTGTGAACAGAGAGAGTCCCACCCCTCAGGTTCAGCCCTCCCAGAGCTTTGTGTGAAGTGATTCGTTTACATATAAAGGAAATACCTTCATAATAACCTCCTATAGTCCTTCCTCTGTAGTCTTGCAGTAAGCCATTATTCTTTGGCATGCTGCAAGACAAGAATGGCACAGGAGGAGGTATGGCACATTTACACCTTTTACCACTCATATTAAGGCCCAGAAACACCCACGTTAACCCTGGGACTAACCCACATCAACTCCCAGACCTGGTACCAGGGCCGCTGATAAGGGGGTACAACTGGGCCTCCTGTAGGGGGCCTGGACCCCCCTGTTAAGCCAGCCATCAGCTTTAATTCACATAATACATGTTCTATACTGTGAGTACATATTGTTCCCCCCTCTCCTACTGACTGACAGTGCCCCCAATCTGCCCCACTAAGCACTAAGACCCCCATCTCTCCCCACTAAGCACCAGAACCCCCATCTCCCTCCACTTAGCTCCAGTGCCCCCCTCCTCCACTGACTGGCAGTGCCCCAATCTGCCCCCACTAAGCACCAGGACCCCCATCTCTTTCCACTAAGCACCAGGACCCCATCTCTCCCCCCTAAGCACCAGGACCCCCATCTCTCTCCACTAAGCACCAGAACCCCATCTCCCCCCACTTATCTCCAGTGCCCCCCACCCCCATTGACTAACAGTGCCTCCAATCTGCCCCCACTAAGCACCTGGACCCCCTATCTCTCCCCACTAAGCACCAGGACCCCCCACTAAGCACCCCTAAGGACTAAGGACCCCCCACTAAGCACCAGGACCCCCCTACCCCGCTGACTGGCAGTGCCCCAATCTGCCCCCACTAAGCACCAGGACCCCCATCTCTCCCCACTAAGCACCAGAACCCCCCCCCCACTAAGCACCAGGACCCCCATCTCTCCCCACTAAGCACCAGAACCCCCCCCCACTTAGCACCAGTGCCCCCACCCCCATTGAATAACAGTGACTCCAATCTGCCCCCACTAAGCACCAGGAGCCCCGATCTCTCCCCACTAAGCACCAGGACCCCCCCACTAAGCACCAGGACCCCATCTCCGCCCACTTAGCACCAGTTCCCCCCTCCCCGTTGACTAACAGTGCCTCCAATCTGCCCCCACTAAGCACCAGGACACCCCTATCTCTTCCCAATAAGCACCAGGACTCCCATCTCTCCCCACTAAGCACCAGGACCCTCTTTTTTGCCCCCCACTAAGCACCAGTGTGAAGGAATGTGATGAGCATAATGGTAAACTAGAAAATGTCTATTCTCTATGCATCTTCACTATACTATAAAGTCTATATTGCTTTTGTTTGTACACAACTGCTGTAACTTTTCCTTACTACATATGGCCTTTTCTAATAACACCCCCTCCCATCGAGAAAACTGGAGAAGACAGAAAATGGAGGATACCCTCTTCTCCCACACATCTTTGGAATGCGGATATGAAGATAGGACCAGAGGACAGCCCAGCTTAATCATCACGTTTCTGTACTCTTTTTGTATTGCAGCCAATAAGATGTGGTTTGCTGTCTTACAATAACATAATAGTGACGTATCATGCTGTGTGTAAAAGCTTAGTACTGCCTGGAATAAATTATTAGATACAGAAGTAACGGACCTGAACGGATGTGTCAGTCTTTGCTTTCAAGCATGCATGCAATGTTATCTAAACTTTACAATTCTGAACAGTAGTAGAATCCATATTAACCCCTTTGTGGTTAAACGACCATTACAAATGGCGCCCAACGTGGGGCTCCAGGTTTTTGACCGAAGGAAGACCGCAACCTAAGGGCTGAGTTGCCAATCGGGACTGACCGAATACAGGGACTTGCGCACGCCTGGGGAACGGTGAGTACTTATATACTTACCAATGTACAAATTCGTTCTGTCTGGGTTTTACAGCTGGCTTTGTCAGCTTCTAGAGGCAAACTAAGAGGCAGGTAATTTGTATATCTCGCCTGGGGCTGTTTTAACGAACCTGCTATTGGATCTCTACTGACTGTATTTGTTTGGTGTTTGTATTTGTTCAGTGTCTGTTGTCCTGGGCATGGCGGCTCCTTGGTAGATTGAACGGTTGTTGCAATTAGTACCCTGACTCAGGTGAGCTGTTGGCCCCTGAGAAGACGGGACGTGTCCAGAGGTGAGCTGTCTGCCCCTCTAAAGGACAGTGTAGAATTGCAACAAAGGTCACTCAGGGGTTACGGTGTACCATGTTCAGAAATGGTTAACCCCTGAGGGCGTGGTTCAGCTGCTGAGGTTTTGCGGTGCAAGGGGCTGCAGGTGTGGTTATGTCCTGTTCTCAGTGTGTTTGTGGAATACTGTTTGGTATAAATCAATGGGGTTGGGGACTGGTGAAAGTTGAAGAAGGCGGCTACCTGAAGGAACAATTGGGCCACAAGCCGCTGTTCCCCTTCACCCCTGATGTGTTGGTTTTTAGATTAAACGTACATTACCCAGTGAGAGGGGGGTTTGGGCAGTCCCTTGAAGAAATAGAACAGAAAGCAGTGGAGGAGGGATATACACCTCTAGGCTGTCCTCGCTCCCCCCTCAAACCGTCCACTGACACGGCTGCGGAGGAGCAGGGGAGAGTGAGCCAGCTTGGATACAAGCTAGGTGCACCAGAAGAAGGGGGGCAGGATGGGTCACAAAGTTACTAAGCCAGACAAGGGCATGCTAGCATGTGATATTGTGAAGAGGAGAGCAGGTTCTCAAACAGTTAAAATGTTCACTAGAATAGCAAAGGTATGTGACTTGAAAGATAAGGTCGAATAGCAAAGGTATGTGACTTGAAAGATAAGGTCGCTAGGTTACAGCCGGAGACTTGGCGTTTGCTGATAAGAGAACAAAGAGGCGTTCTGTCTGATAACAGCTTACTGGATGTAGTGGTTTAAAGTTGCCAAAGCTTTACATGCTGAAGGATGGATAGAGGAGGAGTTGAAGACAGATGGAGATTCTTTTGCATATGTTTACCACAAACCTGATGTTTCCAACCCCCCCCCTACGGGATTTGGATCAAAGGAGGGGAGGGTCATCCCTGTCCTGCCCCGCCTCAAGTACAGCCCAGTGCACTTTCTCGCGGCAGCCATCTTAGAGCACCCATGCCCTCACTTCCTGCCCAGCCCAGTGCACTTCCTCCTGGCAGCCATCTTAGTGCACCCACATCCTCACTTCCTGCCCAGCCCAGTACACTTCCTGCAAGTGGCCATCTTGGTACACCCGGAAGGCACAACCAAGGCCTCTACCCAGTTCTCCCTGTTTTAAACCAGTATGGCTCCCACCACACTCCTGTCTTCCCCAATACGGAAGTGCCATATATTAATGATGAAGAAGCGTCTGAGTGGGAAGATCTACAACAGGCGGCAAGGCCACCCGCTGATTTAACCCCCAATCCAGCTCCAGACTCACAGTTCCAAATGAATCTCGAACGTATGCTGGCAACCATAAAGAACAGTACCCCTTGTCAGCCCCCGCCCCAACAACAATCTCCGTTGCCAGAAGGGGCACCGGTGATGTATGTCGCTTTTACCCCATCACAAGCAGCGGCTTTAGTGACAAGTCTGCCTGACCCAGAGAAACAACCAATGCCCTTCTACCGCAGGATGGTGCAGATACAAGAAACGTATTCAGCTGCTTGGAGAGATTTGATCAGCTTATGCCAAATTAAAGCAGGACATGTCTTTTGGCCGGTCATGCAGGCGGCCTTCAATGATGTCTGCTTGACAAGTGCCACTTCCTATTCCTCGAGTGTGGAGTTCTGCGCCCAACTCCACGAATGGGCAAACGAGAAACTGGCGGATCAGACTACCACAATCCAAGATAAAGGGGAGTCTGTGGAGAAGTATCATGCCAGACTCACCCAGGCCTTTGAGAATCTGGGCTTCTCTCACTATGAAAAGGCACACACACACACACACATATGTTATCAACTGCTTTTGTCTCAACGCTCAGAGAAGATATCAGAAAAGGCCTGATGGTGGCTCGCCCCGAATACCGCTCTATGAAAATGTCCGATCTACTGCTGGTGGCCAGGGGTATAGAAAACCAAAAAGTGAAAAAACCAACGCCTCTCATGGTAGCTTATGATGACAATCCCACTTTCACTCGTCCACCTCCACTGCCCAATATCAGGGAAAGGATCACCTGCTACAACTGTGGGACACGGGGTCACTACAAAAGAGAATGTAAAGCCTCAAGACATCCCAGACAAGACAGGGACCCCCGTGGAAGGGCAACGCGGATATCAACCACCACCACACCCCAACTCTCGCTGGGCAATGGGCAAACCCTTGTCACCACTTATGGCAGTGTCCTCTACATGTCCCATGAATTTGCTTGGAGCTGATGTGCTGTCCAGACTACAAGCCTCAATCATTTTCACGCCTGAAGGAGGAGTGAAGCTACATACTCCCCTATCCTTGGAAAACTCATCTGCTTTGTGTTCTCTGCCTCTCATGATGATACTTCATGAAGCGATAACTCCAAGTTACATTCCACAGGAAGTACTTGACAGAATTCCTGCATGCCTATGGTCCACGGGACCGGAAGACATCGGTCACCTGAAAGTGCCACCAGTTTTAGTCAAGCTCAAAGAGGGAGCATCATTGCCCCGCAAACCACAATACCCCTTGAAGCCTGCTCAATCCGCAGCCATCTCAAGACAGGTCGAGACACTTGTGTCCAATGGAGCTCTGATACCCTGTGCTTCGGAATGCAATACACCCTTGTTCCCAGTGAAGAAACGGACCCCAAGAGGAGAAACAGAAAATACAGAATGGTCCAAGACCTCCGAGCAGTTAACAAAGCCACAGTGTTGGACACCCCAATTGTGCCAAATCCACATACCTTATTATCAGGTATACCTCCAACAGCTGAGTACTTCACTGTAGTGGACCTGGCTTACTGCACGCGTGGATCCCTGATGCATCGATCCTCATGCAACCGCTCTATGATGCTCTCAAGTCTGTGCCATTTACCCTGTCAAGCGAGGCCCTGGACAGTTTCTTTCTGCTTAAGCAAGCAATATCCACAGCTCCTGCTTTTGGGCCTCCCAGATTATGGAATACCCTTTAAACTGTTTGTGTCGGAAAGAAATGGCCACGCCACAGGGGTCCTAGCTCAATCACATGGAGGCCGAACTAGACCCATTGGGTACTATTCATGCCGTTTAGACCCCGTGGCTAGGAATGGCCCTTCTTGTTTAAGAGCTGTCTTTGCTGCCCAAGCATTGCTGGACAAAACACACCCCCCTGCTTCTTTTGGCACCACATGACATTGCTGCCATCCTGAATTAGGTGCAACCCCGCCACCTGTCCACCGCCAGACATCTTCGGTTATATATCTCCCTCCTCCTTCCAGACAATGTGACCCTCCAAAGGTGTCTCACTCTCAACCCGGCCACACTTCTGCCATTTTTCGAGGGGGGAGAAGAAGGAGATGGTGAAGAAAAAGACCCCTGTACTGCTCCACATGACTGCCTTGAAATGATGCGCATGGAAACCACACCACAATGATGGTGTTGTATATCCTTTTCCTGTTGGGGTTAGTGGGGGCTCAGCAGGTAGCCAGTACACAAAATGACAAGTTATTCACCACATTCTAGTATAACTCTTCAAACACACATGTGGCCACCTTTATCTTTGATTACTGTAACATAGTCTCCTGTCCTCCAGTTCCCTGGCAATGTAACTTATACCGTGACACACCCAGTCAAAGGAGGAAGCGAGCAGCTCCCTCCGGAAGCCTTGACCCTCATGTGTACATAGATGCCATAGGGGTCCCAAGGGGGGTCCCTGATCAATTCAAGCCCAGGGACCAGGTAAAAGCTGGTTTTAAGTCTTTGATCCCCATAATAACTGTCAACAAGAATGTAGATTGGATTAATTACATATACTACAACCAACAGAGATTTGTAAATTACACCAGAGATGCCCTCCAGGGAATTGCTAACCAGTTAGCCCCCACTTCCTATATGGCATTTGAGAACCGGATGGCCTTAGACATGGTGTTAGCTGAGGAAGGAGGTGTCTGTAAAATGATAAAGAAAACGGGAACCTGTTGCACCTACATTCCTGACAATACTGGCCCAAATGGTAAGGTTACTCTAGCTATAAAGAAATTAGAAGATCTGTCATTGGAGTTGAAGAAGAACTCAGGTATTACAGACCCGTGGGATCAATATTTCAGCTGGATGGGTGGGTGGCAAAAGATGCTCGCCCAGATAGGGGTTACAGTAGAAATAATTCTAGTTCTTTTAGCCCTGGTTGTATGCTTTATTCTGCCCTTTGTAAAGAAGTTAATGAGCAAGGCTGTAGATAACAGTACACCTACATTTCTCCATCAAGAAGAAGGGGATCCACTAGGGATGAGCCGAACACCCCCGGGTTCGGTTCGCACCAGAACCCGCGAACGGACCGAAAGTTCGCACGAACGTTAGAACCCTATTAAATACAATGGATGCAAACGTTCGAAATCGAAAGTGCTAATTATAACGACTATTATGCATGTTATTGTCCTAAAAAGGGTTTGGGAACCCGGGTTCTGCACCAGGGGACATGTATCAATGCAAAAAGAAGTTTTAAAAACGGCCGTTTTTCGGGAGCAGTCATTTTAATGATGCATAAAGTGAAAAAACCCGAGCTCCCCTGACCCTGTCCTGGTGCCGTAGTCGCACAGGTACTCATTGATGGCCCTCTGCTGCGTGTGCAGCCGCTGCAGCATGGCCAACGTTGAGTTCCACCTGGTGGGCATGTCACATATAAGGCAGTTCTTGGGCAGGTTCAACTCCTTTTGAAGCTCAGCCAGGCGAGCACTGGCATTATAAGATCTGCGGAAATGCACACAGACTTTCCTGGCCTGCCTCAGGACATCCTGTAAGCCCGGGTACCTGCCCAAGAACCGCTGCACCACCAGGTTAAGGACGTGAGCCACACAGGGCACATGGGTCAGTTGTCCCTGTTGGAGGGCGGAGAGGAGGTTGGTGCCATTGTCGCAAACCACCATTCCTGGCTTAAGCTGGCGTGGCGTCAACCACCTCTCGGCCTGCCCCTGCAGAGCAGACAGAACCTCTGCCCCAATGTGGCTCCTGTCCCCCAAACACACCAGCGCAAGCACGGCATGGCATCTTTTTGCCTGCGTACTTGCGTAGCCCCTTGAACGCCTACGGAGCACCGCTGGTTCCGAGGACAAAGCACAGGAAGAGGCCATGGAGGAAGAAGAAGAGGAGGGGGTGGAGGAGAGAGGTGTGTCACAACCAGTAGTAGCATTTTGGAGGCGTGGCTGCGGAACAACCTCCAACACTACTGCACCTTGTCCTGCATCCTTCCCAGCTGCCAAAAGAGTGACCCAATGGGCCGTGAAAGAAAGGTAACGTCCCTGTCCATGCCTGCTGGACCATGAGTCAGCGGTAATATGCACCTTACCGCTGACCGCCCTGTCCAGCGAGGCCAAGACATTGCCTTCCACATGCCGGTAGAGAGCCAGAATCGCCTTCCGTGAGAAAAAGTGGCGTTTGGGAACCTGCCACTGAGGAACTGCACATTGCACAAACTCACGGAAGGGGGCCGAGTCTACCAACTGAAAAGGCAGCAGTTGAAGCGCTAGCAATTTAGCCAAGCTAGCATTCAACCGCTGGGCATGTGGATAGCTGGGAGTGAACTTCTTTCGACGGTCCAGCAGCTGGGGCAGGGAAATTTGCCTGCTAGAATCGGACGTCGGTGTACTGCTAGCAGATGCCCGCAAGTACTTGGCTGTGACACACCTAATTCTACACCTTCATTCCTCTCAGTGCAGGTTTCAGAGAGGACTGAAGGTATAGTAGGGTTGGAGATCCAAGCTGATGCGGTGCAAGGAGAGGTCCGCTTTGTTCTTTGGTGTGGGTCTTTAAGGTAGGCTTGCCAACGAGCTGCATGGCAGGTCAACATATGTCTGGTCAAGCATGTGGTGCCCAAGCGGCTGATGTTTTGGCCACGTGATATACGCATGAGACATATGTTGCAAACAGCAGCTGTGCGATCTGATGCACTCGACTCAAAAAAGGCCCACACCAAAGAACTTTTTGAATAACGGGCAGAGGCGTAGCTCTGCGGTGTGATTCCGACGGTGTGCTGCCCTTACGCTGGCCCCACGAGGGCATCCTGCATCGTTGGAGATGTGCCTCCTCCTCATCCTCCTCCTCCTCCTCTCTCCTATTAGGCACCCACGTGGAGTCAGTGACCTCATCATCCCCTCCCTCCTCATCACTGGAGCCAATCTGGCAGTATAATGCAGCTGCTGGAACATGACTGCCAGATTGGTATCCTTCTTGAGCATTCCCTCTCTCTGCTCTCATGCTACTGCCTTCCTCTAGCTGGGTATCATCATCAGACCCTTCGAAACGCTGGGCATCCTCCTGGAGCATGTACCCAACACTGTGCTCAAACAGTTCGGGGACTCCTCAGGAGGACATGGTGGGTCTAGGGAAGGAGTGACTGATGATGACATTGATACCAGGGAAGAGGACACTTTGGCAGCTGCTTGCCAGTACCCTGAGCCTGGGTGAGAGAGGATGAGGAGGATGAGGAGGGCTTGGTCTTCCACTCTACCAAGTCTTCGGCATGATGCGGTTCAACACGTCCAGCTGCCGAAAAGAAGGACAAGCGTGTCCCATGGCCACGTGCTGATGGCGATGCACCGCGTCCACGACCAGCACTGTTGTCTCTAGACACAGAGCCTGCTTGCCCTCTTTTATTGGCTCCTGACTGTCTGCCTCTCCTTGTTTGCCTTCCAGACATTCTAATGGCCTGCAGGGAGATGGGAAAACCAGCAATAAGGCCTAGCTTCAGGAGTATATTTTGCAGGAAGCACACTACGCCCGCTGTAAGTGCTGCAAATGCCTGTTGGTGTAACACATCAGGAAAACACAGCAATACGGGCTAGCTTCAGGTGTATATTTTGCAGGAAGCACACTATGCCCGCTGTAAGTGCTGAAAATGCCTGTTGGTGTAACACACCAGGAAAACACAGCAATACGGGCTAGCTTCAGGAGTATATTTTGCAGGAATCACACTACGCCTGCTGTAAGTGCTGCAAATGCCTGTTGGTGTAACACACTAGGAAAACACAGCAATAAGGCCTAGCTTCAGGAGTATATTTTGCAGGAATCACACTACGCCTGCTGTAAGTGCTGCAAATGCCTGTTGGTGTAACACACCAGGAAAACACAGCAATACGGGCTAGCTTCAGCTGTATATTTTGCAGAAATCACACTACGCCTGCTGTAAGTGCTGCAAATGCCTGTTGGTGTAACACACTAGGAAAACACAGCAATAAGGCCTAGCTTCAGGAGTATATTTTGCAGGAATCACACTACGCCTGCTGTAAGTGCTGCAAATGCCTGTTGGTGTAACACACCAGGAAAACACAGCAATATGGGCTAGCTTCAGGAGTATATTTTGCAGGAATCACACTACGCCTGCTGTAAGTGCTGCAAATGCCTGTTGGTGTAACACACTAGGAAAACACAGCAATAAGGCCTAGCTTCAGGAGTATATTTTGCAGGAATCACACTACGCCTGCTGTAAGTGCTGCAAATGCCTGTTGGTGTAACACACCAGGAAAACACAGCAATACGGGCTAGCTTCAGGTGTATATTTTGCAGGAATCACACTACGCCTGCTGTAAGTGCTGCAAATGCCTGTTGGTGTAACACACTAGGAAAACACAGCAATAAGGCCTAGCTTCAGGAGTATATTTTGCAGGAATCACACTACGCCTGCTGTAAGTGCTGCAAATGCCTGTTGGTGTAACACACCAGGAAAACACAGCAATACGGGCTAGCTTCAGGAGTATATTTTGCAGGAATCACACTACGCCTGCTGTAAGTGCTGCAAATGCCTGTTGGTGTAACACACTAGGAAAACACAGCAATAAGGCCTAGCTTCAGGAGTATATTTTGCAGGAATCACACTACACCTGCTTTAAGTGCTGCAAATGCCTGTTGGTGTAACACACCAGGAAAACACAGCAATACAGGCTAGCTTCAGGTGTATAATGTGCTGGAGGCACACTCCGCCCGCTGTAAGTGCTGCAAATGCCTGTTAGTGTAACACACCAGGAAAACACAGCAATAAGGGCTAGCTCCAGGTGTATACTGTGCAGGAGGCTTAGCAACAATGACACTGACACTGTCCCCTGCCTATCCTTCTCTCTCCCTGCACACAAGGTTTATCAAAGAATATGACACTGACACTCTCCCTGCCTATCCTTCTCTCTCCCTGCACACAAGGTTTAGTAAAGAATATGACACTGACACTGTCCCCTGCCTATCCTTCTCTCTCCCTGCACACAAGGTTTATCAAAGAATATGACACTGACACTCTCCCTGCCTATCCTTCTCTCTCCCTGCACACAAGGTTTAGCAAAGAATATGACACTGACACTGTCCCCTGCCTATCCTTCTCTCTCCCTGCACACAAGGTTTAGCAAACAATATGACACTGACACTCTCCCTGCCTATCCTTCTCTCTCCCTGCACACAAGAATAGCACAAAGAATATCACACTGTCCCTGCCTATCCTTCTCTTTCCCTGCGCCGGAACACACTACACAAGGCCGCCACGCTGGCGGCCTTTTATAGTGTGGGGCGTGTGCTAAACCCCCTGAGCTATAATTGGCCACAGGCAACCTGCCTGTGGCCAATTATGGCTCTCCTAGCTGCCGGCGCTGTGATTGGCCAAGCATGCGGGGTCACAGTGCATGCTTGGCCAATCACAGCGCCGGGATTGCACTGCGATGGCGCAGTGTATTGTGGGCCGTTTGCGTCACTCGAATTTGGCGCGAATGGCCCAATTTGTTCGATGTTCGCCGAGCGATCGAACAGCCGATGTTCGAGTCGAACGTATGTTCGACTCGAACACCGAGCTCATCCCTAGGATCCACTTATGAAGGAAGAGGATAAACCCTTCACTCCTTTACAGTCACTCCCCGTCCATAATCTCACAGTCCTATAGGGATATAGGGATAGAATAGGGAACCGCCTGACTGTCCTTCCCGGCTTCGTCGAGGGGGGTAGTGAACTAGTTACTGCCCTTCTCTATACTTAGCCTGAAAAAAGGTCCTGGGGAATGGTCCAGGTGGTCAGGTCCTTTAGTTTGAGGGACAGATAGAAAATAGCCATTTTAGGGGGGTCTGTGAAGGAATGTGATGAGCATAATGTTAAACTAGAAAATGTCTATTCTCTATGCATCTTCACTATACTATAAAGTCTATATTGCTTTTGTTTGTACACAACTGCTGTAACTTTTCCTTACTACATATGGCCTTTTCTAATAACACCCCCTCCCATCGAGAAAACTGGAGAAGACAGAAAATGGAGGATACCCTCTTCTCCCACACATCTTTGGAATGCGGATATGAAGATAGGACCAGAGGACAGCCCAGCTTAATCATCACGTTTCTGTACTCTTTTTGTATTGCAGCCAATAAGATGTGGTTTGCTGTCTTACATTAACATAATAGTGACGTATCATGCTGTGTGTAAAAGCTTAGTACTGCCTGGAATAAATTATTAGATACACAAGTAACGGACCTGAACGGATGTGTCAGTCTTTGCTTTCAAGCATGCATGCAATGTTATCTAAACTTTACAATTCGGAACAGTAGTAGAATCCATATTAACCCCTTTGTGGTTAAACGACCATTACACCAGGACCCCCCACCTCCCCCAGTTAGCACCAGTGCCCCCCTCCTCTACTGACTGGCAGTACCCCCAATATGCCCCCACTAAGCACCATGACCCTCTTATCTCCCCCTAGTAAACACCAAGATCCCCCATCTCTCCCCACCATGCACCAGAACCCCCCATCTCCCCCCCCCCTCACTAAGCAACAGGACTCTCCATCTCTCCCTACTAAGCACCAGGACTCCCATGCCCTCTCCCACTAAGCATCAGGACCCCCATCTCCCCCCACTAAGCACCAGGACCCCTATCTCCCCCGACTGAGCACCAGTGCCCCCTTTTATCCCCCAGGAAGACAATGCTGCATTTCTTTTTTAGACAGGTATGTGGGGTCAGAGGGTGGGGGTCGAGGCGGGGTTGGGGGCTCCATTGGTTTGGTTGTACGTGGCCCCATTATTTCTAACAGCGGCCCTGCCTGGTACAAGTCACTCCCATAGCCCATCCTGAAGCTACAGAGGCTCAAAGGATCATGGGAGATATAGTATCAGGACTGGAAAAGGAAGGAAACAGGAAGTTAGATAACTTTGAAATTCAGCCAGTAGGAGGAGTGACATCACAGACACAGAAACCTGCTGTATACAGCTAAAGGAGGTAAGTTACACACAGACTAACAGTGTGGCTGGAATTCACTCACATACACAATGCATCTGTTGTTTTGGGGAGGAAAATCTGGAGTTCTTCATTAAAGTATATATGAACCCTCTCCTTGTAAAACAACCCATTCATGTTAAAATAGAAATTAAAAGGAAAACATTTGTGTATAGATTAAAAAAAAACATTTAAACTGACCACTCTGGGATGGATGTACCCCCATGCCTAGTGTGATCAGCAGAGGGACTGAAGGAACACCAGGGATTTCACACAAAGGAAGCAATACAAAGAGAACAGGATACCTTTTAACACAAGTGCATGGTACAGCAGGCACAAATCAGGAATATGAAATATTGGTTTACATACCCTTTAAAGCGGAGTTCCACTCAAAAATGGAACTTCTGCTTTAAGTGTTGGTGACCCCCTGACAAGCCACATTTGGCACGTCATTTTTTTGGGAGAGGAGCGGGTACCCTGTTTTTACAGGCACCCACCTCCTCCCCTGGCTCCACGGCGCCGGAAGGAAGATCCCCTTTCCCCCCTCCCTGCATTCTTCTGGGACACGTCACAGGTCCCAGAAGATTGCCCGGCCATTCACAGCGCAGTGCGGCTCGCGCATGCGCAGTGCGTGCCCGGCTGTGAAGCCACATACAGACACCCACAATTAGAATGCTGCCGCCTGGGACAGGTGAGTGTCTGACTCTGATTATTAAAAGTCAGCAGCTATACTTTTTGTAGCTGCTGACTAGGGATGAGCTTCGAGTTCGAGTCAAACTCATGTTCGACTCGAACATTGCCTGTTCGCCCGTTCGCCGAACAACGAACAATTTGGGGTGTTCGCGGCAAATTCGAAAAGTCTATGGGAGAAATCTAAAGTGCTAATTATAAAGGCTTATATGCAAGTTATTGTCCTAAAAAGTGTTTGGGGACCTGGGTCCTGCCCCAGGGGATATGTATCAATGCAAAAAAAAGTTTTAAAAACGGACTTTTTTTTAGGAGCAGTGATTTTAATAATGCTTAAAATGAAAAAATAAAAGTGAAATATTCCTTTAAATTTCGTACCTGGGGGGGTGTGTATGATATGCATGTAAAGTGGCACATGTTTCCCGTGCTTAGAACTGTCCCTGCACAAAGTGTCATTTTTGAAGGAAAAAAAGTAATTTAAAACTCACTCGCGGCTATTAATGAATTGTCGGCTTTTATCAATACATAGAAAAGTCATTGATAAAAAATAAAAAAAAAGCGTGGGGGTTCCCCCGAATTCAATTACCAGGCCCTTTAGGACTGGAATGGATATTAAGGGGAACCCCGCGGCAAATTAAAAAAAAAATGGCGTGGGGTTCCCCCTAAATATCCATACCAGGCCCTTGAGATCTGGCATGGACTTTAAGGGGAACTCCACCCCAAATTAAAAAAAAATGGCGTGGAGTCCCCACAAAAATCCATACCAGACCCTTATCCGAGCACGCAACCTGGCCGGCCACAGGGGAAGAGGGGGGGATGAGAGAGCGCCCCCCCTCCCTCCTGAACTGTACCAGGCCACATGCCCTCAACATGGGGAGGATGTCCCCATGTTGATGGGGACAAGGGCCTCATACCCACAACCCTTGCCAAGGGGATGTGGGGGTCTGCGGGCGGGGGGCTTATCGGAATCTGGAAGACCCCTTTAACAAAGGGGACCCCCAGATCCCGGCCCCCCCTATGTGAATTGGTAAGGGGTACATTGTACCCCTACCATTTCACGAAGAAAGTGTCAAAAAATTTAAATAAAAACACACACACCTTGGAAAAGTCCTTTATTAAAAAAAATAATAATAATAAAAAAAAAAAAACATTCCAGCGATGAAATCCAGTGTCCCACGGCGATCCCGATGTCCAGCGCTGTCCGTCATTGGTTGTGCCTGTGCGGACCTGATGGGGAACTTCCTCCGCTGTGTTTTAAATGTATAGACCCGCCCCTTCTAAAGTTCTCCACCAGGTTCCGCTCAGCGGACCAGATGCGGAACATGAGAAGGGGCGGGTCTATACATGTATTACACAGCGAATGAAGTTCCCCATCAGGTCCGCCCCCTCGGTATGTTCGACCCCGCCTACGTCATTGGCCTGAGCGGGGAACTTCCTTCACTGTGTAATTTAAATTTACACAGTGAAGGAAGTTTCCCGCTCAGGCCAATGACGTAGGCAGGGTCTGACATACCGAGGAGGCGGACCTGATGGGGAACTTCGTTCGCTGTGTAATACATGAATAGACCCGCCCCTTCTCTCGTTCCGCATCTGGTCCGCTGAGCGGACCTGATGGGGAACTTTAGAAGTTGTGGGTCTATACATTTAAAACACAGCGGAGGAAGTTCCCCATCAGGTCCGCACAGGCACAACCAATGACGGACAGCGTTGGACATCGGGATCGCCGCGGGACACTGGATTTCATCGCTGGATTGTTTTTTTTGTTTTTTTTAATAAAGGACTTTTCCAAGGTGTGTGTGTTTTTATTTAAATTTTTTGACACTTTCTTCGTGAAATGGTAGGGGTACAATGTACCCCTTACCAATTCACATAGGGGGGGTCGGGATCTGGGGGTCCCCTTTGTTAAAGGGGTCTTCCAGATTCTGGTAAGCCCCCCACCCGCAGACCCCCACAACCACCGGGCAAGGGTTGTGGGGATGAGGCCCTTGTCCCCATCAACATGGGGACATCCTCCCCATGTTGAGGGCATGTGGCCTGGTATGGTTCAGGAGGGAGGGGGGGCGCTCTCTCGTCCCCCCCTCTTCCCCTGCGGCCGGCCAGGTTGCGTGCTCGGATAAGGGTCTGGTATGGATTTTTGTGGGGACTCCACGACATTTTTTTTAAAATTTGGGGTGGAGTTCCCCTTAAAATCCATGCCAGATCTCAAGGGCCTGGTATGGATATTTAGGGGGAACCCCACGCCATTTTTTTTTAAATTTGCGGCGGGGTTCGCCTTAATATCCATTCCAGACCTAAAGGGCCTGGTAATTGAATTTGGGGGAACCCCCACGCTTTTTTTTTTTTTTTTATCAATGACTTTTCTATGTATTGATAAAAGCCGACAATTCATTAATAGCCGCGAGTGAGTTTTAAATGACTTTTTTTCCTTCAAAAATGACACTTTGTGCAGGGACAGTTCTAAGCGGGAAACATGCGCGACTTTACATGCATATCATACACACCCCTCAGGTACGAAATTTAAAGGAATATTTCACTTTTATTTTTTCATTTTAAGCATTATTAAAATCACCGCTCCCGTAAAAACGTCTATTTTTTAAACCTTTTTTTGCATTGATACATGTCCCCTGGGGCAGGACCCGGGTCCCCAAACACTTTTTAGGCCAATAAATTTCATATTAGCCTTTATAATTAGTACTTTAGATTTAGATTTCGAACGTTCGAGTCCATTGTATTTAATAGGGTTCTAAAGTTCACACGAACATTCTGTCTGTTCGCAGGTTCTGGTGCGAACCGAACCTGAACAGGGGGGTGTTCGGCTCATCCCTGCTGCTGACTTTTAAATGGGTGGAACTCTGCTTTAAGCATAATTAACATTTTAAATGTTCCCTATAACATGGCAAATCTTGACTTTTTGAGTTTAGTTCTGCTTTAAACATATAGTGTATATTGACAATAATATTTGCTCACAAGGTGCACAAAGCAGATACAGTACAATGGTAGCATGCGGGGACCCCCTGAAATTAACATTTGCCCCTTATACATAAAGCTTTAGTTCTTATGCTACAAATAGTGTTTAATAGAGTCTTTTAACTTATCTAAAGTACACAAAACAGTTCAGTGATTGGACTTCAATTTGACTTCAATTAGACTACAAAACAAAGTCTCTACTGATACCAACATCAAGTCAAAGACTTTTAAAAGAAAGGCGTTTGAGAAAATAGACTTCTAGCATTGGCTGGCCAGCACAAATCATTGTCACTGTGTAAGAAATAAATTCTTATTTACCTCTGTTCTTATGGGACAAAGCAACCAAATCACCTTAGACCCCTTCAGTTCACAGGCTTTTCACACTATTTTATTAATTCACTGAGGCCACTGAGTGCACACAAAACAGCCCGCTCATCACAGAGCATTTTGTTCAGTGGGGAGACAAGTTCTCGGAGAATAAAGCATTTCCAGTGTCTCTGGGCACATCCATGGAGCGTTCCCATCACTGTTTACTAAGGTCAGGCGTGAACTCCTGGCTCCACTCTTCTACTCCGTCCTTCCTGAATCAGCAAACAGTCTTTGTTGTCTTGTTCTTTCCTCAGCATCACTGCTAATAAATCTTCACATGCGTATTTACATAATGCCTCAATGCTGTAACTAAATGCTCAGAGGTGACAAAGTTACCAAGCAACCAGCACAATCCCCTCTCTCATCTGTCTCATTTCTTTGGCACCTTCGGTATCCATATTTCTTACTATCACTTTTTAATGGTAATCCATGTTTTCCACACGCTTCATTTATTTCATTTATCTCTTTCTTCACTCTTGATTAGTTGTTTGAGTTTTTAATTGTCATTATATTGTAGATTGTAAGCTCTAACGAGCATGGCCCTCTGATCACACCATAATTTATGATCACTGACAGGCAACGTGAACATTGATTATCTCATTACAATGGCATGTGAAAGTAGGTGGGATATGTAAGGCAGCAAGTAAACATGTTTGCCCTGCAGTTGATTTGTTGAAAGCGAAAAAAATGGGCAGGCGTAAGGATTTGAGTGACTTTGACAAGGGTCAAATCATAATGGCTAGACGACTGGGTCAGAGCAACTCAAGAACTGCAGCTCTTGTGTGGTGTTCCCAGTCTGCAGTAGTCAGGACCTACCAAAAGTGGCCCAAATAATAAAAACTGTCGAACCAGCGTGTCAGGGAAATGGCCGCGGAAGTACTGGCAATCTTGCCAGTAGAAGAAATGGGCGCCATAGGCACATCATGTGACAGGTGGATCCCCCTGCTGGCCTATTAAAGACTGCCACTGTCTGACCCAAATTGCTGGATTGTCGTCAGCCTTCCTGAGTTCCTGAGCCTGTGTACTACTGCTGTTTGGATTTCCTGTTGTTACCCGGCTTGTTCCTGACCTGTCTGATTTGCTCTCCTGGTTTGACCCCATGGCTTGCTTTACTGACTTGTTACCTTCCCCAGCACCTGATCCTGGCTTGTTTCACGGACTTTGCCTCAGTTATCTGTTCCTGCCTGATTTCCAATACCAGACTTTTGGCTTGTCTCCGTTCCTGCAACCTGCATCTCCTGCCTGGATCCATGGTGTTTGATCCCCAGCCGGCTTCCACTGTTGCTCCTTGTGCACACCTTTCCAAGTGTTAACAAGGATTCCTAGAGACTGCAGCCCAGCAGTGTTTTCTATATTCTCCAGTATTCTTCAGGCACTCGCCAGCTCTTCTCTCCTGGATCCATCTTGTGCTTCTCTGGGCACTACACCCTCTGTAACCAACCTCAGAGGTGTACTGCACTTAGCCGCAAGGGGAGCCCTCTTGGCATTTCGGCCTCCAACCAGGTACGTGACAGTACAATCCAGCCATGACCAAAGCCGACAGAGGTGCTCCCCCGCTCGAGTTGATGTGCCAACAAGTCACCACCCTTACACAAGCCATCCAGAAACTCCAGGAGGGTTACGTTCAATTGGAAGATCGGCTGCAGCATCTTCCACTAACACAGCATCAGCTTCCCTGCCTCAAGAATCTGCTAACCCGACCCATACAGTGATGATGCCTTCTCCTGAACCACGGGTACCAACACCCGAACGATTCTTTGGTGACCGAATGAAGTTTCGGGCTTTTAAGAATGCGTGCCTACTGTACCTGGCCCTCCAGCCTAGAACTTTTTCCTCTGAGTTTGTGAAAGTAGGATTCATCATTTCCCTAATATCCGAGGAACCCCAAGCTTGGGCTCATAACCTGCTGGAACAAAAGAGCCTGGCTTTGAACACTATGGACACTTTCTTTGAGTCTATGACTCTTTTGTATGATGACCCCCAGCGTATGGCCTCTGCTGAATCTGCCTTAGTCGCCTTACGGCAAGGAGAATGCCCAGTGGAAGATTATACAGAGGAATTCCACAGATGGTCCACTGATACAAGCTGGAATGAGGCAGCACTCAGGTTTCAGTATCGCCAAGGACTATCCGAGACCCTTAAAGATGAACTAGCCCGAGTTGCTGTTCCAGACACTCTTGACAAACTTATCCACCTAGCCATTCTGCTTAACAGGCACCTGCGGGAGCTGCGGTCGGAATACGCTCAAACCTTCCAGCCTACCCAGAGGCCACCCAGGTCTCCACCTGCTGTTGCACCCACGCCTGCCTGTTCTGCAGGTCCCAAAAGAGGTCCAAAGCAAGTTGGCCTGGTCCATTTCCCCCTTACCTTTGATGAGAGACAACGCCGTTGGCGGGCCTATCTCTGCCTGTACTGCGGAGGGGCTGGACATTTTTTACGCAGCTGCCCCATAAGACCCAGTAAGGCCTACCCACCAAGTTCCACTTATCTTCAAGTCTCTGGATCCACCCATTCTTACCTTGCTCTTCCTATCTCCTTACAAGTGGCAGGAAGGGAGGTTCGACTACAAGCAATTATCGACTTCAGGGCATGTAGTTGCTTTATGGACTTATCTCTGGCTAAGAAATTTAGTGTGCCCCTTTATGAGAAAAAACAAAGACTAGAAGTTCTATTGGCCGATGGTTCCTTGCCCAGTTCTGGACTTGTCTCCCGTGAAACCATACCCATCTTCGCTACTACTGATACCGACTGTAGAGAACTATAGCATAAGAGCCTCCATTTTGAGTTCAGGACGCCATGTCATGGGTTAAAGAAAAGGTTTTAAAGAAGTCACACATAAGTTTCTGTTGGTTCTTATTATCTGTAGAAACCTTTTCACCTAGTTATTTATGTATGTAATCTATAGAACTTTGCACTGGCTCACGTTTGTTTTCTGATAAACTAAGTATCGTTCCACACCATCTGTTTCTACATAGCAAGAATACATATATACTTGTAGTGAATGATGCAAAATTTTGTTTCATTACATCAGCTAAATATTAACTGAACTTGTAACACGTACTAGCTAATAGGAAATTATTAACCAGAACCTGTTTCATTTTTGTAACACGTATATGCTTGGTGAACTCCTCCCATCCCCACCTTTGTCCCCTAGACCTGCATAAATATCCATGTCTGAAGCTGACTAAACACATATCTTTTGAGCGCAAAGCAAAACTTGTGTCTTGTGTCATTAATTGATATATCCGGGCCTGGGTGTCTACGGAACTCTTTCCTGCATTGAACCTGAACCTGCCTGGGTGGTCTTACAACTGAATTTCTCTAACAGACTGGGGGTTCGTTACGGGTTTAAGCAAATCATCTGTGGTAAGTACAATCTTTTTGTCTTTATTGACAAAATATTTTCTTGCCTCAGCTCTGATTAAAGCTTTTAGTCCCATAAATTAGTAGGGGATAAGAACCAGGCCAAGAGGTTAATATTGTGTTTTTGGTAAACCCACAGAAGGGTTTTTGGTAAACCCACAAAGATAAGCAGTACTGCATATAGATGCATTCCTTTTGGCAAGGAATATGATATAGATACATTCCTTTTGGGAAGGAATATGAAGTGGTTAATGAGGAAATAGACTCCGGTGACCCCAAAACCTTTGCTTTTTCTATCTGTCGCATAGAAGTATTAAGATAATAGAAGTATTAAGAATAATTTGTTGTGTGGATCAGAAGAATGCGTAGTAAGTCAGTTGTCTGCCACTGTCAATATGGGTCAGAAACAAGGTAAAGAAGATCCTCTTCCCAACCCAGGAGAAACGTGTAAGGATTTTGAAGCCAGAATTTGTGGTACGGATTATGAATTTATAGTCCCATGGGTTTCAAATTTAGCGGGATGGACCGCAGCCATACACAGTGTAGACCCCTTTCCCTGGGATGGTAGTAATTATGAATTCCACATAGATATGTAAAAGGGAGGGGAGAATTGGTTAAAATACGCCCCATATTGGTTTCCGAGGGAAAATAAGAAGCAGAAAAAGCCCACCAAATGTTGAAGTAAGGAAGATTATGACCAGAAACATAGAGAAGAAGCCGATAAAAAGAGAGTTGTTTCTGACCCAACAGCCCCACCGCTGCCAATTAATCGGTCATCCTCCACCCTCATATGTACATGTCTATCCGAGTTTAACAAAGGAAGATATTGATCTTCTGGCTGGACATTATGCAACCAGACAACGGCAGATCCCTCCCGCCTCACAACAAGATAGACAGTGCCTACAGAGGCAAGGACAGGAAGCCCGAGTCGAGGTAGGTGAACCAGAAGAAGATCAGGGAGCCATAGGAGGGGTCGTTTCACCACCTGGCCAAGAGCAGGAGGAAGAACAGGAAAACGCTGTAGTGGGTAAAACACTCAGTCCGCCTAAAACAAAGAGTGGAACTGTACATAGTAACACTAACTGTCATGGATATGCATTAATGTCTGTCTGCCATCTTACCTTCCTCCTCATGTGTTCATCTTGGAGACCAGACCTCCTTCACCTGGCTTCCTTTATAATCTCCTCCCAGCCTGACTCCACCCCAGGCCCTATCACAGAACACTATATTAACCTGTGCACTGCAAGCCTGCTTTGCTGATCAACGTGTTTGTTAGGCATTGTGTGTTTGGGTTCCTGCCTGCCGTGTGCTACGTCTGTCTCTCTGTTACGTTATTGGCTTGTCCCCGACTATCCCTGTCTGCTCGTGACCCTTGACCTTCGGCTCGTTCTTTCGTTATTCTTGTCTGCTTGTGGCCCCTGACCTTCAGCTTGTTATTCGGTTCTCTCTTATCTTGTGCTGCTGCTTCCCCTCTTTTCCCCTTATCCTACGGGGCGTGAGCTAGGAAACTCCAGGGGCCGCGACCTGGTCCCAGCCTGCAGCATAACATCCTCACCACTAGAGGCCCTGGAGAAGACCTGCTGGGTCTTAGACTCCGCGCCCTGGGGAATCTTGGCTCTAGCTTCCGTTAAGATCCCGGTTGTGCTCCTCTGGTCCCGCTTTCCACAACCACCCAGTTTCCTATCCGCAGAAGCCAGCCATAGGGTTCACTACCTCGCGGTGCACTCCTGTCCCCCTACGGTGTGCATCTGTCACCTGGCCACAGGTGACCTTGACAGTTTGATCAGCCATGAACCCGGCTGACATCCCGCTCCCCGCGGATGATCCATTGCAGGGCATAGTTCGCAGACTTGAAACCCAGGAATCAAATCAGACTCAGGTGATGCGATTCCTCCAGGATCTGGCTTCTCGATTCGAGCAGCTTCAGGTCTCCTTGGGAACCCCGAATCCGCAACCCCAAGTACAACCAGTGGTTGTACCTATCGCACCAGTCGCAGCCTCACACTCACTAAGATTGCCAGCTCCGTTCCGTTTCTCTGGGGACTCCAAGGCCTGCAGGGGGTTTCTCAGCCAATGCACAATTCATTTTGAGCTTCAGCCTCAAAGCTTCCTGTCTGACCGGGCTAAGGTAGCCTATATCATTTCCCTCCTCTCCGGTGAAGCTTTGGCCTGGGCTGCCCCCCTGTTGGAGAGGAACGATCCGGTGGTTTCCAGCCTGTCCGATTTCTTGAAGCTCTTTCGTAATATCTTCGAAGAGCCGGCTCGGGCTTCTTCAGCGGCTAGTGCTGTCTTACGTCTTCGCCAAGAATCTAGTTCAGTGGGGCAATATGCTCTTCAGTTCCGTATCCACACAGCTGAATTGAGCTGGAATAATGAGGCCCTGGTCGCTACCTTTTTACATGGCCTCTCTGACCGAGTGAAAGACGAATTAGCGGGAAGAGCCATTCCCGTCGGTCTGGACGATGTAATTTCATTATGCAACCAGATCGACATTCGTTTTCAAGAGAGGTCCTTAGAAAAAAGACGCCAGCACTCTCTGGGTCCTAGCCAGTCTGAGCACCCCTCCCTTCATTCCGTGGAGCATCCTCTACCTGCTGAAGAACCTATGCAGCTGGGCCGGACCAGACTAACCCCCGAAGAACGTGCTAGGCGCAGAACTCTGGGCTTGTGCCTCTATTGTGGGGGCAAGGGTCATTTTCGTGACTCCTGCTCGCTTCGTCCGGGAAACGCTCGGGTCTAATACATTTGGAAGGTGGAGTATTGGACCCAGAAACATCACCTTCTCGCCTGCTCTTGCCGGTGTTCCTTCATGTAGGCACTTCTCCTCAGTCAACCCTTGCATACCTGGATTCCGGGGCTGCCGGCAATTTTATGGATTGGAGAACTGCTTCTTCTATGAAGCTTACCCTTTCACCTCTCACTACCCCATTGGTAGTCTCGGCAATTGATGGTAGGCTTGTGCAATTCGTTTCGTAACGAATCAAAATTCGTCCGAATTTAGCAACTTTCGGACATTCGGAAGCATTCGAATTTCCGAACAGAGCAATTACGAATAAAACCGAATCCGAAATAAATTATACCGCAAAATAGCGAATGCCCGAAGGTCTTCGGCATAATTCGTTATGAAAAAAGTTACGAATGTACGAATCCATTCGAAGCACAATAACACTCACTCTGCTCTCTGCTTCTCCCTCACCATGCTGAACTCCCTCTCAAAATGGTGTACAGGGGGCGGAGGCTAAAGCCGCATGAAAAAACGAAAGTAAAATACGAGATTTCGAATCCATTCGAAGCACAATAACACTCACTCTGCTCTGCTCTCTGCTTCTCCCTCACCGTGCTGAACCCTCTCAAAATGGTGTACAGGGGCGGAGCCTATAGCCGCATGTAAAAAACGAAAGTAAAATACGAGATTTCGAATCGTTACAAATAACCGCTATGTATTTAGAAAAGTACAAATCCATTCGAAGCACATTAGGCATAATAGGCAGCGTCGTTGTGAGAGAGACACGGAAAATTACGAATCAACGAACCCAAAAAAAGTTACGAAAGTAGGAGTTGTGTCCAGAATCAACGAAAAACAACGTACTCTACCGAAAGTACGAATTATAAAGCAACAAAAAATTCAACGAAAAATGTCGCTTGCAAAAATACGAATGAGTCCGAACACGAAAAATCCCGTCTAGCAAAATTACGAATGATTACGAATCAACAGGACCGGAAAGAAACGAACCAAAACGGAACAAATTTTTCCGTTGTGCACAAGTCTAATTGATGGCACTGTTCTCCCAGGGGGCCCTGTTCGCTTCCAGACGCTACCCATTAGGATGTCGGTAGGGATTCTCCACCAGGAGTGGATATCCTTTCTTATTCTACCCAAGGCCTCTACCCCAGTTGTATTGGGCCTCCCTTGGCTACAGCTCCACTCTCCACATGTGGACTGGGTCTCTGGGCAGATCCTGGCCTGGGGTTCCTCATGTTTCTCGTCGTGTCTTCTCAAGGTGACCCCCAAGGAGAGTCTTCCGGTTGCTGCCACTTCTGTTTCTTCTGATCTTCCTGCTGCATACAGCGATTACCGGGATGTGTTCTGTAAGAAATCAGCTGAGGTGCTTCCTCCCCACAGGTCTTTTGACTGTGCTATTGATCTTGTCCCCGGAGCAACTCTACCCAGGGGTCGTACCTACCCTCTGTCCATCCCAGAGACCCAGGCCATGTCGGAGTATGTCGCAGAGAATCTGGAGAGAGGTTTCATCCGGAAATCCTCATCGCCTGCAGGGGCAGGGTTCTTTTTTGTTGCCAAAAAGGATGGTACCTTAAGACCCTGCATCGATTATCGGGGTTTAAATGCGGTTACTATTAAAAATCGATACCCCTTACCCTTAATATCTGAGCTATTCGATAGGTTGAAGGGTGCCTCCATTTTCACCAAGTTGGATCTCAGAGGCGCGTACAATCTCATTCGAATACGGGAGGGTGACGAATGGAAGACTGCATTCAACACTAGAGACGGGCATTACGAATATCTGGTGATGCCTTTTGGTCTGTGTAATGCTCCAGCCGTGTTTCAAAACTTTGTCAATGAAATCTTCAGAGATCTGCTGTACCAGTTTGTTGTCATCTATCTGGATGACATTCTGATCTTTTCTGAAAATCTGCTCGTCCACAGAAACCATGTCCGCACTGTACTTCAACGTCTTAGAGAGAACAATCTCTATGCCAAGCTGGAGAAATGTTCCTTTGAATGTTCTGAGGTCCTGTTTTTGGGGTGCTTCGTCTCATGTTCGGGTCTTCGTATGGACCCTGGGAAGGTCTTGGCTAGTGATGAGCCGAACACCCCCGGGTTCGGTTCGCACCAGAACCCGCGAACGGACCGAAAGTTCGTACGAACATTAGAACCCTATTAAATACAATGGATGCGAACGTTCGAATTCTAAAGTGCTAATTATAACAACTATTATGCATGTTATTGTCCTAAAAAGGGTTTGGGAACCCGGGTTCTGCACCAGGGGACATGTATCAATGCAAAAAGAAGTTTTAAAAACGGTCGTTTTTCGGGAGCAGTCATTTTAATGATCCATAAAGTGAAAAAAAAAAAGTCAAATATTCCTTTAAATATCGTACCTGGGGGGTGTCTAAAGTATGCCTGTGAAGTGCCACGTGTTTCCCGTGTTTAGAACTGTCCCTGCACAAAATGACACTTCTAAAGGAAAAAAAAGCCATTTAAAACTGCTTGCGGCTTTAATGTAATGTCTGGTCCCGGTAATATGGATGAAAATCTTTAAGAAAAATGGCATAGCTACCCCATGACCCCCCCCCCCCTACCCCAGCCCATTACCAGCCCCTTTGGGTCTTGTATGGATATTAAGGGGAACCCCGCACATAAAATAAAAAAGGCCCTATATACTCTGAACAGCCGTATACAGGCGGTGCATACAAGACAGGGACTGTAGGTTTGTTCTTATGTAGAATCTGTTTGTAATTTTGAACAGGTACATTGTTTAAGTGTAGCTCCAGCCCAAAAATCTATTTTAAACTTTTTGGAAAACATAGGTAAGGGTTATCACCCCTGTAACATTTGTTTTGCTGTCTGTGCCCCTGTTCAGAACATTTCACCTCACTTTCCGTCCCAATGACAACTGTTTTTGAAATGTGGTGTTTTTCTTGAAACAAGGATTGCTGATAAAGCATCAGTACAGAGGAGACACCTTTCTCCCATATTAATTCTTACAGGAGAGAATTTTCCTTCCAAGGGGTAGATTTCCTCTCACTTCCTGTTGTCTTCTTGCGTTTGCAAGTAGGAGTCGTTTGTAAGTTGGATGTTTGAAAGTAGGGACCTGCCGTAGATACTCTGCAGAAATAGGCCCCTTAGTTGTTGGTGTTGGCACAACACTGTAAGCACTCACAGTTACTCTTGGTTGGTGCTGGAACGCCCTGCTGTCAACTATTATATCAGGAATTGTAATTACATATAATTGTTGAACAGTGGTAGTAAAAATTGGGCCTTTGATGGTGGTGCTGGTGCCACAACACTGTAAGCCCTGACAGTTACTCTTGGTGGGTGCAGCAATGGGCCCTGCTGTGAATTATTAGATCAAGAATTGTAATTGCATGCCCCTGTTGAACAGGGGCTGAAAAATTGGGCCTTTGGTGGTGGTGGTGGTGTTGACACAACACTGTAAGCCCTCAGAGTTACTCTTGGTGGGTGCAGGAATGGGCCCTGCTGTGAATTATTAGATCAAGAATTGTAATTACATGCCCCTGTTGAACAGGGGCTGAAAAATTGGGCCTTAGGCACTGGTGGCACAACACTACAACCCCTCACAGATACTGTACTTGGAGCACAGCAATGAGCCCTGTTGCAAAGTATTGCTTCAAAAATTGTAATGACACGCCCCTGTTAAACAGGGGCTGAAAAATTGGGCCTTAGGCACTGGTGCCACAACACTCCAACCCCTCACAGATACTGTACTTGGAGCACAGCAATGAGCCCTATGGCAAATTATTGCTAAAAAAATTGTAATTACACGCCCCTGTAAAACAGGGGCTGAAAAATTGGGCCTTAGCCACTGGTGGCGGCACCCATAAACAAAAATGATCTTCCAAGCTATCATCATCAATCGTATCATTGAGGACTCGGAGGAGGAGGATAGCCAGTCAACATAACAGCACAGACACTCAGCATCAGCATCAGTCTTGAAGGGATGTGACATGTTAAAATCAATTAGTCTGTTATATCAGCATCAGGTGTGTGGTAGCTGGTGGTGATCCAAGACTGGTTCATCTTGATGAAAGTCAGTCGATCAACCGAGTCGGTGGACAGGCGCACCCTGTGATCCGTGACAAATCCTCCAGCAGCACTGAATGTGCGTTCCGAAAGAACGCTGGATGCAGGACAGGCCAGTAGCTCAATTGCATACCGTGCAAGCTCTGGCCAGTGATCCATCCTCAAGACCCAGTAAGCCAGAGGATTTTCGGTGGGGAAGGTGTCCAAGTCTGACCTTGCCCCTAGATATTCCTGCACCATGTTTATCAGACGCTGGCGATGGTTGCTGGAACCAATCATACTTTGGGGCTGCGGACTAAAGAATTGTCTGAACGCATCGGTCAGACGGCCACCTTCCCCACCGCTCCTTCTTTGACTGGCCGAAGCCTCAGCAACTCGTTGTCCTGGACCAGGAGTTTGTAACCTCCCAGTCTCTGGGAACGCGTTGCACAGACCTTTCTGCAAGGCCTCCCGGAGTTGTCTCATCCTCTGCTCCCTCTGCGACGGTAACATAAGGTCCGCAACCTTACCCTTGTACCGTGGATCAAGGAGAGTGGCCAGCCAGTAATGGTCCCTCTCCTTGATCCGAAGAATACGAGGATCCTTCCGCAGACTTTGCAGGATCAGGGAGGCCATGCAGCGTAGGTTTGCTGAGGCATTCGCTCCGGAGTCCTCTGGGTCACTAAGGACGACATGATCCGCAGTCACCTCCTCCCAGCCACGTACAAGTCCACTGGTTTCTTGGGACTGTAAATCATCCCTAAAAGACTGCTGCTGATGATGCTGAGTGCCAGCCTCCACCTCCATGCTGACACAATCCTCCTCCTCCTCCTCCTCCTCCTCTTCCTCTTCCTGTGCGATGGGTGGGACAGAAGGAACACTGTCTGGGTAAAGGGGGCCTTGAGAGGCAAGGAAGTCCTCCTCTTCCTGCCTCTGTTCTGCCTCAAGTGCCCTGTCCATTATTCCACGCAGCGTGTGCTCCAACAGGTGGACAAGAGGTACAGTGTCACTGATGCATGCACTGTCACTGCTCACCATCCTCGTGGCCTCCTCAAATGGTGCCAGGACAGTGCATGCATCCCTGATCATGCCCCACTGGTGTGGAGAAAAAAAACCAAGCTCCCCTGACCCTGTCCTGGTGCCGTAGTCGCACAGGTACTCATTGATGGCCCTCTGCTGCGTGTGCAGCCGCTGCAGCATGGCCAACGTTGAGTTCCACCTGGTGGGCATGTCACATATAAGGCGGTTCTTGGGCAGGTTCAACTCCTTTTGCAGCTCAGCCAGGCGAGCACTGGCATTATAAGATCTGCGGAAATGCACACAGACTTTCCTGGCCTGCCTCAGGACATCCTGTAAGCCCGGGTACCTGCCCAAGAACCGCTGCACCACCAGGTTAAGGACGTGAGCCACACAGGGCACATGGGTCAGTTGTCCCTGTCGGAGGGCGGAGAGGAGGTTGGTGCCATTGTCGCAAACCACCATTCCTGGCTTAAGCTGGCGTGGCGTCAACCACCTCTCGGCCTGGCCCTGCAGAGCAGACAGGACCTCTGCCCCAGTGTGGCTTCTGTCCCCCAAACACACCAGCGCAAGCACGGCATGGCATCTTTTTGCCTGCGTACTTGCGTAGCCCCGTGAACGGCTACGGAGCACCGCTGGTTCATAGGACAAACCACAGGAAGAGGCCATGGAGGAAGAAGAAGAGGAGGGGGTGGAGGAGAGAGGTGTGTCACAACCAGTAGTAGCATTTTGGAGGCGTGGCGGTGGGACAACCTCCAACACTACTGCACCTTGTCCTGCATCCTTCCCAGCTGCCAAAAGAGTGACCCAATGGGCCGTGAAAGAAAGGTAACGTCCCTGTCCATGCCTGCTGGACCATGAGTCAGCGGTAATATGCACCTTACCGCTGACCGCCCTGTCCAGCGAGGCCAAGACATTGCCTTCCACATGCCGGTAGAGAGCCGGAATAGCCTTCCGTGAGAAAAAGTGGCGTTTGGGAACCTGCCACTGAGGAACCGCACATTGCACAAACTCACGGAAGGGGGCCGAGTCTACCAACTGAAAAGGCAGCAGTTGAAGCGCTAGCAATTTAGCCAAGCTAGCATTCAACCGCTGGGCATGTGGATGGCTGGGAGTGAACTTCTTTCGACGGTCCAGCAGCTGGGGCAGGGAAATTTGCCTGCTAGAATCGGACGTCGGTGTACTGCTAGCAGAGTGGCCGCAAGTACTTGGCTGTGACACACCTAATTCTACACCTTCATTCCTCTCAGTGCATGTTTCAGAGAGGACTGAAGTTATAGTGGGGTTGGAAATCCCAGCTGATGCGGTGCAAGGAGAGGTCCGCTTTGTTCTTTGGTGTGGGTCTTTGAGGTAGGCTTGCCAACGAGCTGCATGGCAGGTCAACATATGTCTGGTCAGGCATGTGGTACCCAAGCGGCTGATGTTTTGGCCACGCGATATACGCTTGAGACATATGTTGCAAACAGCAGCTGTGCGATCTGATGCACTAGCCTCAAAGAAGGCCCACACCAAGGAACTTTTTGAATGACGGGCAGAGGCAGCGCCCTGCACAGGCGGAGCTCTGCGGTGTGATTCCGTCGGTGTACTGCCCTTACGCTGGCCACCAAAGGGCATCCTGTCTCGTTGGAGATGTGCCTCCTCCTCATCCTCCTCCTCCTCTCTCCTATTAGGCACCCACGTGGAGTCAGTGACCTCATCATCCCCTCCCTCCTCATCACTGGAGCCAATCTGGCAGTATGCTGCAGCTTCTGGAACATGACTGCCAGATTGGTGTCCTTCTTGAGCATCCCCTCTGTCTGCTCTCACCCTACTGCCTTCCTGTAGCTGGGTTTCATCATCAGACCCTTCGAAACGCTGGGCATCCTCCTGGAGCATGTACCCAACACTGTGCTCAAACAGTTCGGGGGACTCCTCAGGAGGAGGACATGGTGGGTCTAGGGAAGGAGTGACTGATGATGAGTCTGACATTGATACCAGGGAAGAGGACGCTTTGGCAGCTGCTTTGCCAGTACCCTGAGCCTGGGTGAGAGAGGATGAGGAGGAGGAGGAGGGCTTGGTCATCCACTCTACCAAGTCTTCGGCATGATGTGGCTCAACATGTCCAGCTGCGGAAAAGAAGGACAAGCGTGTCCCATGGCCATGTGCTGATGACAATGCACCGCGTCCACGACCAGCACTGTTGCCCCCAGACACAGAGCCTGCTTGCCCTCTTTTATTGCCTCCTGACTGTCTGCCTCTCCTTGTTTGCCTTCCAGACATTCTAATAGATGGCCTGCAGGGAGATGGGAAAAAAGCAATAAGGGCTACCTTCAGGTGTCCTTCTCTGTCCCTTGAAACAAGGACTTGCACGGTGAAAGAAACTGACACTCTCCCTACCTACAGTTTTCTGTCCCTAGAAAAAATGTTTTTTTAAGCACAATATAGCACAAGGAGAATTCACTCACTGTCCTTCCAGGTCCCTAGAAACAAGGACTTGCACAGTGAAAGAAACTGACACTCTCCCTACCTACAGTTTTCTGTCCCTAGAAAAAATGTTTTTTTTAAGCACAATATAGCACAAGGAGAATTCACTCACTGTCCTTCCAGGTCCCTGGAAACAAGGACTTGCACAGTGAAAGAAACTGACACTCTCCCTACCTACAGTTTTCTGTCCCTAGAAAAAATGTTTTTTTTAAGCACAATATAGCACAAGGAGAATTCACTCACTGTCCTTCCAGGTCCCTAGAAACAAGGACTTGCACAGTGAAAGAAACTGACACTCTCCCTACCTACAGTTTTCTGTCCCTAGAAAAAATGTTTTTTTTAAGCACAATATAGCACAAGGAGAATTCACTCACTGTCCTTCCAGGTCCCTGGAAACAAGGACTTGCACAGTGAAAGAAACTGACACTCTCCCTACCTACAGTTTTCTGTCCCTAGAAAAAATGTTTTTTTTAAGCACAATATAGCACAAGGAGAATTCACTCACTGTCCTTCCAGGTCCCTAGAAACAAGGACTTACACAGTGAAAGAAACTGACACTCTCCCTACCTACAGTTTTCTGTCCCTAGAAAAAATGTTTTTTTAAGCACAATATAGCACAAGGAGAATTCACTCACTGTCCTTCCAGGTCCCTAGAAACAAGGACTTACACAGTGAAAGAAACTGACACTCTCCCTACCTACAGTTTTCTGTCCCTAGAAAAAATGTTTTTTTTAAGCACAATATAGCACAAGGAGAATTCACTCACTGTCCTTCCAGGTCCCTAGAAACAAGGACTTGCACAGTGAAAGAAACTGACACTCTCCCTACCTACAGTTTTCTGTCCCTAGAAAAAATGTTTTTTTTAAGCACAATATAGCACAAGGAGAATTCACTCACTGTCCTTCCAGGTCCCTGGAAACAAGGACTTGCACAGTGAAAGAAACTGACACTCTCCCTACCTACAGTTTTCTGTCCCTAGAAAAAATGTTTTTTTTAAGCACAATATAGCACAAGGAGAATTCACTCACTGTCCTTCCAGGTCCCTAGAAACAAGGACTTGCACAGTGAAAGAAACTGACACTCTCCCTACCTACAGTTTTCTGTCCCTAGAAAAAATGTTTTTTTTAAGCACAATATAGCACAAGGAGAATTCACTCACTGTCCTTCCAGGTCCCTGGAAACAAGGACTTGCACAGTGAAAGAAACTGACACTCTCCCTACCTACAGTTTTCTGTCCCTAGAAAAAATGCTTTTTTTAAGCACAATATAGCACAAGGAGAATTCACTCACTGTCCTTCCAGGTCCCTAGAAACAAGGACTTGCACAGTGAAAGAAACTGACACTCTCCCTACCTACAGTTTTCTGTCCCTAGAAAAAATGTTTTTTTTAAGCACAATATAGCACAAGGAGAATTCACTCACTGTCCTTCCAGGTCCCTGGAAACAAGGACTTGCACAGTGAAAGAAACTGACACTCTCCCTACCTACAGTTTTCTGTCCCTAGAAAAAATGTTTTTTTTAAGCACAATATAGCACAAGGAGAATTCACTCACTGTCCTTCCAGGTCCCTAGAAACAAGGACTTACACAGTGAAAGAAACTGACACTCTCCCTACCTACAGTTTTCTGTCCCTAGAAAAAATGTTTTTTTAAGCACAATATAGCACAAGGAGAATTCACTCACTGTCCTTCCAGGTCCCTAGAAACAAGGACTTACACAGTGAAAGAAACTGACACTCTCCCTACCTACAGTTTTCTGTCCCTAGAAAAAATGTTTTTTTTAAGCACAATATAGCACAAGGAGAATTCACTCACTGTCCTTCCAGGTCCCTAGAAACAAGGACTTGCACAGTGAAAGAAACTGACACTCTCCCTACCTACAGTTTTCTGTCCCTAGAAAAAATGTTTTTTTTAAGCACAATATAGCACAAGGAGAATTCACTCACTGTCCTTCCAGGTCCCTGGAAACAAGGACTTGCACAGTGAAAGAAACTGACACTCTCCCTACCTACAGTTTTCTGTCCCTAGAAAAAATGTTTTTTTTAAGCACAATATAGCACAAGGAGAATTCACTCACTGTCCTTCCAGGTCCCTAGAAACAAGGACTTACACAGTGAAAGAAACTGACACTCTCCCTACCTACAGTTTTCTGTCCCTAGAAAAAATGTTTTTTTTAAGCACAATATAGCACAAGGAGAATTCACTCACTGTCCTTCCAGGTCCCTGGAAACAAGGACTTGCACAGTGAAAGAAACTGACACTCTCCCTACCTACAGTTTTCTGTCCCTAGAAAAAATGTTTTTTTTAAGCACAATATAGCACAAGGAGAATTCACTCACTGTCCTTCCAGGTCCCTGGAAACAAGGACTTGCACAGTGAAAGAAACTGACACTCTCCCTACCTACAGTTTTCTGTCCCTAGAAAAAATGTTTTTTTTAAGCACAATATAGCACAAGGAGAATTCACTCACTGTCCTTCCAGGTCCCTAGAAACAAGGACTTGCACAGTGAAAGAAACTGACACTCTCCCTACCTACAGTTTTCTGTCCCTAGAATTTTTTTTTTTTAAGCACAATATAGCACAAGGAGAATTCACTCACTGTCCTTCCAGGTCCCTGGAAACAAGGACTTGCACAGTGAAAGAAACTGACACTCTCCCTACCTACAGTTTTCTGTCCCTAGAAAAAATGTTTTTTTTAAGCACAATATAGCACAAGGAGAATTCACTCACTGTCCTTCCAGGTCCCTAGAAACAAGGACTTACACAGTGAAAGAAACTGACACTCTCCCTACCTACAGTTTTCTGTCCCTAGAAAAAATGTTTTTTTTAAGCACAATATAGCACAAGGAGAATTCACTCACTGTCCTTCCAGGTCCCTAGAAACAAGGACTTACACAGTGAAAGAAACTGACACTCTCCCTACCTACAGTTTTCTGTCCCTAGAAAAAATGTTTTTTTTAAGCACAATATAGCACAAGGAGAATTCACTCACTGTCCTTCCAGGTCCCTAGAAACAAGGACTTGCACAGTGAAAGAAACTGACACTCTCCCTACCTACAGTTTTCTGTCCCTAGAAAAAATGTTTTTTAAGCACAATATAGCACAAGGAGAATTCACTCACTGTCCTTCCAGGTCCCTGGAAACAAGGACTTGCACAGTGAAAGAAACTGACACTCTCCCTACCTACAGTTTTCTGTCCCTAGAAAAAATGTTTTTTTTAAGCACAATATAGCACAAGGAGAATTCACTCACTGTCCTTCCAGGTCCCTAGAAACAAGGACTTACACAGTGAAAGAAACTGACACTCTCCCTACCTACAGTTTTCTGTCCCTAGAAAAAATGTTTTTTTTAAGCACAATATAGCACAAGGAGAATTCACTCACTGTCCTTCCAGGTCCCTGGAAACAAGGACTTGCACAGTGAAAGAAACTGACACTCTCCCTACCTACAGTTTTCTGTCCCTAGAAAAAATGTTTTTTTTAAGCACAATATAGCACAAGGAGAATTCACTCACTGTCCTTCCAGGTCCCTGGAAACAAGGACTTGCACAGTGAAAGAAACTGACACTCTCCCTACCTACAGTTTTCTGTCCCTAGAAAAAATGTTTTTTTTAAGCACAATATAGCACAAGGAGAATTCACTCACTGTCCTTCCAGGTCCCTAGAAACAAGGACTTGCACAGTGAAAGAAACTGACACTCTCCCTACCTACAGTTTTCTGTCCCTAGAAAAAATGTTTTTTTTAAGCACAATATAGCACAAGGAGAATTCACTCACTGTCCTTCCAGGTCCCTAGAAACAAGGACTTGCACAGTGAAAGAAACTGACACTCTCCCTACCTACAGTTTTCTGTCCCTAGAAAAAATGTTTTTTTTAAGCACAATATAGCACAAGGAGAATTCACTCACTGTCCTTCCAGGTCCCTGGAAACAAGGACTTGCACAGTGAAAGAAACTGACACTCTCCCTACCTACAGTTTTCTGTCCCTAGAAAAAATGTTTTTTTTAAGCACAATATAGCACAAGGAGAATTCACTCACTGTCCTTCCAGGTCCCTAGAAACAAGGACTTACACAGTGAAAGAAACTGACACTCTCCCTACCTACAGTTTTCTGTCCCTAGAAAAAATGTTTTTTTTAAGCACAATATAGCACAAGGAGAATTCACTCACTGTCCTTCCAGGTCCCTAGAAACAAGGACTTACACAGTGAAAGAAACTGACACTCTCCCTACCTACAGTTTTCTGTCCCTAGAAAAAATGTTTTTTTTAAGCACAATATAGCACAAGGAGAATTCACTCACTGTCCTTCCAGGTCCCTGGAAACAAGGACTTGCACAGTGAAAGAAACTGACACTCTCCCTACCTACAGTTTTCTGTCCCTAGAAAAAATGTTTTTTTTAAGCACAATATAGCACAAGGAGAATTCACTCACTGTCCTTCCAGGTCCCTGGAAACAAGGACTTGCACAGTGAAAGAAACTGACACTCTCCCTACCTACAGTTTTCTGTCCCTAGAAAAAATGTTTTTTTTTTAAGCACAATATAGCACAAGGAGAATTCACTCACTGTCCTTCCAGGTCCCTAGAAACAAGGACTTGCACAGTGAAAGAAACTGACACTCTCCCTACCTACAGTTTTCTGTCCCTAGAAAAAATGTTTTTTTTAAGCACAATATAGCACAAGGAGAATTCACTCACTGTCCTTCCAGGTCCCTGGAAACAAGGACTTGCACAGTGAAAGAAACTGACACTCTCCCTACCTACAGTTTTCTGTCCCTAGAAAAAATGTTTTTTTTAAGCACAATATAGCACAAGGAGAATTCACTCACTGTCCTTCCAGGTCCCTAGAAACAAGGACTTGCACAGTGAAAGAAACTGACACTCTCCCTACCTACAGTTTTCTGTCCCTAGAAAAAATGTTTTTTTTAAGCACAATATAGCACAAGGAGAATTCACTCACTGTCCTTCCAGGTCCCTAGAAACAAGGACTTGCACAGTGAAAGAAACTGACACTCTCCCTACCTACAGTTTTCTGTCCCTAGAAAAAATGTTTTTTTTAAGCACAATATAGCACAAGGAGAATTCACTCACTGTCCTTCCAGGTCCCTGGAAACAAGGACTTGCACAGTGAAAGAAACTGACACTCTCCCTACCTACAGTTTTCTGTCCCTAGAAAAAATGTTTTTTTTAAGCACAATATAGCACAAGGAGAATTCACTCACTGTCCTTCCAGGTCCCTAGAAACAAGGACTTACACAGTGAAAGAAACTGACACTCTCCCTACCTACAGTTTTCTGTCCCTAGAAAAAATGTTTTTTTTAAGCACAATATAGCACAAGGAGAATTCACTCACTGTCCTTCCAGGTCCCTAGAAACAAGGACTTACACAGTGAAAGAAACTGACACTCTCCCTACCTACAGTTTTCTGTCCCTAGAAAAAATGTTTTTTTTAAGCACAATATAGCACAAGGAGAATTCACTCACTGTCCTTCCAGGTCCCTGGAAACAAGGACTTGCACAGTGAAAGAAACTGACACTCTCCCTACCTACAGTTTTCTGTCCCTAGAAAAAATGTTTTTTTTAAGCACAATATAGCACAAGGAGAATTCACTCACTGTCCTTCCAGGTCCCTGGAAACAAGGACTTGCACAGTGAAAGAAACTGACACTCTCCCTACCTACAGTTTTCTGTCCCTAGAAAAAATGTTTTTTTTTTTAAGCACAATATAGCACAAGGAGAATTCACTCACTGTCCTTCCAGGTCCCTAGAAACAAGGACTTGCACAGTGAAAGAAACTGACACTCTCCCTACCTACAGTTTTCTGTCCCTAGAAAAAATGTTTTTTTTAAGCACAATATAGCACAAGGAGAATTCACTCACTGTCCTTCCAGGTCCCTGGAAACAAGGACTTGCACAGTGAAAGAAACTGACACTCTCCCTACCTACAGTTTTCTGTCCCTAGAAAAAATGTTTTTTTTAAGCACAATATAGCACAAGGAGAATTCACTCACTGTCCTTCCAGGTCCCTAGAAACAAGGACTTGCACAGTGAAAGAAACTGACACTCTCCCTACCTACAGTTTTCTGTCCCTAGAAAAAATGTTTTTTTTAAGCACAATATAGCACAAGGAGAATTCACTCACTGTCCTTCCAGGTCCCTGGAAACAAGGACTTGCACAGTGAAAGAAACTGACACTCTCCCTACCTACAGTTTTCTGTCCCTAGAAAAAATGTTTTTTTTAAGCACAATATAGCACAAGGAGAATTCACTCACTGTCCTTCCAGGTCCCTAGAAACAAGGACTTACACAGTGAAAGAAACTGACACTCTCCCTACCTACAGTTTTCTGTCCCTAGAAAAAATGTTTTTTTTAAGCACACTATAGCACAAGGAGAATTCACTCACTGTCCTTCCCAGTCCCTAGAAACAAGGACTTGCACAGTGAAAGAAACTGACACTCTCCCTACCTACAGTTTTCTGTCCCTAGAAAAAATGTTTTTTTTAAGCACAATATAGCACAAGGAGAATTCACTCACTGTCCTTCCAGGTCCCTAGAAACAAGGACTTGCACAGTGAAAGAAACTGACACTCTCCCTACCTACAGTTTTCTGTCCCTAGAAAAAATGTTTTTTTTAAGCACAATATAGCACAAGGAGAATTCACTCACTGTCCTTCCAGGTCCCTGGAAACAAGGACTTGCACAGTGAAAGAAACTGACACTCTCCCTACCTACAGTTTTCTGTCCCTAGAAAAAATGTTTTTTTTAAGCACAATATAGCACAAGGAGAATTCACTCACTGTCCTTCCAGGTCCCTGGAAACAAGGACTTGCACAGTGAAAGAAACTGACACTCTCCCTACCTACAGTTTTCTGTCCCTAGAAAAAATGTTTTTTTTAAGCACAATATAGCACAAGGAGAATTCACTCACTGTCCTTCCAGGTCCCTGGAAACAAGGACTTGCACAGTGAAAGAAACTGACACTCTCCCTACCTACAGTTTTCTGTCCCTAGAAAAAATGTTTTTTTTAAGCACAATATAGCACAAGGAGAATTCACTCACTGTCCTTCCAGGTCCCTAGAAACAAGGACTTGCACAGTGAAAGAAACTGACACTCTCCCTACCTACAGTTTTCTGTCCCTAGAATTTTTTTTTTTTTGAAGCACAATATAGCACAAGGAGAATTCACTCACTGTCCTTCCAGGTCCCTGGAAACAAGGACTTGCACAGTGAAAGAAACTGACACTCTCCCTACCTACAGTTTTCTGTCCCTAGAAAAAATGTTTTTTTTAAGCACAATATAGCACAAGGAGAATTCACTCACTGTCCTTCCAGGTCCCTAGAAACAAGGACTTACACAGTGAAAGAAACTGACACTCTCCCTACCTACAGTTTTCTGTCCCTAGAAAAAATGTTTTTTTTAAGCACAATATAGCACAAGGAGAATTCACTCACTGTCCTTCCAGGTCCCTAGAAACAAGGACTTACACAGTGAAAGAAACTGACACTCTCCCTACCTACAGTTTTCTGTCCCTAGAAAAAATGTTTTTTTTAAGCACAATATAGCACAAGGAGAATTCACTCACTGTCCTTCCAGGTCCCTAGAAACAAGGACTTGCACAGTGAAAGAAACTGACACTCTCCCTACCTACAGTTTTCTGTCCCTAGAAAAAATGTTTTTTAAGCACAATATAGCACAAGGAGAATTCACTCACTGTCCTTCCAGGTCCCTGGAAACAAGGACTTGCACAGTGAAAGAAACTGACACTCTCCCTACCTACAGTTTTCTGTCCCTAGAAAAAATGTTTTTTTTAAGCACAATATAGCACAAGGAGAATTCACTCACTGTCCTTCCAGGTCCCTAGAAACAAGGACTTACACAGTGAAAGAAACTGACACTCTCCCTACCTACAGTTTTCTGTCCCTAGAAAAAATGTTTTTTTTAAGCACAATATAGCACAAGGAGAATTCACTCACTGTCCTTCCAGGTCCCTGGAAACAAGGACTTGCACAGTGAAAGAAACTGACACTCTCCCTACCTACAGTTTTCTGTCCCTAGAAAAAATGTTTTTTTTAAGCACAATATAGCACAAGGAGAATTCACTCACTGTCCTTCCAGGTCCCTGGAAACAAGGACTTGCACAGTGAAAGAAACTGACACTCTCCCTACCTACAGTTTTCTGTCCCTAGAAAAAATGTTTTTTTTAAGCACAATATAGCACAAGGAGAATTCACTCACTGTCCTTCCAGGTCCCTAGAAACAAGGACTTGCACAGTGAAAGAAACTGACACTCTCCCTACCTACAGTTTTCTGTCCCTAGAAAAAATGTTTTTTTTAAGCACAATATAGCACAAGGAGAATTCACTCACTGTCCTTCCAGGTCCCTAGAAACAAGGACTTGCACAGTGAAAGAAACTGACACTCTCCCTACCTACAGTTTTCTGTCCCTAGAAAAAATGTTTTTTTTAAGCACAATATAGCACAAGGAGAATTCACTCACTGTCCTTCCAGGTCCCTAGAAACAAGGACTTACACAGTGAAAGAAACTGACACTCTCCCTACCTACAGTTTTCTGTCCCTAGAAAAAATGTTTTTTTTAAGCACAATATAGCACAAGGAGAATTCACTCACTGTCCTTCCAGGTCCCTGGAAACAAGGACTTGCACAGTGAAAGAAACTGACACTCTCCCTACCTACAGTTTTCTGTCCCTAGAAAAAATGTTTTTTTAAGCACAATATAGCACAAGGAGAATTCACTCACTGTCCTTCCAGGTCCCTGGAAACAAGGACTTGCACAGTGAAAGAAACTGACACTCTCCCTACCTACAGTTTTCTGTCCCTAGAAAAAATGTTTTTTTTAAGCACAATATAGCACAAGGAGAATTCACTCACTGTCCTTCCAGGTCCCTAGAAACAAGGACTTGCACAGTGAAAGAAACTGACACTCTCCCTACCTACAGTTTTCTGTCCCTAGAATTTTTTTTTTTTTAAGCACAATATAGCACAAGGAGAATTCACTCACTGTCCTTCCAGGTCCCTGGAAACAAGGACTTGCACAGTGAAAGAAACTGACACTCTCCCTACCTACAGTTTTCTGTCCCTAGAAAAAATGTTTTTTTTAAGCACAATATAGCACAAGGAGAATTCACTCACTGTCCTTCCAGGTCCCTAGAAACAAGGACTTACACAGTGAAAGAAACTGACACTCTCCCTACCTACAGTTTTCTGTCCCTAGAAAAAATGTTTTTTTTAAGCACAATATAGCACAAGGAGAATTCACTCACTGTCCTTCCAGGTCCCTAGAAACAAGGACTTACACAGTGAAAGAAACTGACACTCTCCCTACCTACAGTTTTCTGTCCCTAGAAAAAATGTTTTTTTTAAGCACAATATAGCACAAGGAGAATTCACTCACTGTCCTTCCAGGTCCCTAGAAACAAGGACTTGCACAGTGAAAGAAACTGACACTCTCCCTACCTACAGTTTTCTGTCCCTAGAAAAAATGTTTTTTAAGCACAATATAGCACAAGGAGAATTCACTCACTGTCCTTCCAGGTCCCTGGAAACAAGGACTTGCACAGTGAAAGAAACTGACACTCTCCCTACCTACAGTTTTCTGTCCCTAGAAAAAATGTTTTTTTTAAGCACAATATAGCACAAGGAGAATTCACTCACTGTCCTTCCAGGTCCCTAGAAACAAGGACTTACACAGTGAAAGAAACTGACACTCTCCCTACCTACAGTTTTCTGTCCCTAGAAAAAATGTTTTTTTTAAGCACAATATAGCACAAGGAGAATTCACTCACTGTCCTTCCAGGTCCCTGGAAACAAGGACTTGCACAGTGAAAGAAACTGACACTCTCCCTACCTACAGTTTTCTGTCCCTAGAAAAAATGTTTTTTTTAAGCACAATATAGCACAAGGAGAATTCACTCACTGTCCTTCCAGGTCCCTGGAAACAAGGACTTGCACAGTGAAAGAAACTGACACTCTCCCTACCTACAGTTTTCTGTCCCTAGAAAAAATGTTTTTTTTAAGCACAATATAGCACAAGGAGAATTCACTCACTGTCCTTCCAGGTCCCTAGAAACAAGGACTTGCACAGTGAAAGAAACTGACACTCTCCCTACCTACAGTTTTCTGTCCCTAGAAAAAATGTTTTTTTTAAGCACAATATAGCACAAGGAGAATTCACTCACTGTCCTTCCAGGTCCCTAGAAACAAGGACTTGCACAGTGAAAGAAACTGACACTCTCCCTACCTACAGTTTTCTGTCCCTAGAAAAAAATGTTTTTTTTAAGCACAATATAGCACAAGGAGAATTCACTCACTGTCCTTCCAGGTCCCTGGAAACAAGGACTTGCACAGTGAAAGAAACTGACACTCTCCCTACCTACAGTTTTCTGTCCCTAGAAAAAATGTTTTTTTTAAGCACAATATAGCACAAGGAGAATTCACTCACTGTCCTTCCAGGTCCCTAGAAACAAGGACTTACACAGTGAAAGAAACTGACACTCTCCCTACCTACAGTTTTCTGTCCCTAGAAAAAATGTTTTTTTTAAGCACAATATAGCACAAGGAGAATTCACTCACTGTCCTTCCAGGTCCCTAGAAACAAGGACTTACACAGTGAAAGAAACTGACACTCTCCCTACCTACAGTTTTCTGTCCCTAGAAAAAATGTTTTTTTTAAGCACAATATAGCACAAGGAGAATTCACTCACTGTCCTTCCAGGTCCCTGGAAACAAGGACTTGCACAGTGAAAGAAACTGACACTCTCCCTACCTACAGTTTTCTGTCCCTAGAAAAAATGTTTTTTTTAAGCACAATATAGCACAAGGAGAATTCACTCACTGTCCTTCCAGGTCCCTGGAAACAAGGACTTGCACAGTGAAAGAAACTGACACTCTCCCTACCTACAGTTTTCTGTCCCTAGAAAAAATGTTTTTTTTTTAAGCACAATATAGCACAAGGAGAATTCACTCACTGTCCTTCCAGGTCCCTAGAAACAAGGACTTGCACAGTGAAAGAAACTGACACTCTCCCTACCTACAGTTTTCTGTCCCTAGAAAAAATGTTTTTTTTAAGCACAATATAGCACAAGGAGAATTCACTCACTGTCCTTCCAGGTCCCTGGAAACAAGGACTTGCACAGTGAAAGAAACTGACACTCTCCCTACCTACAGTTTTCTGTCCCTAGAAAAAATGTTTTTTTTAAGCACAATATAGCACAAGGAGAATTCACTCACTGTCCTTCCAGGTCCCTAGAAACAAGGACTTGCACAGTGAAAGAAACTGACTCTCTCCCTACCTACAGTTTTCTGTCCCTAGAAAAATTTTTTTTTTTAAGCACAATATAGCACAAGGAGAATTCACTCACTGTCCTTCCAGGTCCCTAGAAACAAGGACTTGCACAGTGAAAGAAACTGACACTCTCCCTACCTACAGTTTTCTGTCCCTAGAAAAAATGTTTTTTTTAAGCACAATATAGCACAAGGAGAATTCACTCACTGTCCTTCCAGGTCCCTGGAAACAAGGACTTGCACAGTGAAAGAAACTGACACTCTCCCTACCTACAGTTTTCTGTCCCTAGAAAAAATGTTTTTTTTAAGCACAATATAGCACAAGGAGAATTCACTCACTGTCCTTCCAGGTCCCTAGAAACAAGGACTTACACAGTGAAAGAAACTGACACTCTCCCTACCTACAGTTTTCTGTCCCTAGAAAAAATGTTTTTTTTAAGCACAATATAGCACAAGGAGAATTCACTCACTGTCCTTCCAGGTCCCTAGAAACAAGGACTTACACAGTGAAAGAAACTGACACTCTCCCTACCTACAGTTTTCTGTCCCTAGAAAAAATGTTTTTTTTAAGCACAATATAGCACAAGGAGAATTCACTCACTGTCCTTCCAGGTCCCTGGAAACAAGGACTTGCACAGTGAAAGAAACTGACACTCTCCCTACCTACAGTTTTCTGTCCCTAGAAAAAATGTTTTTTTTAAGCACAATATAGCACAAGGAGAATTCACTCACTGTCCTTCCAGGTCCCTGGAAACAAGGACTTGCACAGTGAAAGAAACTGACACTCTCCCTACCTACAGTTTTCTGTCCCTAGAAAAAATGTTTTTTTTTTAAGCACAATATAGCACAAGGAGAATTCACTCACTGTCCTTCCAGGTCCCTAGAAACAAGGACTTGCACAGTGAAAGAAACTGACACTCTCCCTACCTACAGTTTTCTGTCCCTAGAAAAAATGTTTTTTTTAAGCACAATATAGCACAAGGAGAATTCACTCACTGTCCTTCCAGGTCCCTAGAAACAAGGACTTGCACAGTGAAAGAAACTGACACTCTCCCTACCTACAGTTTTCTGTCCCTAGAAAAAATGTTTTTTTTAAGCACAATATAGCACAAGGAGAATTCACTCACTGTCCTTCCAGGTCCCTGGAAACAAGGACTTGCACAGTGAAAGAAACTGACACTCTCCCTACCTACAGTTTTCTGTCCCTAGAAAAAATGTTTTTTTTAAGCACAATATAGCACAAGGAGAATTCACTCACTGTCCTTCCAGGTCCCTAGAAACAAGGACTTACACAGTGAAAGAAACTGACACTCTCCCTACCTACAGTTTTCTGTCCCTAGAAAAAATGTTTTTTTTAAGCACACTATAGCACAAGGAGAATTCACTCACTGTCCTTCCCAGTCCCTAGAAACAAGGACTTGCACAGTGAAAGAAACTGACACTCTCCCTACCTACAGTTTTCTGTCCCTAGAAAAAATGTTTTTTTTAAGCACAATATAGCACAAGGAGAATTCACTCACTGTCCTTCCAGGTCCCTAGAAACAAGGACTTGCACAGTGAAAGAAACTGACACTCTCCCTACCTACAGTTTTCTGTCCCTAGAAAAAATGTTTTTTTTAAGCACAATATAGCACAAGGAGAATTCACTCACTGTCCTTCCAGGTCCCTGGAAACAAGGACTTGCACAGTGAAAGAAACTGACACTCTCCCTACCTACAGTTTTCTGTCCCTAGAAAAAATGTTTTTTTTAAGCACAATATAGCACAAGGAGAATTCACTCACTGTCCTTCCAGGTCCCTAGAAACAAGGACTTACACAGTGAAAGAAACTGACACTCTCCCTACCTACAGTTTTCTGTCCCTAGAAAAAATGTTTTTTTTAAGCACACTATAGCACAAGCACAAAACACACTGACACTCTCCCTACCTATCCTTCTCTTTCCCTAAACTAAAGGAATCCAGGTTAAGCAAGAAAGAAATAAAAGTCACTGTCCCTGCCTATGCTGCTCTATCCCTGCTCCGGAACACACTACACTAGGCCGCCGTGCTGGCGGCCTTTTATAGTGTGGGGCGTGTACTAAACACCCTCAGCAATAGTTGGCCACAGGCATCCTGCCTGTGGCCAATCATTGCTCTCCTCGCTGCCGGCGCTGTGATTGGCCAAGCATGCGGGGTCACAGTGCATGCTTGGCCAATCACAGCGCCTGGATGACACTGCGATGGCGTAGTGCATTGTGGGCCTTTCGCGTCACTCGAATTTGGCGCGAACGGCCCAAATCGTTCGATCTTCGTCGAACGATCGAACAGCCGATGTTCGAGTCGAACGTATGTTCGATTCGAACACGAAGCTCATCCCTAGTCTTGGCTATCACCAACTGGCCTCTTCCTGCTAGCCTCAAGGCCACACAGCGCTTTCTTGGCTTCACTAATTATTATAGGCAGTTCATAAGGAATTACTCTTCCATTGCCGCGCCTATTATCGCTTTGACCAAGAAGGGTGTGAATGCCAGAGACTGGCCTCCCGAAGCTGTCTCTGCATTTCACAACCTGAAACAGGCCTTTGTTTCTGGCCCCCTCTTGAGGAGACCAAATCCTGGGAATGCATTTTTTATTGAAGTGGACGCTTCCTCAATGGGGGTGGGAGCTGTGCTTCTTCAAATCTTTGAGAAGAGACGCCAACCATGTGCGTTCTTCTCCAAAAAAAATTCTCAGGCAGAGAGGAATTATGCCATCGGTGATCGGGAACTTCTCGCAATTAAATTGGCGTTAGAGGAGTGGCGTCATCTCTTGGAGGGTTCCCCTCACTCCATAACGATCTTTACCGATCACAAGAATTTACAGTATCTACAGAATGCTAAACGTCTGAATCCTAGACAGGCCAGGTGGAGTCTCTTCTTTGCCCGTTTTAATTTCACGATTACCTACAAACCTGGTTCCTGCTACGGTCGGGCTGATGCGCTCTCTAGGTCATTTGACACTTTGGATGAGGAGTCCGCCCCTGAACCTGAGCCGATCATTCCAACCTCATGCATTGTTGCCCACTCTACCACCCTGAAGTCAAAAATTCCGCCTGGTAAGACCTTTGTCCCCACTGAGCTAAGAGCTAAGATCCTTCGTTGGGGACATGATTCCAAGGTGGCAGGGCATTCTGGATTCCTCCGATCCTTCCTACTCATCAGTCGTCACTACTGGTGGCCTAATCTCCGCTCAGACGTCAAAGACTACGTTAAAGCTTGTCATGTCTGTGCTCAGTCCAAATCCTCCACACAAGCTCCTGCTGGTCTCCTCATGCCCTTGCCCATTCCTAAGGAACCCTGGGCCCTTATTGCCATGGATTTTATCACCGATCTCCCACTGTCTGAGAATAATACAGTCATTTGGGTGGTAATCGATCGATTCTCCAAGATGGCTCATTTTGTTCCTCTTCCTGGTCTTCCTTCTGCCCCTGCCTTGGTTCCCATTTTCATTCGAGAAATTCTCCGCCTACATGGGGTCCCTTCTCATATTGTTTCCGACAGGGGAGTCCAATTTACGTCTCGTTTTTGGAGAGCCTTTTGCAAATCCCTCAATATTGTCTTGGATTTTTCTTCTTCTTACCATCCCCAATCCAATGGACAGACTGAGAGGGTTAATCAGGAGTTAGAGGTCTTTCTTCGCACCTTTGTGTCTTCTCACCATGACGATTGGTCCTCTCTACTCCCGTGGGCAGAATTCTCCCATAACAATTATGTGAATACCAGTTCGCAGAAGACACCCTTTTTCACAGTTTATGGAAAACACCCTCAACTTCCTCTTCCCATGATCTGTTCTCCAGACATTCCAGCTTTGGCTTCGGTTCAGGAGTCTCTCAATTCCGTTTGGGGTCACGTTCATGATTCCCTCCGGGCAGCTGCTGAAAAATTCAAAGGCTTTGCCGACCGCCGCAGGCGTAAACCGCCTTCTCTTCAGCCTGGGGACAAAGTCTGGCTCTCTACCAGGAACATCAAGCTCCGAGTTCCTTCTCTGAAGTTTGCTCCACGATTCATCGGTCCATACACGGTAACTGCTAAACTGAATCCGGTTTGTTTCAAACTCCAGATTCCTAAGAGCCTTAAAATCACTAACTCCTTTCATGTTGCTCTTCTAAAGCCTTTAGTCCTCAATAAATTCTCTCGTCCTCTCCCTACCGTGGCGCCTGTCTCTGAGGATAATCAGGAGTACGAGATCAGTCAAATTCTGGACTCCCGACTCTGTAAAGGCGTTCTTCAGTACCTCGTTCATTGGAAAGGGTTTGGTCCTGAGGAGAGGTCTTGGATCACTGCATCTGAGGTCTTTGCACCTCGTCTGTTAAAGGAGTTTCATCTGAAGTTTCCCTCTAAACCTGGGCCCAGGCGGGGAAGGGGGAGGCCTCGTAAGAGGGAGGGTACTGTCATGGATATGCATTAATGTCTGTCTGCCATCTTACCTTCCTCCTCATGTGTTCATCTTAGAGACCAGACCTCCTTCACCTGGCTTCCTTTATAATCTCCTCCCAGCCTGACTCCACCCCAGGCCCTATCACAGAACACTATATTAACCTGTGCACTGCAAGCCTGCTTTGCTGATCAACGTGTTTGTTAGGCATTGTGTGTTTGGGTTCCTGCCTGCCGTGTGCTACGTCTGTCTCTCTGTTACGTTATTGGCTTGTCTCCGACTATCCCTGTCTGCTCGTGACCCTTGACCTTCGGCTCGTTCTTTCGTTATCCTTGTCTGCTTGTGGCCCCTGACCTTCAGCTTGTTATTCGGTTCTCTCTTATCTTGTGCTGCAGCTTCCCCTCTTTTCCCCTTATCCTACGGGGCGTGAGCTAGGAAACTCCAGGGGCCGCGACCTGGTCCCAGCCTGCAGCATAACATCCTCACCACTAGAGGCCCTGGAGAAGACCTGCTGGGTCTTAGACTCCGCGCCCTGGGGAATCTTGGCTCTAGCTTCCGTTAGGATCCCGGTTGTGCTCCTCTGGTCCCGCTTTCCACAACCACCCAGTTTCCTATCCGCAGAAGCCAGCCATAGGGTTCACTACCTCGCGGTGCACTCCTGTCCCCCTACGGTGTGCATCTGTCACCTGGCCACAGGTGACCTTGACACTAACCTTCAAGTGCCTTTCATGACCATTGGAAATTAAATATTGAAAAAAGTAATAGACATTGAGGACATTGACAGGAGAGTAAAACATTGCCCCAAACCCACCTCCTCCGCAGGAGGTACTTTAACATACTTAAAAAAGGCATGTAAGGGTAGAAATTACACACAGGAAGACATGCGCCTTATCATTGATGGCATTATAGGACACACCAGTTCCTGGAGCTGGGCAAATGTTCCAAGTATAAACACTATTGACACTGGAAATGCGGGAGCATATGGGTTAAACACAGTAGCAGGTAGTAACAACATGTGGACGGAATTAGAGGCTGAAATGATGAAAGTATTTAAAAATAAAAGCTCCCTCCCTACTGCCATAGCATGCAAACAAAAGTCAGGAGAGGCTGTAGTTGATTTCTGGAAAAGGTTTCATGAAAATTGGACAACAGAAGCTGGATTAGCTACAACTACTGTTGTGGGAGCTTTGTTTATTCAAACTTATATGAATAATCTAAAACCCCAGTTCGCCTTGATGGTCAAACAGATGATATCTGAATGGACCACACAGACGATTGACCAATTTCAGGAAACTTTAATACAGAAAGAAGCAGCAGGGTGTTTCGATGTAAGAGAGAAAGCAGTGAGTACCCATTATCAGGCAGGATGGCAGTTAAAGATTTGTTCAAGACCTTCGAGCTGTAAATAACCTGGTGTGCGCCTATAGTGCCTGATGTGCCAATCACTCCTTACCTCCATGCCACCCGATGCAGAGTATTTTTCTGTGATTGATTTAACAAATTTATTTTTTAGCATCCTTGTGGATAAAGAGACACAGCCAATCCTTGCTTTCTGTTTTTTAAAACAAAATTTTTAGCCAGATGACATGGTGTAGAATTCCCCAGGGTTATGCGGACTCCCCTGTAGTCTACTCAGTTGTGCTCAAGGCCACATTGCGGTCCCGGACTCCCTGCTATCATTCTGTCTTACTCCAATATGTTGATTGATATGTAACCCAAGCCAGGTAGCCTGCAAAGAGGATGGTTCAGATCTTCTACATTGGTTGGCAGATAATGGTCATAAAGTTTCCAAAAAGAAACTTCAATGGTGTCAGGAAACTGTTGAATGCCTTGGTTTTGTACTCACAAAAGGTGAAAGGAAAGTCAGTCACGAGCTGCGGCTCTCCGTGAGTCTAGCCCCCCCACAGACCAAGAAAGATATGCTGTCCTTTCTTGGCATGATTGGTTACTGCTGCCAATGGATACCTGACTGTTCCTACTATGATAATCTCTTGAGACAAACCACAGGTACTGACATACCAGATTGTATAAAATGCAATGATGAAATGTACAATGCTTTTGTATACCTCAAAACATCTATGATAACAGCTCCTGGTCTTGGCCTCTTGAGTATAGCAAAGGGTTTCACCTATTTGCTGGGGACAACTGTAAAACCCTGACGGGAGTCCTAGCGCAAAAACATGGGAGGCAAACTGCGCCCTATCGTTTTTTCCCCCCAAGGGTTGAGCCTATGCCTGTGCAGGGCATGCTGGCGTGTCTCAGAGCTCTGGTATCCTGTGTGATGGTTGTGGAAATGGCTACATCATTCACTCTAGGACTAGTGATGTCGCGAACATAAAATTTTCCGTTCGCGAACGGCGAACGCGAATTTCCGCAAATGTTCGCGAACCGGGCGAACCGCCATAAACTTCAATAGGCAGGCGAATTTTAAAACCCACAGGGACTCTTTCTGGCCACAATAGTGATGGATAAGTTGTTTCAAGGGGACTAACACCTGGACTGTGGCATACCAGAGGGGGATCCATGGCAAAACTTCCATGAAAAATTACGTAGTTGACGCAGAGTCTGGTTTTAATCCATAAAGGGCATAAATCACCTAACATTCCTAAATTGTTTGGAATAACATGCTTTAAAACATCAGGTATGATGTTGTATCGATCAGGTAGTGTAAGGGTTACGCCCGCTTCACAGTGACAGACCAAACTCTGACAGACCAAACTCCCCGTTTAACGCACTGCAAACAACCGCAAACAGTCCATTTGCACACCTGCAAGGCTTTAATGATCACCTTAGATGATCACAAAGAAAATTTATGTTTTTTCTATGCAAAATTATCCAGCCGATCGCTTTTGGTCTGTTCACAATGAAGCAACGACCTTATCATCTGGGGTGTGCCAACATTGCCATTGCCAACACACTCATAGAGGTGGTTGCTTCATTGTGATACGCAAGCCCCTTCACCACAACAAGGTAACGATCACGAAGGGGAATTGACACATGTATGTGCTTTTTTTTTTGTTTTGTTTTTGCAGCCACAGTGCAGCACCAGAGGCCAGAAAAATTAGGCATGTACACATGCCTGAAAAAACAGGTATTGTTGCAGCCGCTGCTGTAGCAGCGGCCAGAAAAATTTATGTTTTCCAGGCAGAAAGTGCCCTAAAACATTGCGGCTTGAACCCTAGTTGGTGACGGATAAGTCACGCAAGTCATCCGGCATGCAGAGATAAAATACAGAAGCGTGTGGACCATTTTTAGCCCAAGGCAGCTCATCTCATCAGGCCTTTTTTAGTCAAATGTATCGCCCACTGTCAGTCCCTTCGGGATCCATGCCTCATTCATCTTAATAAAGGTGAGGTAATCTAGACTTTTTTGACCTAGGCGACTTCTCTTCTCAGTGACAATACCTCCTGCTGCACTGAAGGTCCTTTCTGAAAGGACACTTGAAGCGGGGCAGGCCAGAAGTTCTATCGTAAATTGGGATAGCTCAGGCCACAGGTCAAGCCTGCACACCCAGTAGTCAAGGGGTTCATCGCTCCTCAGAGTGTCGATATCTGCAGTTAAGGCGAGGTAGTCTGCTACCTGTCGGTCGAGTCGTTCTCTGAGGGTGGACCCCGAAGGGCTGTGGCGATGCGTAGGACTTAAAAAGCTCTGCATGTCCTCCATCAACAACACGTCTGTAAAACATCCCGACCTTGCCGGCGTGGTCGTGGTAGGAGGAGGATTACTTTCACCTCTTCCCCTGTTAGATTCCCGTTGTGCTGTGACATCACCCTTATACGCTGTGTAAAGCATACTTTTTAATTTATTTTGGAACTGCTGCATCCTTTCCGACTTCCGGTAATTCGGTAACATTTCAGGCACTTTCTGCTTATACCGGGGGTCTAGTAGCGTGGCCACCCAGTACAGGTCGTTCTCCTTCAGCCTTTTTATACGAGGGTCCCTCAACAGGCACGACAGCATGAAAGACCCCATTTGCACAAGGTTGGATGCCAAGCTACTCATGTCCCGTTCCTCATCCTCACTGATCTCACTGAAGGTCTGTTCTTCCCCCCAGCCATGTACAACACCACGGGTACCAGATAGGTGACAACGAGCACCCTGGGATGCCTGCTGTGGTTGGTCTTCCTCCTCCTCCTCAAAGCCACATTCCTCCTCTGACTCCTCTTCCTCAGACTCCTCTTCCAGCGTTGCCGAAGGTCCAGCAAGCGATGCTGATAAGGCTGTTTCTGGTGGTGATGGTGACCACAACTCTTCCTCTTCCTCTTCACGCTCATCTACGGCCTGATCCAGCACTCTTCGCAGGGCACGCTCCAGGAAGAAAACAAATGGGATGATGTCGCTGATGGTGCCTTCAGTACGACTGACTAGGTTTGTCACCTCCTCAAAAGGACGCATGAGCCTACAGGCATTGCGCATGAGCGTCCAGTAACATGGCAAAAAAATTCCCAGCTGCGCAGAGGCTGTCCTAGCACCCCGGTCATACAAATACTCGTTGACGGCTTTTTCTTGTTGGAGCAGGCGGTCGAACATTAGGAGTGTTGAATTCCAATGTGTCGGGCTGTCGCAAATCAAGCGCCTCACTGGCATGTTGTTTCGCCGCTGGATATCTGAAAAGTGCGCCATGGCCGTGTAGGAACGCCTAAAATGGCCACACACCTTCCTGGCCTGCTTGAGGACGTCCTGTAAGTCTGGGTACTTATGCACAAAGCGTTGTACAATCAAATTCAACACATGTGCCATGCACGGCACATTTGTCAACTTGCCCAAATTCAATGCCGCCAACAAATTGCTTCCGTTGTCACACACCACTTTGCCGATCTCCAGTTGGTGCGGAGTCAGACACTGATCCACCTGTGCGTTCAGGGCAGACAGGAGTGCTGGTCCGGTGTGACTCTCTGCTTTCAGGCAAGTCAACCCCAAGACGGCGTGACACTGTCGTATCCGGGATGTGGAATAGCCCTTGGGGAGCTGGGGGGGGGGTGCAGTTGATGTGGAGCAAGACGCAGCAGCAGAAGAGGATGGAGTAGGAGGAGTAGAGGAGATGGCAGCAGGCCTGCCTGCAAGTCGTTGCGGTGTCACCACCAACTCCTCTGCAGAGCCACGCATTACATGCTTGGCAGCCGTCAGCAGGTTTACCCAATGCGCAGTGTAGGTGATATACCTGCCCTGACCGTGCTTTGCAGACCAGGTATCAGTGGTCAGATGGACCCTTGCCCCAACACTGAGTGCCAGACTTGCCATGACTTCCTTTGGCACAATAGAGTACAGGTTGGGAATTGCCTTTTGTGAAAAGAAATTTCGGCCGGGTACCTTCCACTGCGGTGTCCCAATAGCTACAAATTTTTTGAAGGCCTCAGACTCCACCAGCTTGTATGGTAAAAGCTGGCGGGCTAAGAGTTCCGACAAGCCAGCTGTCAGATGCCGGGCAAGGGGGTGATTCTGTGACATTGGCTTCTTACGCTCAAACATGTCCTTGACAGACACCTGACTGTGGGCAGATGAGCAGGAACTGCTCAAGGTGAGAGACGGAGTGGCGGATGGTTGAGAGGGGGCAAGGAGGACAGCAGTGGTTGACGTGGCTGAAGATGCTGAACCAGGAGGAGGATGGTGGCTTTGAGCTTGTGTGCTGCTTGTACTCGTCATCATGTGTTGATCCCATAGGCCAGTGATGGCGAACCTTGGCACCCCAGATGTTTTGGAACTACATTTCCCATGATGCTCATGCACTCTGCAGTGTAGTTGAGCATCATGGGAAATGTAGTTCCAAAACATCTGGGGTGCCAAGGTTCGCCATCACTGCCATAGGCGTTTGTGATGTGCGATCATGTGCCTTCGCAAAGCAGTTGGCACAAGTTGCAAATGGCATCGCTGTTATCAGAGGCAGACACACAAAAAAAATGCCACACTGCTGAGCTTTGCAATGACGGCATTCTGGTGGTGGCAACAGCATGCGTTGATTGGCGTGCTGTCTGGCTAACCCCGGGTGCCGATACATGCTGTCTGACTGTGCCACTAGCTCCTTGCGACGACCTCCCCCTGCTTCCAACTCGTCTCCTCCTCCTCTCTGTCTCCCCATCTGAACTTTCCCCCTGTTCTTCTTCTCTTCGAGCGGGCACCCACGTGACATCCACGGACACATCGTCATCATCAACCGCTTCACTTGTATCTGACAACTCAGCAAAGGAAGCAGCATCGGGTACAACATCATCATCATCACACCGTACGTCCATGTGTGTAATGCTGACTGACTGAGACATATCCCTTTTATCTACATCCTCTGGCAATAATGGTTGCGCATCACTCATTTCTTCCAACACATGTGTAAATAACTCCTCTGACAGATAAAGTGAAGCAGCTGTGGTGCTAGTGTTGGTGGTGGCGACAGGCGGGCGAGTGGTAACTTGAGAGGTGCCCGAAGCTGAGCTGGAGGAGGATGGTGCGTCAAGGTTCCGAGCGGAAGCTGTAGAAGATTGGGTGTCCTGTGTTAGCCAGTCAACTATGTCCTCAGAACTTTTCGAGTTCAGGGTACGTGGCCTCTGAACACTGGGCATTATTCTAGGGCCAAAGGGAATCACAGCACCACGACCACGACGGCCCCTGCGGGGTGGCCTGCCTCTGCCTGTCATTTTTTTTAGATTAGTTTAGTTGTACTATGCGTGCAAGCTACTGTGACACCAGATATGAGTGGCACTGTGCACTGGCAGAAGTTGGCAGAGTAGACGCTGTAGGCCTGACACACACGCTGGCAGGCAACTGACTGCTATTCTATTGCAGTCAAAATTGTTTTTTTTTTAAATATAATCTACTGTGCCACCAGATATATGAGTGGTGCCACTGGGCAAGTGGGCACAGTATACGCTGTGAGCCTGTCACACACACGCTGGCAGGCAACTGCAATTAGAATACAGAGAGAAAAAAAAAAGGCAGACTGATGTATGTACTAGCCCCAAAAAGGGCTTTTTGGGGTGCTGTCAGGACGCTGTCCTTACAGCAGAGATCAGATGAGTCTTTCAGGACTGGAGTGGACACTGAACACACTGGCCTAGCTATAGATTTCCCTATTAAATCAGCAGCAGCTACACTGTCCCTCCTCTCACTAGTAATCTACTGTGCCACCAGATATATGAGTGGTGCCACTGGGCAAGTGGGCACAGTATACGCTGTGAGCCTGTCACACACATGCTGGCAGGCAACTGCAATTAGATTACAGAGAAAAAAAAAGGCAGACTGATGTATGTACTAGCCCTAAAAAGGGCTTTTTGGGGTGCTGTCAGGACGCTGTCCTTACAGCAGAGATCAGATGAGTCTTTCAGGACTGGAGTGGACACTGAACACACTGGCCTAGCTATAGATTTTCCTAGTAAATCAGCAGCAGCTACACTGTCCCTCCTCTCACTAGTAATCTACTGTGCCACCAGATATATGAGTGGTGCCACTGGGCAAGTGGGCACAGTATACGCTGTGAGCCTGTCACACACACGCTGGCAGGCAACTGCAATTAGATTACAGAAAAAAAAAAAAAAGGCAGGCTGATGTATGTACTAGCCCTAAAAAGGGCTTTTTGGGGTGCTGTCAGGACGCTGTCCTTACAGCAGAGATCAGATGAGTCTTTCAGGACTGGAGTGGACACTGAATACACTGGCCTAGCTATAGATTTCCCTATTAAATCAGCAGCAGCTACACTGTCCCTCCTCTCACTAGTAATCTACTGTGCCACCAGATATATGAGTGGTGCCACTGGGCAAGTGGGCACAGTATACGCTGTGAGCCTGTCACACACACGCTGGCAGGCAACTGCAATTAGATTACAGAGAAAAAAAAAGGCAGACTGATGTATGTACTAGCCCTAAAAAGGGCTTTTTGGGGTGCTGTCAGGACGCTGTCCTTACAGCAGAGATCAGATGAGTCTTTCAGAACTGGAGTGGACACTGAATACACTGGCCTAGCTATAGATTTCCCTATTAAATCAGCAGCAGCTACACTGTCCCTCCTCTCACTAGTAATCTACTGTGCCCCCAGATATATGAGTGGTGCCACTGGGCAAGTGGGCACAGTATACGCTGTGAGCCTGTCACACACACGCTGGCAGGCAACTGCAATTAGATTACAGAGAAAAAAAAAAGGCAGACTGATGTATGTACTTGCCCTAAAAAGGGCTTTTTGGGGTTCTGTCAGGACGCTGTCCTTACAGCAGAGATCAGATGAGTCTTTCAGGACTGGAGTGGACACTGAATACACTGGCCTAGCTATAGATTTCCCTATTAAATCAGCAGCAGCTACACTGTCCCTCCTCTCACTAGTAATCTACTGTGCCACCAGATATATAGAGTGGTGCCACTGGGCAAGTGGGCACAGTATACGCTGTGAGCCTGTCACACACACGCTGGCAGGCAACTGCAATTAGATTACAGAGAAAAAAAAGGCAGACTGATGTATGTACTAGCCCTAAAAAGGGCTTTTTGGGGTGCTGTCAGGACGCTGTCCTTACAGCAGAGATCAGATGAGTCTTTCAGGACTGGAGTGGACACTGAATACACTGGCCTAGCTATAGATTTCCCTATTAAATCAGCAGCAGCTACACTGTCCCTCCTCTCACTAGTAATCTACTGTGCCACCAGATATATGAGTGGTGCCACTGGGCAAGTGGGCACAGTATACGCTGTGAGCCTGTCACACACATGCTGGCAGGCAACTGCAATTAGATTACAGAGAAAAAAAAAAGGCAGACTGATGTATGTACTAGCCCTAAAAAGGGCTTTTTGGGGTGCTGTCAGGACGTTGTCCTTACAGCAGAGATCAGATGAGTCTTTCAGGACTGGAGTGGACACTGAATACACTGGCCTAGCTATAGATTTCCCTATTAAATCAGCAGCAGCTACACTGTCCCTCCTCTCACTAAGACTGCAGCTTCAGAATGAATCTAAAATGGATGCTGTCCAGGAGGTGGGAGGGTCTGGGAGGGAGGGTATGCTGCTGATTGGCTGGAATGTGTCTGCTGACTGTGAGGTACAGGGTCAAAGTTTGCTCAATGATGACGAATAGGGGACGGACCGAACATCGCATATGTTCGCCCGCCGCGGCGAACGCGAACAAGCTATGTTCACCGGGAACTATTCGCCGGCAAATAGTTTGGGACATCTCTATCTAGGACATGCCACCACACTACACACCACTCACAATGTATCCATTATATTGCACTATAAGGCACATATAGGTCAGCAAGATGACATAGCCAAAGGAAATTCTTTAGCTGATAAGGCAGCAAGAGAGGCAGCATCCACACAGCCAGCAGACATCCAAATGCCATTGCTCTCACCTGAAATCCCACTCCTAGATCAAACATTGCATGATCTCCAAACATATGCTACAGACCAAGACATCCAACAATAGAACTCAATAGGTGTGCAGAAAACCCAGAAACTGGCCTTGTCTGCCAAGAGGGGAGACCATGTATCCCTGTAGCCAGCGCACCCATTTTTATTTCACAATACCATGGGATAGGTCACAGAGGGTGGAAAGTCACATGTGAACTTTTGGATAATGATTTTTACATTCCAGGTCTTCCCTCTCTCGTTAAGGCATATTTTTTCAGATGCATCACATGCATTCTGAATAATCCCAGGAACCCTCACAAGGCAAAACATGAACATCTCATATATCCATCTACACCATTCACTCATTTACAAATTGATTTTACACACATGCCCAAACTAGGTAAAAGACAGGAATATTTGCTAGTAATAGTGGACATGTTCTCAAGATGGATAGAAGTGTTTGTAACAACAAACAAAGATGCACAAATAGTAGTAAGAATTCTCACACAGGAAATCATTCCCAGATGGGGATGCCCACTTCAGATCAACTCAGACAAAGGTCCTGCATTTGTGGCCAAAGTTTGTCAAGACCTGGTAAAAACACTGAAAATAGAATGGAAGTTTCATATTCCTTACCACCCCCAGAGTTCAGGTATAGTGGAAAGGATGAACAGAACCATTAAAGATAAGATCAGGAAGGCCACTGGAAGTACGTGTGCAAATTGGAAGAAGGTCCTACCAGCGGTACTAGCAGAGGTAAGAATGACACCCTCTAAAAAGACAGGATACTCCCCTTTTGAAGTCTTAATGGGTAGGCCATTCCCCACCCCATGGGCCATACAGCCACTTATGTTAGAAAGAGGGGACCTAGATCTTATTCAGGAAGAATATGTAAAAAAACGTATTGAAACTTTAGATCAAGTTGAAAGGAATGTTGCTCGCACCTGTCCTCTTTTTTCACAGGAACCTACACACCCTTTCCAGGTGGGTGACACCGTGGTGGTCCGGCAATTGAATCACACCAAGAAGCAGGAGTATCTTTTGGACCCCCAACCACAGTGATCGCAGTGACTCGCACAGCCATTCTGGTGGAAACACAACAGGCCTGGATCCATGCCAGTCGTGTAAAGAAAGTGGACCAGACTCCTAAGAAGCAAGCCAAGGAAAATTGAGTGAAGCAGTTGGTCAAGGCTCTGAACAAGATGACGTCACTTATTTCACCACAGACTTCTGGGAAGGCCTTGTGCCTCTTATGCTGGGCTGCCCTGATCGTGTTACTGTCAACTTGGCTGATAACTAACTGTATTTATCATCCTGAAGATTTGGGACACATAAAGAGTATTTGTGGAGCCTCTAACACTCCACAACAGAATAATATGAATAATACACATGACAGACACAAGAGAAATGAAAACTCAGAAAGTTATACAGATAAAATGTTATTATTGAAGTTTAAATATGCCTATGCACAGAAATCAGGATATGAAAATTTTGGATATGTAGTAAATTACACCCCTCCACCGTTAGTATTCCTCTCATGGCTGTACCTTTAAATATCACAAATGTTCTATTATTGTGAAAATACAATGATTACTACAATGGCAATTAGAACTGAGGAAGAAGACCCCAGGGAAGAGATAGAGTGTTATCAGATTGTCAGATTAGCAGATTCGTATGATGCCAAGATGTGTGATATGAATAAAGATATGTATCCACACACACCCTAAGAAGAGCTTTACTCCACATAGATGTGAAGTAGTACTGTGGATCCTCTGGTATCATACTAAGTAGAGAAGATATGGTAGTGACCCCGCCATCGGGGTCTGATAATGTTGAGATATACATATGTAGCAATACCTCCACTTAAGAAGGCCGCAAATTTAGTTTGGGCCCTGAAAACAGCTCCGCCAACCCCCGACAATGTACTCGACCCCCTACTGGCACAGTTAGTATTGGCAGCAATATATCTATTCTTATACTGTATGAGTAACCCAGACACCAAGACAATAATAGTAAACAAGGTATAAGATTTACTTAAGCTTTTGATAAGAAAGGGGTTAACAGTGATAACAGTTCACGGATAATAAATTGCAGAGCCCTGCAGCAATAACACACTATGCATATAGAATGAACAGTAACAAGTGCGCCACGTGTGCGACCGTTAACTAGGCGTCCCGTGGCGCAGTAACCAAATGAACTAACTAGCTGACCAGGCCTGGCTCAGATATCTACAACTTAGTCTATAGGGGATGATGGTTTTCTTCACCGGCAGGTCTTTAACGGTGGTGCACATTAACAGAATACCATTTGTAATCCAATGGGAAGGTAGAGATGGAATAAACACTTGGCTATGTAAACTCTGAGTTCAGCTCCTTTGAGGTCCTCTAATGAGAGTATCAGAAACAACTTGTGGGCCACGGCAGTCTATAGACCCATTAGCAACAACAGTATATGGTCTGGGCATACGCCCTCTCACCCATCCGGACGCGGTCCCAGTCCGGGTAACTTCCACCGACTGTGTCACACACACAGTGTCTCCAGCGATCGGGTCCCCGATCCGGTCAAGGCTGTAGATAAGCGAAGTCAGGTGCCACCCAGGCTCGCAGTGGGGTGGAAGGCTCTTTGGTGCTGCGCAAGGTCTCAGGCTTCAGGCCTTGCACTCCGACACATCCGCACAGGAGGATCAGTCACTGAAGTCTCGTGTCCCAAAGAGGCCGAGCGCAGCCGCGCCTCCTCCTTATATAACCCCTCCCATGAGTCTCTGCAGTGAACACTGCCAAATGGGGTTCTGGGTAATGTAGTCTCTCTGCATTAAAGGGGAACACCCCGCTACACACTCCCCCCACTTGAACTCTTTGGTCCCCAAAGATAAACCTTAACAAAGACTATGTACAACTCTAGACAATTCTGTAAACGAAGTTGGCATAGGGAATTCCCACCAAAACTGAGGGGTAGAACTCCCTCGCCCACAGGTCACATTATCATGGGTGGCCTACCTAACTGTGCCAGAGAGTGAGTTGGGGTTGCCCTCCACCAAATGGACAGTGGAGGGATCTGGATTTTCAGCATTTCTCCTAGCGGTAACTACAGAGTCCTCCGAGCTATTCCCCATTTGTGGGTAGGTCAGCTTCTTAGGAGGCTGGATGACTCTTCGAGCCCTTTGCTCTCTTGGGACTTCTGGCTCTGGCGCCACAGGCTCCTCTTCCTCTGAGTAACTATCACGGGCATCTTCCCAGTGATCTGATGAAGGACTAGATGGGATAAACTCTGTGGCCTCTGGGTTCAGTGTTCCATCTGGAGTGTCTTCAGTAGGTGGAAGATCTATAGTGGAAGTCCCTGGAGTTGGGGAAGGCCACAACCAATCAAGTTCTCTTTCTTCATCTTCACTAAGTTGAGAGGCCATCTTCAGCTCGGGAGGTCTGCGACCGAGTGTTTGGCCTGGGAGTATCCAGAATAGAGACCGGTTCAGGAGAATCTCTCACGGGAGGTATCCTGACTGCCTCAGCAAGTGGGAGCAGGTGGTTTCGATGCCACGTCTTCAGTGGGCCTACCTTCCCTTCTGGCTTCAACTTGTAGACAGGTAGGCCTGGCAGCTTCCTACAGACGACATAGGGTTCAGATCTGTCTGCAAGTTTGTGTTTTCCAGGGACCCCCAGATTGCGTAACAGTACTCTATCCCCGGGCTGTAGGTCCTTCAAGTCGAAGTTTCTTTTATTTCGAGCTCCTCTTTGATCTGAGGCCGCTTGAGCTTGTTCATAGGCCACCTTCAGGCTGTGTCTGAGCCTGTCCACATATCCTTTGTGGGATGTGGCTGAGGAATGGTCCAGAGAAGTGCCAAAGGCCAAGTCCACAGGTAGTCTCGCCTCTCTCCCAAACATGAGTCGATATGGGGAGTAGCCTGTAGCATCACTAGTGGTGCAGTTGTAAGCATGTACTATGGCTGCTATGTGTTTGCTCCAATGTTGCTTCTTCTCACTTTCCAGAGTCCCCAACATGTTGAGCAAGGTTCGGTTAAACCTCTCCGGCTGAGCATCTCCCTGTGGGTGGTAAGGTGTAGTTCGAGTCTTCTTGATCCCCAAAGAATCCAAAAGCTTCCGGATCAGCCGACTTTCAAAGTCCCTTCCTTGATCTGAATGAAGTCGTTGGGGCAGCCCATAATGGACAAAATACTTCTCCATAAGTATTTTGGCTACAGTGGAAGCCTTCTGGTCTTTGGTTGGAAAAGCTTGGCCATACCGGGTGAAATGATCGGTTATCACCAGAACATTTCCCAGTCCACTCAGGTCGGGTTCGAGGCAGAGGAAATCAATGCATACCAGATCCATTGGGCCTTGACTTTGTAGATGGCCCATTGGGGCAGCTTGATGAGGTAAAGTCTTCCTCTGGATGCATCGTGCACATGAGTGGCAGTACTCTTCTACTTCTGCCCTCATGCAGGGCCAATAGAACCGACTTCTGACAAGTTGAAAGGTCCTCTCCGCCCCTAGATGGCCGTGATTGTCATGTAGGGCAATCAGAACAGTCTCTCAATGTTTTTCTGGAAGAAACAATTGCCATTTATCTTCCAGGTCATCAGAGGGGCCCCTTCGGTAGACCACTCCCTGATGTACCTGTAACCTGTCCCACTCTTTCCTCAACAGGCGGGCTTCTTTTGAGGAGTGACTCAAGAGTTTGTTTGGATCCTGATTCTCCAGGGCTTCCAGAACCAACTTCCCCATGGGATCTTCTAATTGGTCACACCTTAGTTCCTTCTTGGACAACTTCGGCAGATGGTCTTCTCCCAGCTGAGTTACTCCACAGTATTGTTTGGGGACTCCTACCATGGTAACTCCTATCTCTTCCGCCCTTGAGCCCCCACTGGCTTGCAATTCAGCCCCTTGACAAAGGGCCTGCACCCCATCAGGTGCTACTTGAGTCCAGTCTTCCATGTCACTGTTGGGACCATGAGATCTCCTGGACAGAGCGTCTGCATCTCGATTCCCAATCCCTGGTCTGTACTTTAGGCTGAAATTGAATCCAGACAATGCGGCCAGCCACCTGTGTCCAGTGGCGTCCAGCTTTGCTGTAGTGAATAAGTAGGTCAGGGGATTGTTGTCGATCTTCACAGTGAACTCCGCCCCATACAGGTAGTCTTTGAGCTTGTCTACTACCGCCCACTTAAGGGCCAAGAACTCCAGCTTGTTAGTGGGGTAGTTTTTCTCAGAGGGGGTCAGGCTCCTGCTCACGTAGGCAACAGGCCGTAGTTGCCCTTCGTGTTCTTGATAAAGTACTCCTCCCAGACCGTCATGACTAGCATCTACGTGTAGTTCATAGGATTTGGTTGGGTCTGCGTAGGCCAAGACTGGAGCAGTGGTTAGGCTCTTCTTCAATGCCTGGAAGGCCTCTTCACATTTCTGGTTCCACTGATCTTGGACTGACTCTCCCGGCTTTTGGGGTCCTGAGTCGTCCTCTTCTCCCTCAGTCTTGAGTAGTTCATTCAATGGTCTAGCAATTCGGGCAAATCCTTCCACAAACCTCCTATAATAGGAGCAGAACCCTAAGAAGGACCGGAGTTCTGTTACTGTGGTGGGTCGTGGCCAGGAGGTAACTGCCTCCAATTTCTCAGGGTCTGTGGCCACCCCTTCTTCAGACACTATGTGCCCCAGATAATTCACAGAAGATTGGTGGAACCGACACTTCTCAGGCGAAAGCTTGAGTCCCTCCTCACTGAGTCTCCTCAAGACTTTTTCCAGCCTCTCCTCGTGTTCCTCCAGGGTTCTTCCGAAGACAATGACATCGTCCAGGTATACAAGGACTTCAATAAGGTTCATGTCTCCCACAGTCTTCTCCATGAGACGTTGGAAAGTAGCTAGGGCTCCAGACAGACCTTGGGGCATCCGGTCAAATTCAAAGAATCCCACTGGGGTTATGAAAGCTGTCTTCTCCTTGTCTTCTGGGTGCATAGGGATCTGATAGTACCCACTCTTGAGATCCATAACGCTGAACCACTTGGCTCCAGACAAGCTCTGTAGGGCATCCTCTATCCTCGGAGTGGTGTACTGGTCGGGTATGGTTCTCCTGTTAAGAGTCCTGTAGTCGATACAGAGCCTCAACGATCCATTCTTCTTCCTGACCACCACTATCGGTGAGGCATAAGGGCTTCTGGACTCCCGTATCACACCAGTCCTTTTTAATTCTGCAAGTTGTTCCCTTAGATCCTCCAGATCCGCTAGTGGGACCCGCCTGACCCTTTCCCTGAAGGGCTTATCTTCTTGGAGGCGGATCCGATGGGTGGCACTCCTTGCACACCCCACATCGAACTCATCTTTGGAGAAGATCTTCTCCCATCTGGTCAACTGGGCCTTGGCTCTCTCCTTCCAAGCCCTGGGCAGGTTCGGGTTTTCCATGGATAGCTTCTCCCAAGCATCTCCTCCTTCGCCCGCCCCCTTTACTTCTGACAAGTTGACCGGGGCAGCAGGGCTCACCTGGCCTAGCAGCATCCTGGCTGGAATTTCCATGGGGCCATCTGTATTGTTCCTAACACTCACTGGAACTCTACAATGGGCCTTCTTCAGGGCCCTCAGCGGAATCACTTCTGGTATCACTTCCAGGCCGGGGGACTCTTCCCTTGGGTCAGACTCCAACATGACAAAGGGTCCAGGCTGCTCCCAAGTAAGCTTCACAGTGGCTCTGAGACAGGTTACTTCACCGGGCTGCAACACCATCCCTTCTCTTCCAAGTCTCCACACCTTCCCTATCCCCTCTCCAGGGGTCTTCTGCTCTAGGACCAGCCGTTGATAAGCCGTCTTCAGCATGGGGTGAATCTTGGTGGCCGCTGACCCCTTCTCTTTCACTAGAGGGGTCAGAAGTCTTCGGACCAGGTCCGTGTTTGTTCCTATTATAAGGGAACTCTTGTTGGCTCCTGGCGGCCGAGGGCACACAACCGCCAGAGTGTCAAACACTTCGGCTTTTCCAGCCACGGCTGGGTCAAAGATCATCCTGACAGGCAAATAGCCATCGTAGGGGAAATTCTGTGTCACAATCCCACATATCTCTAGTCCCTCTATCTTCTGGATGGGCAGGGGACTCAAGTGTTTCTCGTAGAAATCTCGGTATAACAGGGTCACTTGTGCCCCAGTATCCAAGATGGCTCTGGTGTAGACTCCCTCCACTTGAATGGGCACTATAGGAGATGGGCATACTAGCCTCTCTGGATATGGCCTGGCAGGGGTCACCTTCTTCTGGCCCTTTCCCTTTGGACTCTCACTCATCCAGTTCCCTTTGGACTTTAATCTTTCTTGAGCCTGGTATGCATTAAATCCCTTCCTCTCGATGGGTGTACAGACCCGCTGAGGGATACTATTGACTTTCTTAGGTGTGCACCCCCTCTGGGGAGTGCTGTGCCTCTTCTGAGGGGTCTTGCCCCCTTTCTCTGGGGTGTATCTCTGTTGAGGAATGTTGTGTTTCCTCCGAGGTGTTTTATCTCCTCTTTCCTTCTGCTTCGCTTTCAGCTTGGAGCTCACCGGGGCCCTCTGGAGTTTCCCGTCGGCTTGCGGTTGTCCAGCTTCTTCTTCTTGGGACTGGAACAAGTAGCTGCGATATGGCCAATTCCTCCACAGTTAAAGCAGACTATATCTCCCCATTCTTGTAAAGATGCGGGTGCTGAGGCAATTGGGAATAATTCCTTCCTTGGTACTTCTCTCTTGGGACCCTCTGTGTCTTTTGCCATCAGAGAGGTCAACATTTCTAACACCTTGGACATTTGTGCTTTTAAAGTGTCTACCTCTTAGTCTCTTTCAGTAGTCATCACTGGATTGACTAGCACCTGTGCGGGGACAACATTTGCCTTAATCATTTGCTGGTCCTGTTGTAGCGCCTCCTCATCTCTGATGATTTTTATCAAGTCAGCATAAGTCAGCAACGTTCCTCCTCCCGAGGTTTTCAGGTGCAGCCAGACTGGATCCGAGCGTAACGCTCCCTTTAAGACTTGCTTCATTCTTGCCGCATCTGCATCTGCATCTTGGGGCTTCATTCCCTTCTTCAACACAATCTTGCACAGCAACCTGTTTAGTCTCCTAACATATTCTGACAGTTTCTCCCTTGGTTGTTGGAAAGTATGTTCAAATTGGTAGACCATCTCTGTCACCTTTTCCAATTGACCAAACTCTTCCTGTAGCATGGCTAGACAGTCTTGAGCCGTGCAATCTGCATTCCCAAACCGAAAACTTTTCACTGCTTCTGCTGCTGCGCCTTTTAGGCTTTCTATCACTCGTTGCCTCTTCTGCGCTTCAGGCACCTCCCATGCCTCTACTGCCTGCAATACCTGCTCCACCCAGGTATCAAAATCTTCTTCCCCTGCAGGGACAGGGAGCTTCCCTGAGAATGTCTTCAGTCTCCGGTGGCTAGTCTCTACATGCACCGTGCTTGTCTTCTGACATTTGATTAGCAGATCTCCTATCGCCTTTATCAATTCTGGTGATATAGCAGTGGCAGGTGCGGGTGTCACCGGGGGTGTCACCCTGTCTCCTTTTACTGGTGAGGCGCGGGCCGCAGCCTGCGGTGATCCCATCGGTGATGATTCCTTCTTTATAGTTAAAGCAGGCGCCAACCTATAGGTTCTATTATCTGGCGTCTTTACACACTTGCGTCTGCACGCCTCTGGTATCCCATCTCCGTATTCCACCAGTGCATACTAATATGAAGTGTCCGGGTCTGCCTTTATATCTATCACCCATGGTGTGTGATCTGGGGACACTGACTTCATCAACTCCTCTACCGTCTCAGTCTTCCATTCCTCCGCTGGGAGGCTGATGACTGATTGAGTTGTTTGGCTCTGCTCTAACGGCTTTGCACCACTCTTCTATCGCTTGTGGATCCATGGGGTCCATGCCGGCACTTCTGGCGTTCACCTGATGTATCAGGATCCCGGACGCGAGCCCCCACGTGTAGCGATACCTCCACTTAAGAAGGCCGCAAATTTAGTTTGGGCCCTGAAAACAGCTCCGCCAACCCCCGGCAATGTACTCGACCCCCTACTGGCACAGTTAGTATTGGCAGCAATATATCTATTCTTATACTGTATGAGTAACCCAGACACCAAGACAATAATAGTAAACAAGGTATAAGATTTACTTAAGCTTTTGATAAGAAAGGGGTTAACAGTGATAACAGTTCACGGATAATAAATTGCAGAGCCCTGCAGCAATAACACACTATGCATATAGAATGAACAGTAACAAGTGCGCCACGTGGGCGACCGTTAACTAGGCGTCCCGTGGCGCAGTAACCAAATGAACTAACTAGCTGACCAGGCCTGGCTCAGATATCTACAACTTAGTCTATAGGGGATGATGGTTTTCTTCACCGGCAGGTCTTTAACGGTGGTGCACATTAACAGAATACCATTTGTAATCCAATGGGAAGGTAGAGATGGAATAAACACTTGGCTATGTAAACTCTGAGTTCAGCTCCTTTGAGGTCCTCTAATGAGAGTATCAGAAACAACTTGTGGGCAGTCTATAGGCCCATTAGCAACAACAGTATATGGTCTGGGCATATGCCCTCTCACCCATCCGGATGCGGTCCCAGTCCGGGTAACTTCCACCGACTGTGTCACACACACACACAGTGTCTCCAGCGATCGGGTCCCCGATCCGGTCAAGGCTGTAGACAAGCAAAGTCAGGTGCCACCCAGGCTCGCAGTGGGGTGGAAGGCTCTTTGGTGCTGCGCAAGGTCTCAGGCTTCAGGCCTTGCACTCCGACACATCCGCACAGGAGGATCAGTCACTGAATTCTCGTGTCCCAAAGAGGCCAAGCGCAGCCGCGCCTCCTCCTTATATAACCCCTCCCATGAGTCTCTGCGGTGAACACTGCCGAATGGGGTTCTGGGTAATGTAGTCTCTCTGCATTAAAGGGGAACACCCCGCTACACATATATATATCTAAATAGACTTAATGAAAAGGTTGAATAATTACACTGGAATCATTGATGAAATAATGGAAAAGAATTCTGATGATATTACTAAATTAAATATAGAAACTAGAGCAATTAGAAAACAATTAGAACTAAACAAGTTAGCCATAGAAAGCATGAGTGCTGCTTTAACTGGGTTATGTGAGAACACAGAAGATTATGAGTGTTGTACCTGGTTTCATAACACAAGTATTGAGGTACCAGATTATTATGATATAATTGCACAACACCAAAAGGTAAGCAAATTACAAACTGAAGCAGGAAATATTGCCAAGACATGGTATCCTTTTTGCAAACCTAAGTTCTGGAGTAGGAATACTGACATGGTTAAAAAGTGCTGCCATAACCATTATTATGATTATTCTTTTTGTTTTGTTCCTATATGCTTGTTATAAGCTTATAATGTGCATAATTGTTAAGGCATCCCGGACCCCTGATCCTGCTGCTGCGAATAAGATTTATCGGAGTATGTATTACATAACTGTGAAAGTTAGATGAGCCATATAAATGTCTCAAAGAGGGGATTGTGGAGAACTATAGCATAAGAGCCTCCATTTTGAGTTCAGGACGCCATGTCATTAGTTAAAGAAAAAGTTTTAAAGAAGTCACACATAAGTTTCTGTTGGTTCTTATTATCTGTAGAAACCTTTTCACCTAGTTATTTATGTATGTAATCTATAGAACTTTTCCCTGGCTCACGTTTGTTTTCTGATAAATAGGGATGAGCTTCGAGTTCGAGTCAAACTCATGTTCGACTCGAACATTGCCTGTTCGCCCGTTCGCCGAACAACGAACAATTTGGGGTGTTCGCGGTAAATTCGAAAAGTCTATGGGAGAAATCTAAAGTGCTAATTATAAAGGCTTATATGCAAGTTATTGTCCTAAAAAGTGTTTGGGGACCTGGGCCCTGCCCCAGGGGACATGTATCAATGCAAAAAAAAGTTTTAAAAACGGCCGTTTTTTTAGGAGCAGTGATTTTAATAATGCTTAAGATGAAAAAATAAAAGTGAAATATTCCTTTAAATTTCGTACCTGGGGGGTGTGTATGATATGCATGTAAAGTGGCGCATGTTTCCCGTGCTTAGAACTGTCCCTGAACAAAGTGTCATTTTTGAAGGAAAAAAAGTCATTTAAAACTCACTCGCGGCTATAATGAATTGTCGGCTTTTATCAATACATAGAAAAGTCATTGATAAAAAAAAAAAAAAGCGTGGGGGTTTCCCCAAATTCAATTACCAGGCCCTTTAGGTCTGGAATGGATATTAAGGGGAATCCCCGACGCAAATTAAGAAAAAAAATGGCATGGGGTTCCCCCTAAATATCCATACCAGGCCCTTGAGATCTGGCATGGATTTTAAGGGGAACTCCACCCCAAATAAAAAAAAAATGGCGTGGAGTCCCCCCAAAAATCCATACCAGACCCTTATCCGAGCATGCAACCTGGCCGGCCGCAGGGGAAGAGGGGGGGACGAGAGAGCGGTCCCCCTCCCCCCTGAACCGTACCAGGCCACATGCCCTCAACATGGGGAGGATGTCCTCATGTTGATGGGGACAAGGGCCTCATCCCCACAACCCTTGCCCGGTGGTTGTGGGGGTCTGCGGGCGGGGGGCTTATCGGAATCTGGAAGACCCCTTTAACAAAGGGGACCCCCAGATCCCGGCCCCCCCCTATGTGAATTGGTAAGGGGTACATTGTACCCCTACCATTTCATGAAGAAAGTGTCAAAAAATGTAAATAAAAACACACACACCTTGGAAAAGTCCTTTATTAAAAAAAAATAAATAATAAAAAAACAACAACATTCCAGCGATGAATTCCAGTGTCCTGCGGCGATCCCGATGTCCAGCGCTGTCCGTCATTGGTTGTGCCTGTGCGGACCTGATGGGGAACTTCCTCCGCTGTGTTTTAAATGTATAGACCCGCCCCTTCTAAAGTTCCCCATCAGGTCCGCTCAGCGGACCAGATGCGGAACATGAGAAGGGGCGGGTCTATACATGTATTACACAGCGAATGAAGTTTAATTTAAATTTACACAGTGAAGGAAGTTCCCCGCTCAGGCCAATGACGTAGGCGGGGTCCGACATACCGAGGGGGCGGACCTGATAGGGAACTTCTCTTACTTTGTAATACATGTATAGACCCACCCCTTCTCATGTTCAGCATCTGGTCCGCTGAGCGGACCTGATGGGGAACGAGAGAAGGGGCGGGTCTATTCATGTATTACACAGCGAACAAAGTTCCCCATCATTTCCGCCCCCTCGGTATGTCCGACCCCGCCTACGTCATTGGCCTGAGCGGGAAACTTCCTTCACTGTGTAAATTTAAATTACACAGTGAAGGAAGTTCCCCGCTCAGGCCAATGACGTAGGCGGGGTTGGACATACCGAGGGGGCGGACCTGATGGGGAACTTCTTCGCTGTGTAATACATGAATAGACCCGCCCCTTCTCATGTTCCGCATCTGGTCCGCTGAGCGGACCTGATGGGGAACTTTAGAAGGGGCGGGTCTATACATTTAAAACACAGCGAGGAAGTTCCCCATCAGGTCCGCACAGGCACAACCAATGACGGACAGCGCTGGACATCGGGATCGCCGCGGGACACTGGACTTCATTGCTGGAATTTTTTTTTTTTTTTATTATTATTATTTTTTTTTTTTAAAAAGGACTTTTTCAAGGTGTTTGTGTGTTTTTATTTACATTTTTTGACACTTTCTTCGTGAAATGGTAGGGGTACAATGTACCCCTTACCAATTCACATAGGGGGGGCGGGATCTGGGGGTCTCCTTTGTTAAAGGGGTCTTCCAGATTCCGATAAGTCCCCCGCCCGCAGACCCCCACAACCACCGGGCAAGGGTTGTGGGGATGAGGCCCTTGTCCCCATCAACATGGGGACATCCTCCCCATGTTGAGGGCATGTGGCCTGGTACGGTTCAGGAGGGAGGGGGGGCCGCTCTCTCGTCCCCCCCTCTTCCCCTGCGGCCGGCCAGGTTGCGTGCTCGGATAAGGGTCTGGTATAGATTTTTGGGGGGACTCCACTCCATTTTTTTTTAAATTTGGGGTGGAGTTCCCCTTAAAATCCATGCCAGATCTCAAGGGCCTGGTATGGATATTTAGGGGGAACCCCACGCCATTTTTTTTTAAATTTGCGGCGGGGTTCCTCTTAATATCCATTCGAGACCTGAAGGACCTGGTAATTGAATCTGGGGGAACCCCCACGCTTTTTTTTTTTTTATCAATGACTTTTCTATGTATTGATAAAAGCCGACAATTCATTAATAGCCGTGAGTGAGTTTTAAATGACTTTTTTTCCTTCAAAAATGACACTTTGTGCAGGGACAGTTCTAAGCACGGGAAACATGCGCCACTTTACATGCATATCATACCCCCCAGGTACGAAATTTAAAGGAATATTTCACTTTTATTTTTTCATTTTAAGCATTATTAAAATCACCGCTCCCGTAAAAACTTCTATTTTTTAAACCTTTTTTTGCATTGATACATGTCCCCTGGGGCAGGACCCGGGTCCCCAAACACTTTTTAGGACAATAAATTGCATATTAGCCTTTATAATTAGCACTTTAGATTTCGAACGTTCGAGTCCATTGTATTTAATAGGGTTCTAAAGTTCACACGAACATTCTGTCTGTTCGCAGGTTCTGGTGCGAACCGAACAGGGGGGGTGTTCGGTTCATCCCTGCTGATAAACTAAGTATCGTTCCACACCATCTGTTTTTACATAGCAAGAATTAGGGCTGGGGAAAAAATCGATTTAAATCTTGAATCGAGTTGAGAGGTCAAATCGATTCAAAATTTCAGCAAATCAATTTTTTAGATTTTTTTTTTCTACCAGAACCGGCGATGACACCGCGCCAGTCCCGAGGAGCTGCAGGCAGAAGTTTAGGCGAGGCCGCGGCTTCGACCTAGTCCCCGAGGCCGGACACCGTGGACTAGGCCGAAGCCGCGGCCTCGCCTAAAAACTCCTGCCTGGAGCTCCCCAGGACCGGCGCTGACACCGCGCCGGTCCTGAGGAGCTGCGGGCAGGAGTTTAGGCGATGCCGCGGCTTTGGCCTAGTCCGCGAGGCCGGACGCTGCAGACTAGGCCGAAGCCGCGGCCTTGCCTAAAAACTCCTGCCCGCAGCTCCTCAGGACCGGCGCGGTGTCCATAAAAAAAAAAAACTCTTCGAATCGTGAACCGCGTTTTTTTTTGAAAATCGCTGATTTTTTTTTGAGAAAATCTCCCAGCTCTAGCAAGAATATATATGCTTGTAGTGAATGATGCAAGATTTTGTGTCATTACATCAGCTAAATATTAACCTGAACTAGTTTCATTTTTGTAACACGTATATGCTTGGTGAACTCCTCCCATCCCCACCTTTGTCCCCTAGACCTGCATAAATATCCATGTCTGAAGCTGACTAAACAGATATCTTTTGAGCGCAAAGAAAAACTTGTGTCTTGTGTCATTAATTGGGGGTCTACGGAACTCTTTCCTGCATTGAACCTGAACCTGCCTGGGTGGTCTTACAACTGAATTTCCCTAACATCGACCACCAAGAATTTTTCAGTTTTGACATGTTATGTTCTCCCATGTTTCCCATCATCTTGGGAATTCCGTGGCTACAGGCACATAACCCACGAATCAACTGGGCCAAGAAGGAAATCTTGTTTTCTTCAGACTATTGCTTGCAACATTGCTTTACTCCCAGTTCCAGTAAGCCTTCTGGCTGTCTGGCCGTGCAACCTGCTCCTGATAACCTCCTGCTTGTCCCTTCTGCTTATCATGAGTTTATAGACGTTTTTGACAAGAAAAAGGCAGATGTCCTCCCACCACACCAGCCTTATGATTGTCCGATTGAACTGCTTCCGGGAATTCCTTGACTACGTTCTAATTGTATACCTCAATGATATTCTCATCTTTTCTGCCTCTTTGGAACTTCACCGAACCCACGTAAAGAAAGTGCTCCTAACCCTGAGAAAACATGGTCTATATGTCAAAGCAGACAAATGTGATTTCGAAAAGACATCTATTCAATTTCTGGGTCTCATCATCTCCACAGAAGGAATTGCAATGGACCCAAAGAAGCTGGAAGCAATACTCGACTGGCCAGCTCCCTTGGACAAGAAGGGTGTCCAGCACTTCATAGGGTTCTCCAATTTTTACAGGAAGTTTGTGAAGGGTTTCTCCACCACCATAGCACCCATTACTCAATTGACCCATCAGAAGGTCCGGTTCCAGTGGTCCCCAGAAGCTCAGGCAGCCTTTGACAAATTAAAAAATCTGTTCACGTCCGCACCAATTCTACAGCATCCGGATCCAACTCTGCCCTACGTTTTGGAAGTAAACGCCTCTGAAGTAGCTACAGGGGCAATCCTGTCCCAAGGCTCCTCTTTACCCCATTGCTTTCTTCTCCTGAAAGATGAGCCCACCAGAGAGAAATTATGACGTTGGAGATCGAGAACTATTGGCCATTAAATCTGCCTTAGAAGAATGGAGATACTTATTGGAGGGTGCCGCTCATCCCATTATGATTTTTACAGACCATAAGAACCTGGAGTACCTCAGGACAGCCAAACGTTTAAGACCCCGGCAAGCCCAATGGGCTTTGTTTTTCTCCAGGTTCAATTTTCATCTTACATATCGTCCAGGTTCCAAGAATGGGTAAGTGGATGCACTCTCTCAAATGTTTTTAAACACCCCTGAAACAACAGAGCCAAGTACGATCCTTTCCGCTCAAAATTTTTTACTCATCCACCTGACTTAAAGACTTTGATTAAACAAGCCTCAAACCAGTGCCCTGGGCCAGAAGTGTCCTCATTGAGAAGCCAAGATGGATTTTTATGGCACCAGGACAAGATTTTTGTTCCCTAATCAGTTAGACTCCAAGTTCTAAAGATGTCACATGATCACAAACTTGCCGGACATTTTGGAATACGAAAAACCACTGAACTTGTTCAGCGCACTTTTTGGTGGGCCAGCCTAAGAGAGGACTGTAGAAAATATGTTAACTCTTGCACCACGTGCCAGCGCAATAAGGGTTCCAATGCCAAGCCATGGGGACTTTTGAGGCCACTACCCATTCCTGGACAACCCTGGAAAGAAATATCCATGGATTTTATAGTAGACTTGCCCCCCACTGGGGGATGCACCACCATCATGGTGGTGGTAGACCGCCTTTCCAAAATGGCACATTTTCTCCCAATGATTGGCACACCTTCCGCCTCGGAGACAGCAGACATGTTCATTAAAGAGATCGTCAGATTACATGGACTACCAGATAGTATTGTCTCTAAAGGTGGGGTACAATTTACCTCCAAGTTCTGGAGAGATCTCTGAAAATCTCTATCAATTGAAGTATGTCTTTCCTCAGCGTACCACCCCCAGAGCAATGGTCAAACAGAAAGGACTAACCAGACCTTAGAACAATACCTTCGATGCTTCTGTACTTGCTCACAGGATGACTGGATCTCCCTTCTTCCCTGCGCTGAGTTTGCATATAATAATTCTTTGCATGCAGCCATCAATCAGTCTCCCTTCTGGGCAAATTATGGATTTCACCCTTCCTTCCTTCCGAATACTATACCTGAAACATCTGCCCCCGCTGTCCAGGATCGGTTAAGGTTCATTCAAACTAACTACAAGATACTTCAGGAGGCCATGCGAAAAGCCCAAGAGGACTATACGAGGTTTCATGATAAAAGGGAATCCTGCCTTTAACCTCCCTGGCGGTATTCCCGAGTCTGGCTCGGGGTGAGTTTTTACTACCAAAAGCGGTAACCCAGAGCCAGACTCGGGGCTGCATCGCAGGATACAGGGAAAGTTACTTACCTTGTCCCCTGGATCCTGCGATGTCTCCCCGCTGTGTCTGCGAGCCGTGTCTCGCTCGATTCACACAGTGCCGAGCTCCATTCCCTGCGAGCGTTGCGACGCACGGGGGCGGAGATCGGCGCCAAATTCAAAAAAGTAAAAACACACAATACATACATTATACTGTAATCTTACAGATTACAGTACTGTATCAAATAATTACACATCCCCTTTGTCCCTAGTGGTTTGTCCAGTGTCCTGCATGCAGTTTTATATTATAAAAACTGTTCTTTCTGCCTAGAAACTGGAGATTGTCCATAGCAACCAAAAAGTGTCAGTTTACGTCAAAGGTGGTTTTGGACCAGCTAGAAAACAGCGATAATGAATTAGAATCACTTGCAGAATTGAGCGATAGCGATTTGTGGGGAAATTCATCATAAAATACTGAAAGTAATGACAGCGACAATTCTGCAACTGAGCAAATTTCAGTATTTTTGATTTGATTACATTATTGAATAATTTTTATTATAATTACATTATTATTTGTTATAATTATTTATAGTTATTTATTATATTATAATTTATGATTTTGTGTTTCAAACTTTATTATACCCGGGATGTCTACTAGACTCTTGTTTGGACAGATTTAAGTGTGTTATTCCTAAGAATTACAGGCCTACAATATAAAACGCCAAATTTCCATGCAAAATAATTGTGCCACTTTCAGCACCTAAAATCAGAAATAATCATACCGCCAGGGAGGTTAAGATTGGGGACAAGGTATGGCTTTCTTCAGTAAACCTCAAGCTCTCATGTCCAGCCCGGAAGCTTGGACCCAAGTTCATTGGTCCCTTTGAAATTAAAAGAGAAATAAATCCAGTGGCTTTTGAGCTGGCACTACCCAATACTTACAAGATCCATCCAGTGTTCCACATCTCCCTGCTTAAACCAGCGGTACCCAGTCCATTTCCTTGAAGAGAAAAGCTACCTCCACCTCCAGTCCTGGTAGAAGGGGAAACAGAATTTGAAGTCAAAGCCATTATGGATTGCCGAAGGAGCGGTAGGCAGATCCAGTATCTCATCAAATGGAGGGGATACCCTCCCGAAGACAATTCCTGGGAGCCTGCAAACAATGTGCACGCTCCTAGACTGGTACGGGACTTTCACAGCAGGCATCCCGAAGCATCGGCCCGTTGTGGCATCCTTTAGTCTGGGGTGAGGTACTCTCTGGAGGCCTGGGGCCCAGTACCTTCGACTGGGTCCCGCAAGGGATAGAGGATTCCTAGGGTGTCCTCCGGTGTTGGACACCCGAATCTAGGGTGAGGGGGCCCAGAGAAGTGACCTTCCCGGAGATCCAGCGCAGCATTGGCTGGTGACGGTTGAGGCCTCTGGTGACTGTCTGGATGGATGACTCCCCTGACAGGGGCCGCATCTCAAGAAGGTAGTCTACGTTCTCATGGTCGGTGGCAGCGACCCAACTGAGACCCAGGTCGGTGGAAGAGACCTCAAGTCCAATTCACCCGGTCGGTGGCAGCGACCACCCTCACGGTCGGGGGCAGCGACCGTGCGCCAAGCCTGTTTGCAAACACCGAAACAGGAGAGTAACCAGTTCATGTTTGTGCCTGGACCTTCCTCTTCACCCTGTCTGTTCGTTGTCTAACCAGTCGCTCTAAAATGACTATTTATTGCTCTAAAAGAATAAATAAGTGTTGGACTTTCAATGGTGTGGAACTTGGCTTTCTGGGAGTTAAAGGTCATTCTCAAGGGAAGTTTTGGCTCTGGACAGGAGCACAGGCCCGAAGGTAATTGGTTATAGCTCACACCTCTACACATTAGAGGATACGAGCTGGTGGTGCGTCACACTCTCGTCCCTGGTCCCCTAGACGAGAGCCATTGACATTGACAGAGAAGGAGGGAGTGAGAGGTGAGGTTGCTACATATATATATATATATATATATATATATATATAAATAAATACACTGTATTTCATTTTAGCTAGATCCGTTCCTGTTATTCTCTTCCAATTATACTGACAGGCAGGCAGCAGCAGTATTTTCAGTCAGTGTACTGTGTCCTGTGCACAGTGTGCACCTAAAGCTAACTGCAGACAACTGCTGGTGTTGTCTTCCTAATATACTGACAGGCAGGCAGCAGCAGTATTTTCAGTCAGTGTCACTCCTTCCCTAGCTCCACCATGTCCTCCTGAGGAGTCCACCGAACTGTTTGACCACAGTGTTGGGTACATGCTGCAGGAGGATGCACAGCGTTTTGAAGGCTCCGATGGTGGAACCCAGCTAGAGGAAGGCAGTAACGTGAGCCCAGAGTGAGGTGGTGCCCAAGAAGGACAGCAAACTGGCAGTCATGTTCCTCCAGCTGTAGCATACTGCCAGGTTTGCTCCAGTGATGAGGAGGGAGGGGATGATGAGGTCACTGACTCTACGTGGGTGCCTGATAGGAGTGAGGAGGGGGAGGAGGAGGAGGCACATCTCCAACGAGGCAGGATGCCCTCCAGGGGACAGCTTAAGGGCAACACACCGACTGCATCACACCGCAGAGCTCCACATGTGCAGGGCGCTGCTGTCTCTGCGCTTTATTCCAAAAGTTCTTTGGTGTGGGCCTTTTTTGAGACATGTGCAGCAGATCGCACCTTTGCTATTTGCAACATATGTCTGAAGCGTATCTCGCGTAGCCAAAACAGCAGCCGCTTGGGCACCACATGCTTGACCAGACACATGTCGACCTGCCATGCAGTCCATTGGCAAGCGTACAGAAAAGACCCACACCAAAGAACAAAGCGGACCTCTCCTTGCTCCTCATCAGCTGGGATCTCCAACCCCACTATACCTTCAGTCCTCTCTGAAACCTGCACTGAGAGGAATGAAGGTGTAGAATTAGGTGTGTCACAGCCAAGTACTTGCGGGCAATCTGCTATCAGTACACCAACGTCAGATTGTACCAGGCAAATTTCCCTGCCCCAGCTGCTGCACCGCCGTAAGAAGTTCACTCTCAGCCATCCACATGCCCAGTGGTTGAATGCTAGCTTGGCTAAATTGCTAGCACTTCAACTGCTGCCTTTTCAGTTGGTAGACTCTGCCCCCTTCCGTGAGTTTGTGGAATGTGCGGTTCCTCAGTGGCAGGTTCCCAAACGCCACTTTTTTTCACGGAAGGCGATTCCGGCTCTCTACCGGCATGTGGAAGGCAATGTCTTGGCCTTGCTGGACAGGGCGGTCAGCGGTAAGGTGCATATTACCGCTGACTCATGGTCCAGCTGTGAGAGGGTACATAAGGGGCAGACGCTATTAATTTGGGTTCGTTCTTGTGCGCCTCATTGCCCTCCAGGCCAGGGATGCGTGTGTGTGGGGAATAGTCCCGGGCACCTTTAGCCCGAGGCTACATCGCTGCATGATAGGCCCAGCTCTGCTGGCTGAGGTGTATACTTTTCAGAGGGATCCTTAGCTACCCATGTCAGGGAAGCCACGCTTGGGGAAGGAGACCAGGGGAGGATCTGCCCCGGAGGAGACTAGCAACGGTACTGCTGTCTCGGGAGGAGGCCTGGAGCTCACCTAAGGAGGGATCCATCATTACAAGCCCTGCAATACGCCAATCTGGCTTAAAGGTTCTTTATTATTGCTTGGCTGGGAGGTTCGGGACTAACAATCCTGTGGCAGAGGATTCCTGATCGCATCCCCTAAAAAGTTCACAATTTATCCGTGTTCCATCCCAGCTGCTAGGACCGCTCACAAAGGGACTATCCGGTTGAGCAATACCCACTCAGGCTTGAGTGGCGACGAAAGAGTTGCACTGTGTGTTTAAGCGCTGTGTACCTGAACCTTCCCCTACTTCTCTCATTTCCCTACTCTCTCTTCACGTTTACTGCAAAGATAAAGAATAAAACCTTACTGCTTAGGTTTTACTCCTGTGTGGACATTGGACTTATTCTCTACCTAGACAACGGAGCAAGGGAACCACTTGAAAGAGGTAATTGCTGCAAGGCCCAAACAATAACACCGCTCGCCCCTCTACACAAGGGGTGATACCGGGCAAGTAGCAGGTGTGCCCGACTAGGAACGGAGGACGGCAGAAAAAGGTCTGTGTGCTACACATACAGTTGCAATAAAAAGTATGTGAACCCTTTTGGAATGATATGGATTTCTGCACAAATTGGTCATAAAATGTGATCTGATCTTCATCTAACTCACAACAATAGACAGTCACAGTCTGCTTAAACTAATTACACACAAATAATTAAATGTTACCATGTTTTTATTGAACACACCATGTAAACATTCACAGTGCAGGTGGAAAAAAGACATTCTACAAGATTTCCAGTCTTAAAACAATATTATGCAGGCATGAGAACATGTTTTGTAAAATTAATATCTCAAAAAGTAAGTTTCTAGATTAGTAGTTTTTTTATTATTATTTGGAATAGCAGTAAAATAGTTTATATAATGCCATAATTTCCCATGAAACTGTCCAATATAGGAAATACAGAACATAGTAATACAGATAATAGTGATAGATCTCGCATTTAAACACACAAGTGCATCCATTTGCATAGCCAAACACACAGACAAAACATATATTAGTTTAATTCTTATAACTTGCCCCAATGATGAGGATAAACCTATTGAAGACTGTATTGCCCTGTACACACGACCGGTTTTCCCGTCTGAAAAATTGCCATGAGAGCTTTTGGCCGGGAATCCCGGCCATGTGTATGCTCCATCTGAGTTTTTCCGACGGGAAAACTGCTGTAAAAAAAAAAGAGAGCCGGATCTCTTTTTTCCCGTCAGGAATAAATCCTAGCGGAAAAAAACGTTTGTCTGTATGCTTTTCCGACGGGAAAAAAAACGTGCATGCTCAGAAACAATTTGACGCATGCTTGGAAGCATAGAACTTCATTTTGTCGGCTCGTCTTAGTCTTTTACGTCACTGCGTTCTTGGCAGTCAAAAGTTCACCTGACTTTTGTGTGACCGTGTGTATGCAAGGCAGGCTTGAGAGGAATTCTGTCTGGAAAACCATCGGTTTTTTATCCGACGGGAAACCCGGTCGTGTGTACAGGGCATATCTCCTTACTAACCTAAGCACTTGAACTAATATAATGATATGCTTTAGGTAGCTCTATAGTCTTATAAATCTTTCTCAAAGTTACGCTGACCTTGAACATAAATGGCGTCAAAGATAATATGGTGGGTAGGACTGCCTTAAGGTCAAAGCAATAAAAGCTCAAAGCCAGCAAGGCCCCCAACAGTAACACTATTTTAATGCTGCTCAAGTCTGGAACGCACTTTTAAGGCACAAAAGGCAGGCAGAATATAAATACACACAACAGAGGCAGTTAAGATACATATCTTCAAGAAATTAAAAGTCTACATTTAATATTTGCTGCTTACTGGTACTGATCCTGACCCAGTGGTAACCTGGTACCCTAAAATGACTAGTAGAAAGGAACTTTGGATGTTATACATGCCAACCATTTAAACGAATATCTTGCTCTTCTGACATTGTTGCTTGTATTATGTTTTCTAGTATTCTCACTATAGTCGGTGTAACCTATAAAAAGTTACAATTTAAAATGCAAACACTTCCTAGTGTCTGAAGATAATATAGTAAAGAAGCATTCATAATCAGCTTCATGCACTGTTCGCATTGAGGAAGACTTTTGTCATTTAAAGTGGATTTTTTTTTTTACCAATCTACAGCTGCATTGTTCTCTGAAGAAAGTTAACTTGTAAAAAAAAGGGTCTTGCTACTTTGCATGTAAAGAACAACTTCAAATTCAACTTTTACACAGATTCCTTTTTATTTCAAGGCTAAGAACTAGTGATGAGCCGAACACCCCCGGGTTCGGTTCGCACCAGAACCCGCGAACGGACCGGAAGTTCGAACGAACATTAGAACCCTATTAAATACAATGGATGCGAACGTTCGAATTCTAAAGTGCTAATTATAACAACTATTATGCATGTTATTGTCCTAAAAAGGGTTTGGGAACCCGGGTTCTGCACCAGGGGACATGTATCAATGCAAAAAGAAGTTTTAAAAACGGTCGTTTTTCGGGAGCAGTCATTTTAATGATGCATAAAGTGAAAAAAAAAAAGTCAAATATTCCTTTAAATATCGTACCTGGGGGGTGTCTAAAGTATGCCTGTGAAGTGCCACGTGTTTCCCGTGTTTAGAACTGTCCCTGCACAAAATGACACTTCTAAAGGAAAAAAAAGCCATTTAAAACTGCTTGCGGCTTTAATGTAATGTCTGGTCCCGGTAATATGGATGAAATTCTTTAAGAAAAATGGCATAGCTACCCCATGACCCCCCCCCCCCTACCCCAGCCCATTACCAGCCCCTTTGGGTCTTGTATGGATATTAAGGGGAACCCCGCACATAAAATAAAAAAGGCCCTATATACTCTGAACAGCCGTATACAGGCGGTGCATACAAGACAGGGACTGTAGGTTTGTTCTTATGTAGAATCTGTTTGTAATTTTGAACAGGTACATTGTTGAAGTGTAGCTCCAGCCCAAAAATCTATTTTTAAACTTTTTGGAAAACATAGGTAAGGGTTATCACCCCTGTAACATTTGTTTTGCTGTCTGTGCCCCTGTTCAGAACATTTCACCTCACTTTCCGTCCCAATGACAACTGTTTTTGAAATGTGGTGTTTTTCTTGAAACAAGGATTGCTGATAAAGCATCAGTACAGAGGAGACACCTTTCTCCCATATTTATTCTTACAGGAGAGAATTTTCCTTCCTAGTGGTAGATTTCCTCTCACTTCCTGTTGTCTTCTTGCGTTTGCAAGTAGGAGTCGTTTGTAAGTTGGATGTTTGAAAGTAGGGACCTGCCGTATATACTCTGCAGAAATAGGCCCCTTAGTTGTTGGTGTTGGCACAACACTGTAAGCACTCACAGTTACTCTTGGTTGGTGCTGGAACGCCCTGCTGTCAACTATTATATCAGGAATTTTAATTACATATAATTGTTGAACAGTGGTAGTAAAAATTGGGCCTTTGATGGTGGTGCTGGTGCCACAACACTGTAAGCCCTGACAGTTACTCTTGGTGGGTGCAGCAATGGGCCCTGCTGTGAATTATTAGATCAAGAATTGTAATTACATGCCCCTGTTGAACAGGGGCTGAAAAATTGGGCCTTAGGCACTGGTGGCACAACACTGCAACCCCTCACAGATACTGTACTTGGAGCACAGCAATGAGCCCTGTTGCAAAGTATTGCTTCAAAAATTGTAATGACACGCCCCTGTTAAACAGGGGCTGAAAAATTGGGCCTTAGGCACTGGTGGCACAACACTGCAACTCCTCACAGATACTGTACTTGGAGCACAGCAATGAGCCCTGTTGCAAAGTATTGCTTCAAAAATTGTAATTACACGCCCCTGTTAAACAGGGGCTGAAAAATTGGGCGTTAGGCACTGGTGGCGGCACCCATAAACAAAAATGATCTTCCAAGCTATCATCATCAATCGTATCATTGAGGACTCGGAGGAGGAGGATAGCCAGTCAACATAACAGCACAGGCACTCAGCATCAGCATCAGTCTTGAAGGGATGTGACATTTTAAAATCAATTAGTCTGTTATATCAGCATCAGGTGTGTGGTAGCTGGTGGTGATCCAAGACTGGTTCATCTTGATGAAAGTCAGTCGATCAACCGAGTCGGTGGACAGGCGCACCCTGTGATCCGTGACAAATCCTCCAGCAGCACTGAATGTGCGTTCCGAAAGAACGCTGGATGCAGGACAGGCCAGTAGCTCAATTGCATACTGTGCAAGCTCTGGCCAGTGATCCATCCTCAAGACCCAGTAAGCCAGAGGATTTTCGGTGGGGAAGGTGTCCAAGTCTGACCTTGCCCCTAGATATTCCTGCACCATGTTTATCAGACGCTGGCGATGGTTGCTGGAACCAATCATACTTTGGGGCTGCGGACTAAAGAATTGTCTGAACGCATCGGTCAGACGGCCACCTTCCCCACCGCTCCTTCTTTGACTGGCCGAAGCCTCAGCAACTCGTTGTCCAGGACCAGGAGTTTGCAACCTCCCAGTCTCTGGGAACGCGTTGCACAGACCTTTCTGCAAGGCCTCCCGGAGTTGTCTCATCCTCTGCTCCCTCTGCGACGGTAACATAAGGTCCGCAACCTTACCCTTGTACCGTGGATCAAGGAGAGTGGCCAGCCAGTAATGGTCCCTCTCCTTGATCCGAAGAATACGAGGATCCTTCCGCAGACTTTGCAGGATCAGGGAGGCCATGCAGCGTAGGTTTGCTGAGGCATTCGCTCCGGAGTCCTCTGGGTCACTAAGGACGACATGATCCGCAGCCACCTCCTCCCAGCCACGTACAAGTCCACTGGTTTCTTGGGACTGTAAATCATCCCTAAAAGACTGCTGCTGATGATGCTGAGTGCCAGCCTCCACCTCCATGCTGACACAATCCTCCTCCTCCTCCTCCTCCTCCTCCTCTTCCTGTGCGATGGGTGGGACAGAAGGAACACTGTCTGGGTAAAGGGGGCCTTGAGAGGCAAGGAAGTCCTCCTCTTCCTGCCTCTGTTCTGCCTCAAGTGCCCTGTCCATTATTCCACGCAGCGTGTGCTCCAACAGGTGGACAAGAGGTACAGTGTCACTGATGCATGCACTGTCACTGCTCACCATCCTCGTGGCCTCCTCAAATGGTGCCAGGACAGTGCATGCATCCCTGATCATGCCCCACTGGCGTGGAGAAAAAAAACCAAGCTCCCCTGACCCTGTCCTGGTGCCGTAGTCGCACAGGTACTCATTGATGGCCCTCTGCTGCGTGTGCAGCCGCTGCAGCATGGCCAACGTTGAGTTCCACCTGGTGGGCATGTCACATATAAGGCGGTTCTTGGGCAGGTTCAACTCCTTTTGCAGCTCAGCCAGGCGAGCACTGGCATTATAAGATCTGCGGAAATGCACACAGACTTTCCTGGCCTGCCTCAGGACATCCTGTAAGCCCGGGTACCTGCCCAAGAACCGCTGCACCACCAGGTTAAGGACGTGAGCCACACAGGGCACATGGGTCAGTTGTCCCTGTCGGAGGGCGGAGAGGAGGTTGGTGCCATTGTCGCAAACCACCATTCCTGGCTTAAGCTGGCGTGGCGTCAACCACCTCTCGGCCTGGCCCTGCAGAGCAGACAGGACCTCTGCCCCAGTGTGGCTTCTGTCCCCCAAACACACCAGCGCAAGCACGGCATGGCATCTTTTTGCCTGCGTACTTGCGTAGCCCCGTGAACGGCTACGGAGCACCGCTGGTTCATAGGACAAACCACAGGAAGAGGCCATGGAGGAAGAAGAAGAGGAGGGGGTGGAGGAGAGAGGTGTGTCACAACCAGTAGTAGCATTTTGGAGGCGTGGCGGTGGGACAACCTCCAACACTACTGCACCTTGTCCTGAATCCTTCCCAGCTGCCAAAAGAGTGACCCAATGGGCCGTGAAAGAAAGGTAACGTCCCTGTCCATGCCTGCTGGACCATGAGTCAGCGGTAATATGCACCTTACCGCTGACCGCCCTGTCCAGCGAGGCCAAGACATTGCCTTCCACATGCCGGTAGAGAGCCGGAATAGCCTTCCGTGAGAAAAAGTGGCGTTTGGGAACCTGCCACTGAGGAACCGCACATTGCACAAACTCACGGAAGGGGGCCGAGTCTACCAACTGAAAAGGCAGCAGTTGAAGCGCTAGCAATTTAGCCAAGCTAGCATTCAACCGCTGGGCATGTGGATGGCTGGGAGTGAACTTCTTTCGACGGTCCAGCAGCTGGGGCAGGGAAATTTGCCTGCTAGAATCGGACGTCGGTGTACTGCTAGCAGAGTGGGCGCAAGTACTTGGCTGTGACACACCTAATTCTACACCTTCATTCCTCTCAGTGCATGTTTCAGAGAGGACTGAAGTTATAGTGGGGTTGGAGATCCCAGCTGATGCGGTGCAAGGAGAGGTCCGCTTTGTTCTTTGGTGTGGGTCTTTGAGGTAGGCTTGCCAACGAGCTGCATGGCAGGTCAACATATGTCTGGTCAGGCATGTGGTACCCAAGCGGCTGATGTTTTGGCCACGCGATATACGCTTGAGACATATGTTGCAAACAGCAGCTGTGCGATCTGATGCACTAGCCTCAAAAAAGGCCCACACCAAAGAACTTTTTGAATGACGGGCAGAGGCAGCGCCCTGCACAGGCGGAGCTCTGCGGTGTGATTCCGTCGGTGTACTGCCCTTACGCTGGCCACCAAAGGGCATCCTGCCTCGTTGGAGATGTGCCTCCTCCTCATCCTCCTCCTCCTCCTCTCTCCTATTAGGCACCCACGTGGAGTCATTGACCTCATCATCCCCTCCCTCCTCATCACTGGAGCCAATCTGGCAGTATGCTGCAGCTGCTGGAACATGACTGCCAGATTGGTGTCCTTCTTGAGCATCCCCTCTGTCTGCTCTCACGCTACTGCCTTCCTCTAGCTGGGTTTCATCATCAGACCCTTCGAAACGCTGGGCATCCTCCTGGAGCATGTACCCAACACTGTGCTGAAACAGTTCGGGGGACTCCTCAGGAGGAGGACATGGTGGGTCTAGGGAAGGAGTGACTGATGATTTGTCTGACATTGATACCAGGGAAGACGACGCTTTGGCAGCTGCTTTTCCAGTACCCTGAGCCTGGGTGAGAGAGGATGAGGAGGAGGAGGAGGGCTTGGTCATCCACTCTACCAAGTCTTCGGCATGATGTGGCTCAACATGTCCAGCTGCCGAAAAGAAGGACAAGCGTGTCCCATGGCCATGTGCTGATGACAATGCACCGCGTCCACGACCAGCACTGTTGCCCCCAGACACAGAGCCTGCTTGCCCTCTTTTATTGCCTCCTGACTGTCTGCCTCTCCTTGTTTGCCTTCCAGACATTCTAATAGATGGCCTGCAGGGAGATGGGAAAAAAGCAATAAGGGCTACCTTCAGGTGTCCTTCTCTGTCCCTGGAAACAAGGACTTGCAGAGTGAAAGAAAAAAAACACTCTCCCTACCTACAGTTTTCTGTCCCTAGAAAAAAGGTTTTTTTTAATCACAATATAGCACAAGGAAAATTAACTCACTGTCCTTACAGGTCCCTGGAAACAAGGACTTGCAGAGTGAAAGAAAAAAAACACTCTCCCTACCTACAGTTTTCTGTCCCTAGAAAAAAATGTTTTTTTTAATCACAATATAGCAAAAGGACAATTCACTCACTGTCCTTCCAGGTCCCTGGAAACAAGGACTTGCAGAGTGAAAGAAACTGACACTGTCCCTACCTAGAGTTTTCTGTCCCTGGAATAAATGTTTTTTTCAGCACAATATAGCACAAGGACAATTAACTCACTGTCCTTACAGGTCCCTGGAAACAAGGACTTGCAGAGTGAAAGAAAAAAAACACTCTCCCTACCTACAGTTTTCTGTCCCTAGAAAAAAATGTTTTTTTTAATCACAATATAGCAAAAGGACAATTCACTCACTGTCCTTCCAGGTCCCTGGAAACAAGGACTTGCAGAGTGAAAGAAACTGACACTGTCCCTACCTAGAGTTTTCTGTCCCTAGAATAAATGTTTTTTTTAATCACAATATAGCAAAAGGACAATTCACTCACTGTCCTTCCAGGTCCCTGGAAACAAGGACTTGCAGAGTGAAAGAAACTGACACTGTCCCTACCTAGAGTTTTCTGTCCCTAGAATAAATGTTTTTTTTAATCACAATATAGCAAAAGGACAATTCACTCACTGTCCTTCCAGGTCCCTGGAAACAAGGACTTGCAGAGTGAAAGAAACTGACACTGTCCCTACCTAGAGTTTTCTGTCCCTAGAATAAATGTTTTTTTTAATCACAATATAGCAAAAGGACAATTCACTCACTGTCCTTCCAGGTCCCTGGAAACAAGGACTTGCAGAGTGAAAGAAACTGACACTGTCCCTACCTAGAGTTTTCTGTCCCTAGAATAAATGTTTTTTTTAATCACAATATAGCACAAGGAAAATTAACTCACTGTCCTTACAGGTCCCTGGAAACAAGGACTTGCAGAGTGAAAGAAAAAAAACACTCTCCCTACCTACAGTTTTCTGTCCCTAGAAAAAAATGTTTTTTTTAATCACAATATAGCAAAAGGACAATTCACTCACTGTCCTTCCAGGTCCCTGGAAACAAGGACTTGCAGAGTGAAAGAAACTGACACTGTCCCTACCTAGAGTTTTCTGTCCCTGGAATAAATGTTTTTTTCAGCACAATATAGCACAAGGACAATTAACTCACTGTCCTTACAGGTCCCTGGAAACAAGGACTTGCAGAGTGAAAGAAAAAAAATACTCTCCCTACCTACAGTTTTCTGTCCCTAGAAAAAAATGTTTTTTTTAATCACAATATAGCAAAAGGACAATTCACTCACTGTCCTTCCAGGTCCCTGGAAACAAGGACTTGCAGAGTGAAAGAAACTGACACTGTCCCTACCTAGAGTTTTCTGTCCCTAGAATAAATGTTTTTTTTAATCACAATATAGCAAAAGGACAATTCACTCACTGTCCTTCCAGGTCCCTGGAAACAAGGACTTGCAGAGTGAAAGAAACTGACACTGTCCCTACCTAGAGTTTTCTGTCCCTAGAATAAATGTTTTTTTTAATCACAATATAGCAAAAGGACAATTCACTCACTGTCCTTCCAGGTCCCTGGAAACAAGGACTTGCAGAGTGAAAGAAACTGACACTGTCCCTACCTAGAGTTTTCTGTCCCTAGAATAAATGTTTTTTTTAATCACAATATAGCAAAAGGACAATTCACTCACTGTCCTTCCAGGTCCCTGGAAACAAGGACTTGCAGAGTGAAAGAAACTGACACTGTCCCTACCTAGAGTTTTCTGTCCCTAGAATAAATGTTTTTTTTAATCACAATATAGCAAAAGGACAATTCACTCACTGTCCTTCCAGGTCCCTGGAAACAAGGACTTGCAGAGTGAAAGAAACTGACACTGTCCCTACCTAGAGTTTTCTGTCCCTAGAATAAATGTTTTTTTTAATCACAATATAGCAAAAGGACAATTCACTCACTGTCCTTCCAGGTCCCTGGAAACAAGGACTTGCAGAGTGAAAGAAACTGACACTGTCCCTACCTAGAGTTTTCTGTCCCTGGAATAAATGTTTTTTTCAGCACAATATAGCACAAGGACAATTAACTCACTGTCCTTACAGGTCCCTGGAAACAAGGACTTGCAGAGTGAAAGAAAAAAAACACTCTCCCTACCTACAGTTTTCTGTCCCTAGAAAAAAATGTTTTTTTTAATCACAATATAGCAAAAGGACAATTCACTCACTGTCCTTCCAGGTCCCTGGAAACAAGGACTTGCAGAGTGAAAGAAACTGACACTGTCCCTACCTAGAGTTTTCTGTCCCTAGAATAAATGTTTTTTTTAATCACAATATAGCAAAAGGACAATTCACTCACTGTCCTTCCAGGTCCCTGGAAACAAGGACTTGCAGAGTGAAAGAAACTGACACTGTCCCTACCTAGAGTTTTCTGTCCCTAGAATAAATGTTTTTTTTAATCACAATATAGCAAAAGGACAATTCACTCACTGTCCTTCCAGGTCCCTGGAAACAAGGACTTGCAGAGTGAAAGAAACTGACACTGTCCCTACCTAGAGTTTTCTGTCCCTAGAATAAATGTTTTTTTTAATCACAATATAGCAAAAGGACAATTCACTCACTGTCCTTCCAGGTCCCTGGAAACAAGGACTTGCAGAGTGAAAGAAACTGACACTGTCCCTACCTAGAGTTTTCTGTCCCTAGAATAAATGTTTTTTTTAAGCACAATATAGCACAAGGAAAATTAACTCACTGTCCTTACAGGTCCCTGGAAACAAGGACTTGCAGAGTGAAAGAAAAAAAACACTCTCCCTACCTACAGTTTTCTGTCCCTAGAAAAAAATGTTTTTTTTAATCACAATATAGCAAAAGGACAATTCACTCACTGTCCTTCCAGGTCCCTGGAAACAAGGACTTGCAGAGTGAAAGAAACTGACACTGTCCCTACCTAGAGTTTTCTGTCCCTGGAATAAATGTTTTTTTCAGCACAATATAGCACAAGGACAATTAACTCACTGTCCTTACAGGTCCCTGGAAACAAGGACTTGCAGAGTGAAAGAAAAAAAATACTCTCCCTACCTACAGTTTTCTGTCCCTAGAAAAAAATGTTTTTTTTAATCACAATATAGCAAAAGGACAATTCACTCACTGTCCTTCCAGGTCCCTGGAAACAAGGACTTGCAGAGTGAAAGAAACTGACACTGTCCCTACCTAGAGTTTTCTGTCCCTAGAATAAATGTTTTTTTTAATCACAATATAGCAAAAGGACAATTCACTCACTGTCCTTCCAGGTCCCTGGAAACAAGGACTTGCAGAGTGAAAGAAACTGACACTGTCCCTACCTAGAGTTTTCTGTCCCTAGAATAAATGTTTTTTTTAATCACAATATAGCAAAAGGACAATTCACTCACTGTCCTTCCAGGTCCCTGGAAACAAGGACTTGCAGAGTGAAAGAAACTGACACTGTCCCTACCTAGAGTTTTCTGTCCCTAGAATAAATGTTTTTTTTAATCACAATATAGCAAAAGGACAATTCACTCACTGTCCTTCCAGGTCCCTGGAAACAAGGACTTGCAGAGTGAAAGAAACTGACACTGTCCCTACCTAGAGTTTTCTGTCCCTAGAATAAATGTTTTTTTTAATCACAATATAGCAAAAGGACAATTCACTCACTGTCCTTCCAGGTCCCTGGAAACAAGGACTTGCAGAGTGAAAGAAACTGACACTGTCCCTACCTAGAGTTTTCTGTCCCTAGAATAAATGTTTTTTTTAATCACAATATAGCAAAAGGACAATTCACTCACTGTCCTTCCAGGTCCCTGGAAACAAGGACTTGCAGAGTGAAAGAAACTGACACTGTCCCTACCTAGAGTTTTCTGTCCCTAGAATAAATGTTTTTTTTTAAGCACACTATAGCAGAAGCACAAAACACACTGACACTCTCCCTACCTATCCTTCTCTTTCCCTAAACTAAAGGAATCCAGGTTAAGCAAGAAAGAAATAACAGTCACTGTCCCTGCCTATGCTACTCTATCCCTGCTCCGGAACACACTACACTAGGCCGCCGTGCTGGCGGCCTTTTATAGTGTGGGGCGTGTACTAAACACCCTCAGCAATAATTGGCCACAGGCATCCTGCCTGTGGCCAATCATTGCTCTCCTCGCTGCCGGCGCTGTGATTGGCCAAGCATGCGGGGTCACAGTGCATGCTTGGCCAATCACAGCGCCTGGATGACACTGCGATGGCGTAGTGCATTGTGGGCCGTTCGCGTCACTCGAATTTGGCGCGAACGGCCCAAATCGTTCGATCTTCGTCGAACGATCGAACAGCCAATGTTCGAGTCGAACGTATGTTCGACTCGAACACGAAGCTCATCCCTACTAAGAACATTCTATTTACATAATAATGCTGCATCCTGATTCTAACATGCTCCCACCTTCCCACTACATGTCATTCACACAGGCATATCTACTCTAGTGAGTTAAACAGTTCCCAAGACAAGCTGACCACCCTCTTGCCAGTGCCATGAACTAGCCTAGTAAAAATAACAAGTTGGATGGGATGGAAGGACCAGCTTGCACAAACAAGCAAACTTTGCTTGTTCAGAATTATAACTAAGATTGCATTTACGGCCTAATTTCAGCCATACATAAAACTCAATTTAATACTGATATGTATTCATTTTAGATTGTAAGCTCTAACAAGCAGGGCCCTCCAACTCCTCCTGTATCCAGGCATGTACTGCCATCGGGACTACTGGGAGTTTCCCGGTGGGCCAGTGGCTCAGTGGGCCCGTTTCAGGGGCCGCCTAATTTGCCTATTGCATTGGAGGTCCGTGGCGATTTACCCATCAATCACCGACAGCTGGCGCCTGACGGGTAGACTGAGATTTACCCAGCATGCAGAGTAGCGCAGTAAGCATCTGTAATAAGTTCTCTCTCATGTCACGCTGCTCCCCAGCGGCCCCATCCTCTCTTCTCATCCATCCCCAGTTGCTTGTGACATCATCTAGGATAGACGAGAAGAGAGGAGGGGCCGCCAGGGAGCAGCGTGACATGAGAGAGAACTTTCTATAGACACTTCCTGTGCTACTCTGCATTTGACTAGTAAACCCTGTGCCCTGATTTGCCCCATGTGCCCTGATGTGCCCCATGTGCCCTGATGTGCCCCATGTGCCATAATGTGCCCTGTGCCCTTATGTGCCATGTGCCAAATGAATGGAAGCAAGCAAACATTCATTGATGGGCACTGGTAGGCTGCATTTGATGGGTGCTGGTAAGGCTGCATTTGATGGATGCTGGTGAGGCTGCATTTGATGGGCGCTGGTGAGGCTGCATTTGATGGGCGCTGGTGAGGCTGCATTTGATGGGTGCTGGTGAGACTGCATTGATGGGCGCTGGTGGGCTGCATTTAATGTGCGCTGGTGAGACTGCATTGATGGGTGCTGGTAGGCTGCATTTGATGGGTGCTGTATTAAAAAGGTGGGGTAAACATGGGCAGGAAAAAGGGGGTGGAGCCAGGGGGGGCAGCAAAATTAGGTTTCGCCTAGGGTGTCAAAAATCCTTGCACCAGCCCTGCATGATGGACGTCATCGAGAACTCCCGGGGAGAGTGGGAGGATGATTTGGTCTGGGAGTATTTACACATCCCTAAGCCTCTACGGGTGCCAGAGTGTGAGGAGACCTGAGCCCGCTTTAAGGACATTTGGCATGAATGGCGGCTGGGGTGAGCAATTCACAAGGACTTGGTTATGATTGTGAAGGCAGGACGGCCTACCAAGAGTCATTTGGTCTCCATCAGGGAGGAAGGGGGAGGTAGGAAGAGACTGCCTGACCCACATTTTTATGCGTGAGAGGACTGTTAGAGAGTACAGCCTGCCATGGAAGTTTGTCACATGAACTGCTGGAGGGTAACAGAATGTGCCCTTTCTCCCTGACTTTTTGCAGGATCAAACCAGCCTGCCATCCTGTGTTGTGCCCAATGGATGGACTCTTTCCTGTTGCAAGTTATTTGGTTACATGCTATATCATTTACTTCTTTGTATACTTTTTGTTTATTTATACAATGTAACTTTTTCTTTACTAGAAACACATACACTTACCTTTTTCCAATCCCTGAAGAAGGAAATATACACCATAAGGAGGAATAAAACCCCTTATGTTCTCCGAAACATGTAGGATTGTTGTTGTTATCACTATGTGCAGCCATTCATTGGCCTTTGTTACATTGTGTAGTGCAGCATCAAGCAATTGTGTTGTCATGAATTGTTTCTACGATTGTTCCTTTATACAATTTTTTGTAACTTTGTACCAATAAATTTATATTTTTTTATATATTACTTTTGTACTATCCATTTTCTATCCTGTTTTGGTTCCCTGCCCGCACTATCCCTTGGGGCTTCTTTTCCTTTCCTCTTTCCTGTTGCAAGGACACTGAGGGTGAGGTCTGATTCTACATATATGTATATGTGTGTATATATATATTTATTTCATATGACTGCTTTTAAATACTTGTCACTCCTAATTTTCTGTCTGTGACATTTAGGCCGAGATATAACATTTATTTTGCTTCTAGGCTCTGGATAACGCAGTCTCATGCAGGCCTGCTCTTCGCAGACAGTCCTTAGTGTTACCAATGCAGACAGATATTAAAGGTTAGGATGATTCAGCAAACTGAACACCTACCCAGAAGCCTTCTGGAGACTCCTGCAAGTCATCTTCATCTTTACCGGGATAATGACTCTGCATTGCAGTCCTGTAATAGAGACATGGCACAAAGCCATAAATTCCGAAAAGTCACAATTTGGATAAATATACTCAGCAACTTTATTTCTAAGGGCAGAGCACTATCTGTGTAATTGTGAAGCCCTTATTGCTTATGTAGCACTACCTCCGTAGGAGCTGCTGGTTTAGTTTTGGGCCTGCACTCTGCCTGTCAGTCAACCCCCAGAATTTTGCTCAAATCCCCTCTGGCACAAATGGACAATAATATGATTGGGGACCCCAATTGGCTGTAAGGGACCTCAATGATACACACACAACAATAAATGCAATAAAAGGTTGTTACCTTGGTGTTGTTCACCAGCCACTCAGCTGCAAAGACAGAGTCCCACACAAATTGTAACTTATCCAATGGTGCTATGTTTACTTGGTAAAGGAATGAAACAATGGTTATACAATAAGCATTCAATACATACAACTCGTTGCATAAATCAATGAAATACCACTGGTTCAAAATACCTTTGAAATCCGACCCCAATAACGTATCCTGAGGGCCAGACTTGAGCGAGGCTATGGTGGAGGAACCTCCCAGTGCAGTAATATCAACACTGGGGCACCTCTCCACCAAGTCTCACGTAAACAGTAGAAAACACGGGGTGATACAAACAATTATCATTAATATTGCCGAATCACGACTCTGTGGCTCCCCCTGGTGGACAGTTCAATGGGTGCATATCTTGTAGCAACCACTTGCAAGGATAGAAAAGCAGATGACTGTTCCTTTAAGAGTGAGTAAGTCTTTGGCTAGCCACGTTGGTGCACTTAAACATTTGTAATCCAAAAGATAAGGCGAGGGAAGAAACTGATAATTGAAGCACACAAGCTAACAGTACAAGGGGTACTAATTTCCCCACGGCGTTGAGTTTCTGCATGCTGAGATGCAAACACCAGCAAGCATAAGTAAAGCTTGAGATAGTCATACTCCTGGCAGTCAATTAACTAAATTGATGGGCAGGTGCCCGCTCACCAGATGAGGCCTTGTTTTGCTGCTTTTCCTCTCAGTCCGGAGCCCTCCTTCAATGGTCCATCTCTCGGTGACGCAAGGCCCCTGGTTCTTCACCCGGCCGTTCTCTGGATAACAACGGATAAAAGGCTCTGGATGTTGCGGGCTGCAGACCGATCCTCCTCCGGTTGATCAGCGAGACTGTCCGCAGGAATCCCTCTCTGGCTAGGTGATCCACTCTCAGTCCCTATAGGCCTAGGCTTCTCGGGCCTAGGCACACTCACAACAGGCCTCAACACAGGCCTCTAGCCGGCTTGAAGATGGCGTCCTGAGAGAGCGTGCTATCCGGCGTGCTTGTCTTAAATAGCCCCTCCTATCGGGCATTGCGCGATGCACTGCCCTATGTTAGCACAGTGGCCTTGTGGGCAATTTAGTCTCTGTGCCACTTACTGTAATAGAGTCTTTGTCTCTCGATAACTGAACCAAAACAAGTTGTAACTAACTAGCATGAAATAAACACCGAAGGGAGCCAAGCTTATTCACAGCACAGATTGCAGTCCTTAAAGATGCTTGCAATGGTAACACCTTGCTACACACTCCCCCCACTTGAAAACTTTGGTCCCCAAAGACAACAGAAATTTGTGACCTGCTACAAGCTTTGTTTAATACACGAGGAGAGAAAACAGGTTAAAGTACACAAGAAAGTAAACAGTTTGCTCTTTCATAAAATTCTGACAGAGGAACCTCCCACTAGTTTGTATAGAGAAGGGGGTTGTCCTGTCTACAGGCCACCGTAACAGGAATGGCCCAGCCAGATGTGCCAGGGGGTGAGCTGGGGTTGCCCTCCACTAAATGGTGAGTTAAAGGATCAGGTATGTCTGATGTCCTTTTTGTGGTAAGCACAGCCTTCTCGGAGCTTTCACCTAACTGATCATTTGTTAGTCTCTTGGGTGGGTAAATAGCTCTTTTCTCCCTTTGCTCCTTAGGCTTCTATGCTTCAGGCCTACTGGGTTCAACGTCTTCCTCAGCCTCTCCTTCATCCTGTTCAGGCACACTGGACTCCATTTCTTCTACTACTTTCCCTCTCTGTATGTCAGCTTCCAAATCATCTTCTGCAACGGATGAGATTACTTCCGTATCTTCCACTGTCACAGAAATTTCACCATCTTCCTGCTCTTCCGGAAACAGATTCTGGGGCAATAACTCAAGGGCCTCTGGTCTGAGAGTCCCAGTGTCAGTCGTTTCAGGTGAGTACAAGGGAGGGGTCGCAGGCCCTGGTAGTTGAGATGACCACAGCCAGTCTGATTCCACCTCTTCATCCTCTGTGTCTTCATTATCCACATCTTGAAGTACTGTCTGAGACCTAGTGACTGGTCGAGACCCCTGAGAGGTTGAGGGAGTCGTCTGTAGATCTGACATTGGTGGCAGGTGGACTGCCTCTGAGAGGGGCAGCAGATGATTTTGATGCCAAGTCTTTAGTGGGCCTACACTTCCTTCTGGCCTGATCTGGTATACTGGGAGTCCTGGTAGTTGCTTGCAGATAACATAGGGCTGTGACTTCTAGCGATCAGCCAGTTTGTGCTTACCAGGAACACCTAGGTTTCTCAAAAGCACTCTGTCTCCTGGTTGTAAGTCCTGTACTCTGACTTTGAGATCAAAGTTCTTTTTATTCCTCTGTCCGCTCCTGTCTGAGGTAGCTTGGGCCTTGTCATAGGCGGTCTTCAGGCTTTTCCTCAGGTGATCGACATACCCTCTGTGGGAGGTTGCTGAGGTGTGTTCCAGAGATATGCCAAAGGCCAGGTCCACTGGTAATCGAGCCTCTCGTCCAAACATTAAACGATAGGGAGAGTATCCTGTAGCATCATTAGCGGTATTGTTATAGGCATGTACAATGGCGGCTACATGTTTACTCCAATGTTGCTTCTTCTCTGAGCTTAATGTCCCAGGCATGTCAAGAAGGGTTCGGTTAAACCTCTCAGGTTGAGCATCCCCTTGGGGGTGGTAGGGAGTGGTTCTGGACTTTTTGATGCCTAACAGGTCTAAAAGTCTCTTAATAAGGCCAATTTCAAAGTCTCTCCCTTGATCCATGTGGATGCGTTGGGGCAAGCCATAGTGGACGAAAAACTTCTCTACTAGGACCTTGGCCACTGTTGATGCTTGCTGATCCCTTGTTGAGAATGCTTGGGCATACCTAGTGAAATGATCAGTCACCACCAGAATATTTCCCTGCCCACTCAGATCAGGCTCCAAGCACAGAAAGTCAATGTACACCAGCTCCATGGGTCCCTGACTCTGAAGATGGCCCATTGGGGCGGCTCGGTGAGGCAAGGTCTTCTATTAAATGCATTGGATACAGGAGTGGCAGTAACCCTCGACTTCAGCCCGCATGCAGGGCCAGCAGAATCGGTCCCTCACCAAATGGAAAGTCCTCTCAGGCCCTAGATGGCCATGGTTTTCATGAAGGGCAGTTAACACTGTCTCTCTGTGTTTCCTGGGTAGAAACAGCTGCCATCTCTCTCCAAGGCCATCAGAGGGGCCCCTTCAGTAGACCACCCCTTGATGCAGTTGCAGCTGATCCCACTCTCGGTGCAGTAGATGGGCCTCCTTTGGGAAGTCGGTGAGGAGCATATCAGAACATTGACTCTCCAGAGCCTTCAAAACCAAGTTACCCAAGGGGTCTTCCAACTGGTCCCTTCTAAGGTCCTTCTTTGACAGTTTTGGCAGGCATTCATCTCTGACTTGGGTTACATTGCAATAACATTTAGGCACTCCAGCAGCAGAAACTCCAATCTCCTCGGCCCTGGATCCTCCTCCAGCCTGACGTTCAACTCCCAGGTATAAGGCTCGCACCCCTTCTGGTGTCAGCTGAGTCCACTCTTCAGGGAAGTCACTGGGGCCATGAGGCCTTCTTGAGAGGGCGTCTGCATCCCTGTTCCTGACTTCAGGCCGATATTTCAAGCTAAAGGTGAAACCGAAAGGGCAGCCAACCACCTATGTTCTGTGGCATCCAGCTTGGCGGTAGTGAGGAGGTAGGTGAGTGGATTGTTGTCAGTCTTTACCACGAACTCTGCCCCGTAGAGGTAGTCTCTCAACTTATCCACTACAGCCCACTTCAAGGCCAGAAACTCAAGCTTATGCGTGGGGTAGTTCCTTTTAGCAGGGACCAAACTCCTACTCACATAGGCAACAGGCCGTAGGTGACCATCATGTTCCTGGTATAGTACTCCGCCCAGCCCATCTCGACTGGCATCGACGTGCAGTTCGTAATGCTTGGTGGTATCAGCATAGGCCAAGACTGGGGCAGTGGTTAGGCTCCTTTTCAGCTGACTGAAAGCCTCCTCACACTTTAAAGTCCACTGGTCCTGGATGGACTCATTGGGTTTTCTTGGTCCTACTATGGGCTTCACAGGTTTGACTGGTTCTGGGACATCTTCCTCTCCTTCACTCCTTAGTAGTTCATTGAGTGGGCGGGCTATCTTGACAAACCCTTCCACAAATCTTCGATAGTAAGAGCAGAATCCCAGAAATGACCGAAGCTCGGTCACATTAGTAGGTCTTGGCCAAGAGGTGACGGCATCCAGCTTCTCAGGGTCGGTGGCTATCCCCTCAGCAGACACGATGTGGCCGAGGTAGGGGATCGAGGGCTGATAGAACTGGCACTTCTCCATGGAGAGCTTCAGGCCTTCTTCATGAAGTCTCTTCGGGACCTTCTCCAACCGCTCTTCATGCTCTTCCAGAGTCCTGCCAAACACTATGATGTCGTCCAGGTACACCAGCACTTCGATCAAGTTCATATCGCCCACTGTTTTCTCCATCATCCTTTGAAAGGTGGCCGGGGCTCTTGACAACCCTTGAGGCATGCGGTCAAACTCAAAGAACCCCACTGGGGTAATGAAGGCAGTTTTCTCTTTATCCTCTGGATTAGTGATGAGCCGAACACCCCCGGGTTCGGTTCGCACCAGAACCCGCGAACGGACCGAAAGTTCGCACGAACATTAGAACCCTATTAAATACAATGGATGCGAACGTTCGGATTCTAAAGTGCTAATTATAACGACTATTATCCATGTTATTGTCCGAAACAGAGTTTGGGAACCCGGCTTCTGCACCAGGGGACATGTATCAATGCAAAAAGAAGTTTTAAAAACGGACGTTTTCCGGGAGCAGTCATTTTAATGATGCATAAAGTGAAAAAAAAAAGTCAAATATTCCTTTAAATATTGTACCTGGGGGGTGTCTAAAGTATGCCTGTGAAGTGCCACGTGTTTCCCGTGTTTAGAACTGTCCCTGCACAAAATAACATTTCTAAAGGGAAAAAAGCCATTTAAAACTGCTTGCGGCTTTAATGCAATGTCTGGTAATATGGATGAAAATCTTTAGGAAAAATGGCATAGCTACCCCATCAACCCCCCCCCCCCCTACCCCAGCCCATTACCAGCCCCTTTGGGTCTTGTATGGATATTAAGGGGAACCCCGCACACAAAATAAAAAAGGACCTATATACTCTGAACAGCCGTATACAGGCAGTGCATACAAGACAGGGACTGTAGGTTTGTTCTTATGTAGAATCTGTTTGTAATTTTGAACAGCTGCATTGTTTAAGTGGAGCTCCATGGCAAATTCCTTTTTTTTAGCTTTTTGTAAAACATAGGGAACGGTTATCACCCCTGTCACATTTTTTTTGCTGTGTGTGCCCCTGTTCAGAACATTTCACCTCACTTTGCGTCCCAATGACAACTGTTTTTGAAATGTGGTGTTTTTATTGAAACAAGGATTTGTTTCATAAATAAAGCATCAGTAGAGAGGAGACACCTTTCTCCCATATTAATTCTTACAGGAGAGAATTTTCCTTCCAAGGGGTAGATTTCCTCTCACTTCCTGTTGTCTTCTTCCGTTTGCAAGTAGTAGTAGTTTGTAAGTTGGATGTTTGAAAGTAGGGACCTTCCGTATATACTCTGCAGAAATTGGCCCCTTAGGTGTTGGTGTTGGCACAACACTGAAAGCACTCACAGTTATTCTTGGTGGGTGCTGGAACGCCCTGCTGTCAAGTATAATATCAGGAATTGTAATAACATATAATTGTTGATCAGTGGTAGTAAAAATTGGGCCTTTGATGGTGGTGCTGGTGCCACAACACTGTAAGGCCTGACAGTTACTCTTGGTGGGCGCAGCAATGGGCCCTGCTGTGAATTATTAGATCAATAATTATAATTGCATGCCCCTGTTGAACAGGGGCTTAAAAATTGGGCCTTTGGTGGTGGTGGTGGTGGTGATGGTGGTGCTGGTGCCACAACACTGTAAGGCCTGACAGTTACTCTTGGTGGGCGCAGCAATGCTCCCTGCTGTGAATTATTCGATCAATAATTATAATTGCATGCCCCTGTTGAACAGGGGCTGAAAAATTGGGCCTTTGGTGGTGGTGGTGGTGGTGATGGTGGTGCTGGTGCCACAACACTGTAAGGCCTGACAGTTACTCTTGGTGGGCGCAGCAATGGGCCCTGCTGTGAATTATTAGATCAATAATTATAATTGCATGCCCCTGTTGAACAGGGGCTTAAAAATTGGGCCTTTGGTGGTGGTGGTGGTGGTGATGGTGGTGCTGCTGCCACAACACTGTAAGGCCTGACAGTTACTCTTGGTGGGCGCAGCAATGGGCCCTGCTGTGAATTATTAGATCAATAATTATAATTGCATGCCCCTGTTGAACAGGGGCTGAAAAATTGGGCCTTAGGCACTGGTGGCACAACACTGCAACCCCTCACAGATACTGTACTTGGAGCACAGCAATGAGGCCTGTTGCAAAGTATTGCATCAAAAATTTTAATTACACGCCCCTGTTAAACAGGGGCTGAAAAATTGGGCCTTAGCCACTGGTGGCGTCACCCATAAACCAAAATGATCTTCCAAGCTATCATCGTTAATCGTTTCATTGAGGAGGAGGAGGAGGATAGCCAGTCAACATAACAGCACAGGCACACAGCATCAGCATCAGTCTTGAAGGGATGTGACATTTTAAAATCAATTAGTCTGTTATATCAGCATCTGGTGTGTGGTAGCTGGTGGTGATCCAAGACTGGTTCATCTTGATGAAAGTCAGTCGATCAACCGAGTCGGTGGACAGGCGCACCCTGCGATCCGTGACAAATCCTCCAGCAGCACTGAATGTGCGTTCTGAAAGAACGCTGGATGCAGGACAGGCCAGTAGCTCAATTGCATACTGTGCAAGCTCTGGCCAGTGATCCATCCTCAAGACCCAGTAAGCCAGAGGATTTTCGGTGGGGAAGGTGTCCAAGTCTGACCTTGCCCCTAGGTATTCCTGCACCATGTATATCAGACGCTGGCGATGGTTGCTGGAACCGATCATACTTTGGGGCTGCGGACTAAAGAATTGTCTGAACGCATCGGTCAGACGGCCACCTTCCCCACCGCTCCTTCTTTGACTGGCCGAAGCCTCAGCAACTCGTTGTCCAGGACCAGGAGTTTGTAACCTCCCAGTCTCTGGGAACGCGTTGCACAGACCTTTCTGCAAGGCCTCCCGGAGTTGTCTCATCCTCTGCTCCCTCTGCGACGGTACGATAAGGTCTGCAACCTTACCCTTGTACCGTGGATCAAGGAGAGTGGCCAGCCAGTAATGGTCCCTCTCCTTGATCCGAAGAATACGAGGATCCTTCCGCAGACTTTGCAGGATCAGGGAGGCCATGCAGCGTAGGTTAGCTGAGGCATTCAGTCCGGAGTCCTCTGGGTCACTAAGGACGACATGATCCGCAGCCACCTCCTCCCAGCCACGTACAAGTCCACTGGTTTCTTGGGACTGTAAATCATCCCTAAAAGACTGCTGCTGATGATGCTGAGTGCCAGCCTCCACCTCCATGCTGACACAATCCTCCTCCTCCTCCTCCTCCTCCTCCTCTTCCTGTGCGATGGGTGGGACAGAAGGAACACTGTCTGGGTAAAGGGGGCCTTGAGAGGCAAGGAAGTCCTCCTCTTCCTGCCTCTGTTCTGCCTCAAGTGCCCTGTCCATTATTCCACGCAGCGTGTGCTCCAACAGGTGGACAAGAGGTACAGTGTCACTGATGCATGCACTGTCACTGCTCACCATCCTCGTGGCCTCCTCAAATGGTGCCAGGACAGTGCATGCATCCCTGATCATGCCCCACTGGCGTGGTGAAAAAAACCTGAGCTCCCCTGACCCTGTCCTGGTGCCGTAGTCACACAGGTACTCATTGATGGCCCTCTACTGCGTGTGCAGCCGCTGCAGCATGGCCAACGTTGAGTTCCACCTGGTGGGCATGTCACATATAAGGCGGTTCTTGGGCAGGTTCAACTCCTTTTGAAGCTCAGCCAGGCGAGCACTGGCATTATAAGATCTGCGGAAATGCACACAGACTTTCCTGGCCTGCCTCAGGACATCCTGTAAGCCCGGGTACCTGTCCAAGAACCTTTGCACCACCAGGTTAAGGACGTGAGCCATACAGGGCACATGGGTCAGTTGTCCCTGTCGGAGGGCGGAGAGGAGGTTGGTGCCATTGTCGCAAACCACCATTCCTGGCTTAAGCTGGCGTGGCGTCAACCACCTCTCGGCCTGCCCCTGCAGAGCAGACAGGACCTCTGCCCCAGTGTGGCTCCTGTCCCCCAAACACACCAGCGCAAGCACGGCATGGCATCTTTTTGCCTGCGTACTTGCGTAGCCCCTTGAACGCCTACGGAGCACCGCTGGTTCCGAGGACAAACCACAGGAAGAGGCCATGGAGGAAGAAGAAGAGGAGGGGGTGGAGGAGAGAGGTGTGTCACAACCAGTAGTAGCATTTTGGAGGCGTGGCGGTGGAACAACCTCCAACACTACTGCACCTTGTCCTGCATCCTTCCCAGCTGCCAAAAGAGTGACCCAATGGGCCGTGAAAGAAAGGTAACGTCCCTGTCCATGCCTGCTGGACCATGAGTCAGCGGTAATATGCACCTTACCGCTGACCGCCCTGTCCAGCGAGGCCAAGACATTGCCTTCCACATGCCTGTAGAGAGCCGGAATCGCCTTCCGTGCGAAAAAGTGGCGTTTGGGAACCTGCCACTGAGGAACCGCACATTGCACAAACTCACGGAAGGGGGCAGAGTCTACCAACTGAAAAGGCAGCAGTTGAAGCGCTAGCAATTTAGCCAAGCTAGCATTCAACCGCTAGGCATGTGGATAGCTGGGAGTGAACTTCTTTCGACAGTCCAGCAGCTGGGGCAGGGAAATTTGCCTGCTAGAATCGGACGTTGGTGTACTGCTAGCAGAGTGCCCGCAAGTACTTGCCTGTGACACACCTAATTCTACACCTTCATTCCTCTCAGAGCAGGTTTCAGAGAGGAGTGAAGGTATAGTGGGGTTGGAGATCCCAGCTGATGCGGTGCAAGAAGAGGTCAGCTTTGTTCTTTGGTGTGGGTCTTTAAGGTAGGCTTGCCAACGAGCTGCATGGCAGGTCAACATATGTCTGATCAAGCATGTGGTGCCCAAGCGGCTGATGTTTTGGCCACGCGATATACGCTTGAGACATATGTTGCAAACAGCAGCTGTGCGATCTGATGCACTTGTCTCAAAAAAGGCCCACACCAAAGAACTTTTTGAATGACGGGCAGAGGCAGCGCCCTGCACAGGCGGAGCTCTGCGGTGTGATTCCGTCGGTGTGCTGCCCATACGCTGGCCACTCAAGGGCATCCTGCCTCGTTGGAGATGTGCCTCCTCCTCATCCTCCTCCTCCTCCTCTCTCCTATTAGGCACCCACGTGGAGTCAGTGACCTCATCATCCCCTCCCTCCTCATCACTGGAGCCAATCTGGCAGTATGCTGCAGCTGCTGGAGCATGACTGCCAGATTGGTGTCCTTCTTGAGCATCCCCTCTCTCTGCTCTCACGCTGCTGCCTTCCTCTAGCTGGGTATCATCATCAGATCCTTCCAAACGCTGGGCATCCTCCTGGAGCATGTACCCAACACTGTGCTCAAACAGTTCGGGGGACTCCTCAGGAGGAGGACATGGTGGGTCTAGGGAAGGATTGACTAATGAAGATAATGATACCAGAGAAGAGGACGCTTTGGCAGCTGCTTTGCCAGTACCCTGAGCCTGGGTGTGAGAGGATGAGGAGGATGAGGTGGGCTTGGTCATCCACTCTACCAAGTCTTCGGCATGATGTGGCTCAACATGTCCAGCTGCCGAAAACAAGGACAAGCGTGTCCCATGGCCATGTGCTGATGACAATGCACCGCGTCCACGACCAGCACTGTTGCCCCCAGACACAGAGCCTGCTTGCCCTCTTTTTTTGCCTCCTGACTGTCTGCCTCTCCTTGGTTGCCTTCCAGACATTTTAATGGATGGCCTGCAGGGAGATGTGAAAAAGAGCAATAAGGGCTACCTTCAGGTGTATACTGTGCAGGAGGCTTAGCAACAATGACACTGACACTGTCCCCTGCCTATCCTTCTCTGTCCCTAAACACAAGGATTGAAAATATGGTTCAGCAAAATAGTTTTAGAACAGAATAGCACACTGACACTTTCCCTCACTGTCCTACTCTGTCCCTCCCTACAAACAAGATTTAGCACAGAATAGCACACTGATAATTTCTACGAGTGTCCTTCTCTGTCCCTAAACTCAAGGATTGAAAATATGGAACAGCAAATTTGGTTTAGAACAGAATAGCACACTGTCAGTTTCACTCACTGTACCTGTCTGTCCCTCAACTCAAGGATTGAAAATATGGTTCAGCAAAATAGTTTTAGAACAGAATAGCACACTGACACTTTCCCTCACTGTCCTACTCTGTCCCTCCCTACAAACAAGATTTAGCACAGAATAGCACACTGATAATTTCTACGAGTGTCCTTCTCTGTCCCTAAACTCAAGGATTGAAAATATGGAACAGCAAAATTGGTTTAGAACAGAATAGCACACTGTCAGTTTCACTCACTGTACCTGTCTGTCCCTCAACTCAAGGATTGAAAATATGGTTCAGCAAAATAGTTTTAGAACAGAATAGCACACTGACACTTTCCCTCACTGTCCTACTCTGTCCCTCCCTACAAACAAGATTTAGCACAGACTAGCACACTGATAATTTCTACGAGTGTCCTTCTCTGTCCCTAAACTCAAGGATTGAAAATATGGAACAGCAAAATTGGTTTAGAACAGAATAGCACACTGTCAGTTTCACTCACTGTACCTCTCTGTCCCTCAACTCTAGGATTGAAAATATGGTTCAGCAAAATAGTTTTAGAACATAATAGCACACTGACACTTTCCCTCACTGTCCTACTCTGTCCCTCCCTACAAACAAGATTTAGCACAGAATAGCACACTGATAATTTCTACGAGTGCCCTTCTCTGTCCCTAAACTCAAGGATTGAAAATATGGAACAGCAAAATTGGTTTAGAACAGAATAGCACACTGTCAGTTTCACTCACTGTACCTCTCTGTCCCTCAACTCAAGGATTGAAAATATGGTTCAGCAAAATAGTTTTAGAACAGAATAGCACACTGACACTTTCCCTCACTGTCCTACTCTGTCCCTCCCTACAAACAACATTTAGCACAGAATAGCACACTGATAATTTCTACGAGTGTCCTTCTCTGTCCCTAAACTCAAGGATTGAAAATATGGAACAGCAAAATTGGTTTAGAACAGAATAGCACACTGTCAGTTTCACTCACTATACCTCTCTGTCCCTCAACTCAAGGATTGAAAATATGGTTCAGCAAAATAGTTTTAGAACAGAATAGCACACTGACACTTTCCCTCACTGTCCTACTCTGTCCCTCCCTACAAACAAGATTTAGCACAGAATAGCACACTGATAATTTCTACGAGTGTCCTTCTCTGTCCCTAAACTCAAGGATTGAAAATATGGAACAGCAAAATTGGTTTAGAACAGAATAGCACACTGTCAGTTTCACTCACTGTACCTCTCTGTCCCTCAACTCAAGGATTGAAAATATGGTTCAGCAAAATAGTTTTAGAACAGAATAGCACACTGACACTTTCCCTCACTGTACCTCTCTGTCCCTAAACTCAAGGATTGAAAATATGGTTCAGCAAGATTGGTTTAGAACAGAATAGCACACTGACACTTTCCCTCACTGTACCTCTCTGTCCCTACAAACAAGGATTAGCACAGAATAGCACACTGTCACTGACACTCTCCCTACCTATCCTTATTTGTCCCTAAACACAAGGAATCCAGGATTAGTAAAGGAAAAATAATGACACTGTCCCTGCCTATGCTTCTCTTTCCCTGCTCCGGAACACACTACACAAGGCCGCCGCGCTGGCGGCCTTTTATAGTGTGGGGCGTGTACTAAACCCCCATCAGCAATAATTGGCCACAGGCATCCTGCCTGTGGCCAATCATTGCTCTCCTCGCTGCCGGCGCTGTGATTGGCCAAGCATGCGGGGTCACAGTGCATGCTTGGCCAATCACAGCGCCTGGATGACACTGCGATGGCGTAGTGCATTGTGGGCCGTTCGCGTCACTCGAATTTGGCGCGAACGGCCCAAATCGTTCGATCTTCGTCGAACGATCGAACAGCCGATGTTCGAGTCGAATGTATGTTCGACTCGAACACGAAGCTCATCCCTACTCTGGATGCATGGGGATCTGGTAATACCCACTCTTCAGGTCCATTACACTGAACCACTTGGCTCCTGACAGGCTCTGCAGAGCATCTTCTATCCGGGGGGTGGTGTATTGATCTGGAATGGTCCTTCTGTTTAGCGTTCGGTAGTCAATGCACAGCCTTAATTACCCATTTTTCTTCCGCACCACCACTATTGGGGAAGCATAAGGGCTCCTGGATTCTTTGATAATCCCCGCTCTTTTGAGTTCTGCCAGTTGTTCCCACAGGTCTTCCAAATCCCCCAAAGGAACCCGTCGGACCCTTTCTCTGAACGGTTTGTCCGTTTGTCCTCTTGCAGACGAATCTTGTGGGAGGCACTCTTTGCACACCCTACATCAAACTCGTTCTTGGAGAATGCAGCCTGCCATCGAGCGAGCTGGGCTTTAACTCTTTCTCTCCACTCTGGGGGGAGGGTGGTGTTTTCTGGGTAGAACTTCTCCACTGGGATCTCACCCTTCTCTTCCTTCTTCAAGTCAGATGGCGTGACTGGGGTGGCTGTGTTCACTTGGCCCAACAACATTCTGGCCGGCACCTTCACAGGCGAGGTGGTCGTGTTGCGAAAACTCACTGATATCTTCCCGTGATTCCTCTGCAGAGCCTTCAATGGAACCACTTCAGGGATTATCTCTATCCCCTTTCCTTCCTTCCGTTGGTCCGTTTCAAGGACAATAAAGGGGCCAGGTTGCTTCCAAGTAAGCTTGACAGATGCTTTCAGACAAGTCACCTCCCCTGGCTGTACTACTCTCTCTCCTTTATCCAAACGCCAGATCTTGCCTACTCCTTCTGCTGGAGCCTTCTGTTCTAGCACTAAGCACTGGTACGCTTGTTTTAGCATGGGGTGTACTCCTGCAGTTGAAGTACTCTGCTCCCGGGCCAGAGGTGTTAGTAATCTCCTGACTAGGTCAGTGTCGGTCCCTATGATGAGGGAACTTTTACTAGTCCCTGGTGGGCAAGGGCAGATCACTGCCAGAGTGTCAAAAGTCTCTGTTTCTCCTGCCACTGAGGGGTCAAAGGTTAGTTTGATTGGTAAGTAACCATCATAGGGAAAGCTTTGAGTCCCAATGCCCCATATCTCCAGTTCTTCCAACTTCTGAAACGGCAAGTGTTTAAGATGCTTGTCATAGAAGTCTCTGTACAAGAGAGTCACTTGAGCCCCTGTATCAAGGAGGGCCTTGGTGTAAATTCCCTCTACCTGGATGGAGACTACTAGGGAGGGCCCCACTAACCTGGCAGGAAACTTTCGGAGAGGGGCTTGCTTGCCCGGTTCAGTAATTTGTACCCTTACCTCTTTTTTTCCTGGAATTCTGGCTGGATCTCGACCCCTGTTGAGTCTGGTGTGCACCGACTTCCCGCCGCCGGGCAGGCCAGGTCAGGGTGCGGGAGATATTAGGTTGCTCAGAGGCAACAACGCAAGCCCCAGGCGAGGGTCGGGACCCCCGATGCTGTCTCCTCGCGTTGTTGGATCGTATGGAGTTAGCTGAAACTGGCGGGCACCAGGTTGACTCCTTCACCAGGCCCTCTGGAGTTTTCCGCCGGCTTGCGGTACTGGGCTGCCGCTTTCTCCGGGCTTGGACATACTTCCCGATAGTGTCCGACTCCTCCAGTTGAGACAGATCATCAGTATCCTTGGTTTCTGCACCTGGGTGGTATTAGAGCTGAGAGACTTCTTGGGCTCTTCTGGAGTGTTCCCATTAGGCAAACCGGTTGACTGGTTGGTTAGTATGGACATCATCTCTATCAGCTGGGACACTTGAGTCTTTAGAAGCCCAACCTGAGGGTCACGCTCATTGGCATTTATCACTCTGACTCCGGCAGCGGGTTCAGGTTTCTGGCTCCTCTTCTTACTGTCCAACATGACTTCCTCCTCCCTAACAATCCGGATCAAGTCTGGATATTTCAGGATACCACCATTCTGCCGGCTTCTCAACAGAAGGGTAATGGGGTCTAAAGGTTGAGCCCCTCTCAAAACTTGCATTGCTCTGATTTCATCCACCTTTCGGGGGTCTAACCCCTTTTTCAACAGGATCTGATGTATGATCTTGTTCAGGCGCCTCAGGTATTCTGACAACTTCTCTCCTTCCTTCTGATAAGAGTGTTCCATTTGGTAGATGAGGTTGGTGACTTTCTCAGTGCGGCCAAATAAGATGCTCAAGTAGTCTTGGGCAGTACAGTTCTTTTTACTAAGTTTCAAGTTGTGAATGGCTCCCAAAGCAGGTCCCTTTAAACTCTCAGTGATCCTCTGCTTCTTATGTGGCTCTGGTATGTCCCACTCATCCAAAGCTTAAGTAGCCTGGTCCAGCCATTCTTCAAAACTGTCTTCCGCTGAAGGTACTGGTTGCCTTCCAGAGAAGATCCTAAGCTTCCTGTAACCGGGCAGTTGAGTATGATTGGGGATCCTTTTGGCACTTTGCAACAAATTCCCCAAGGACAGCACAGAGTTCAGGTCCGATGGTGGTCAGAGGTGGCTTGGCGGAAACTTCTGGTTTGCTAGAGTCAGCTTGACTGGATGAGGCAAGGCCTCCTTTGGCTGCTTCTGGGTGTATCACATTTAATTCTCCCTTGCTGGCTAGTTTCACACTGGCACCCTTGAAGTGTTCAGGGATTTTCTGCTTCCACTCAATCAATACATAAGTATTCGGGGTCCCTGTGTCTGTCTTTATGGCAATCACCCATGCTTTCTGGTCTGGGGACAGGATCTTTATGGCTTGGATTAACTGTTCTTTGCCCCAGGATTCTCCTGGAATTTCAAGCACTATGCTGTAGTCTACGCGGGCGTTCTCTTCCTTGCACCATGCCACGGCAGTAACAGGGTCCATTTTGGTGCCGGTAGAGGTTCCGTCTAGGGGGGGTTTGTTGCAGAGTCGCTGGAATCCCGGACGAGCCCCCACGTTTAGCACTACCCCCATAGGAGCTGCTGGTTTCGTTTTGGGCCTGCACTCTGCCTGTCAATCCCCAGAATTTGGCTAAAATCCCCTCTGGAACAAATGGACAATAATATGATTGGGGACCCCAATTGGCTGTAAGGGACCTCAATGATACACACACAACAATAAATGCAATAAAAGGTTGTTACCTTGGTGTTGTTCACCAGCCACTCAGCTGCAAAGACAAAGTCCCACGCAAATTGTAACTTAACCAATGGTGCTATGTTTACTTAGTAAAGGAATGAAACAATGGTTATACAATAAGCATTCAATACATACAGCTTCCTGCATAAATCAATGAAATACCACTGGTTCAAAATACCTTTGAAATCCGACCCCAATAACGTAACCTGAGGGCCAGACTTGAGCGAGGATATGGTGGAGGAATCTCCCAGTGCAGTAATATCAACACTGGGGCACCTCTCCACCAAGTCTCATGTAAACAGTAGAAAACACGGGGTGATACAAACAATTATCATTAATATTGCCGAATCACGACTCTGTGGCTCCCCCTGGTGGACAGTTCAATGGGTGCATATCCTAGCAACCACTTGCAAGGATAGAAAAGCAGATGACTGTTCCTTTAAGAGTGAGTAAGTCTTTGGCTAGCCACGTTGGTGCACTTAAACATTTGTAATCCAAAAGATAAGGCGAGGGAAGAAACTGATAATTGAAGCACACAAGCTAACAGTACAAGGGGTACTAATTTCCCCACGGCGTTGAGTTTCTGCATGCTGAGATGCAAACGCCAGCAAGCACAAGTAAAGCTTGAGATAGTCACACTCCTGGCAGTCAATTAACTAAATTGATGGGCAGGTGCCCGCTCACCAGATGAGGCCTTGTTTTGCTGCTTTTCCTCTCAGTCAATGGTCCATCTCTCGGTGACGCGAAGCCCCTGGTTCTTCACCCCGGCCGTTCTCTGGATAACAACGGATAAAAGGCTCTGGATGTTGCGGGCTGCAGACCGATCCTCCTCGGGTTGATCAGCAAGACTGTCCGCAGGAATCCCTCTCTGGCTAGGTGATCCGCTCTCAGCTCCTATAGGCCCAGGCTTCTCGGGCCTAGGCACACTCACAACAGGTCTCAACACAGGCCTCCAGCCGGCTTGAAGATGGTGTCCCGAGAGATCGTGCTATCCGGCGCGCTTGTCTTAAATAGCCCCTCCCATTGGGCTTTGCGCGATGCACTGCCTTATGGTAGCAAAGTGGCCTTGTGGGCAATGTAGTCTCTGTGCTACTTACTGTAATGGAGTCTGAGTCTCTCGATATCAAGTTGTAACTAACTAGCATGAAATAAACACTGAAGGGAGCCAAACTTATTCACAGCACAGATTGCAGTCCTTTAACCGCTTCCCGACCGCCGCACGACTATATACGTCGACACAATGGCACTCTGGGCAAAAGGACGTATATATACGTCCCCTTTAATGAAGCGCCATTGTGAATGCGCGCGAGCCGCTGGCGGTGCGCATGCGCCAGCCGCGAGCTCCGTGAACCCGACCACGGGTCCCGCGGACTCGATCGCCGCAGGGGTACCCGCGATCGTCTCACGGTGAGTTAGAACGGGGAGATGCTGATGTAAACACGCATCTCCCCGCTCTGTCTAGTGACAATGACAGTGATCACCGCTTCCTGTAATCGGAAGCGGTGATGACTGTCTTGTATTATGTAGCCCATCCTCCTACAGTAAGAAACACTGACTAGGGCACACTTAACCCCTACAACGCCACCTAGTGGTTAACCCCTTCACTGCCAGTGTCATTTTCACAGTAATCAGTGCATTTTTTATAGCACTGATCGCTGTAAAAATTACAATGGTCCCAAATATGTGTAAAAAGTGTCCAATGTGTCCGCCATAATCTCACAGTCATGATAAAAATCGCCGCCATTACTAGTAAAAAAAAAAAATATTAATAAAAATGCCATAAAACTATCCCCTATTTTGTAGACGCTATAACTTTTGCGCAAACCGATCAATAAACGCTTATTGCAATTTTTTTTACCAAAAATATGTAAAAGAATACGTATCGGCCTAAACTGAGGAAAAAAAAAATTATATATTTTTTGGGGATATTTATTATAGCAAAAAGTCAAAAATATTGAATTTTTTTCAAAATTGTCGCTCTATTTTTGTTTATAGCAAATACCACCAAAAGAAAGCTCTATTTGTGGGGAAAAAAGGAAGTCAATTTTGTTTGGGAGCCACGTCGCACGACCGCGCAATTGTCAGTTAAAGCGACACAGTGCCAAATTGTAAAAAGGCCTCTGGTCTTTAAGCTGACAAATGGTCCAGGGCTGAAGTGGTTAAGATGCTTGAAATGGTAACACCTTGCTACACTTAGTTACCAAGAATTTTTGCTTTGAGCATACTTTTTTTAAATACTTATCAACAGTAAAAAACAGTAAAATTCTGTGAGGAATCTAAAGGTTCTGCACGTGAGATCTCAAATAAAAATACTAAGATCTTATTATCCATAGCGACCAGTCAGATGAAAACATTCTCTGCAAAATAGCAGCTGTGATCTGAGAGCTTCAATGAAGATATTCCTACAGTTCCTAGTACTGACACCTTGATACATAAGCCCAATGCTGTATCAAGGCTGTACAAAGAGAAACAATGCTGTATAGGATTTAGGCAGAGAGGGTATTTTCTTTAAGAAAACAGAGGTTCTGGAAAGACAGTGAGATCTTTTTTCTGGGATTGGTGACAGTAAAGAGCATGTGGCCAAATTCAGGCTTTCATCAAACTATCCCAGGAGAGTAGCTGGTGGGCAGGGATACCTAAGGAATCAAATGTGGGCTTATGCATTCTCTGGATGAATGTGTATAGCAGAGGAGACTATCCCCTATCATGTTTCCGGGATGGCAGGTAAAGACTGATTATGTGGATTCTTCCTGTAGAAGAGCTTTGCTTGGGCTCAGGTGATGCCTGTGAGAGTGGCAGATGTCCTGTTTAGTGTTCCCTAAGGAAAAAGTAAATACACATTTTTGACTCTATAGCAAAATGAGTAAAAAAATGAAGATGTACAGTGTAACCCAAAGTTAACATTTAAAGTGTATGTGAAGCCAAAAAATGTTTTCCAGTTTTGTATAAAGTGATGAGAAATTAGAAACCCGGTCAGATTTTAATTGCTGTCTGTATCCCTGCTAAGAAGAATCACTCTCAATCACTTGTCGATTTGTCTTGGTTAATTGTCAGTTAAGCATGTTATTTTCTACCAAATTAAGCTGTACTTGACAATGTCTGTGTAGCGGGTATTTAAATTTAAGGGAAGCATCTGGGTGGTAGTGTAACCCAGAAGCACTGATTATTGTTTATGGAGGACTCTGGTGGTGTGAGGTTCCCTGGGGTCCGAGGGTGGTGCTGTTGCCCTGGGCCGGGGGTTGAACCCTCACTGCAAGACTGTACTCTTTTTTGTCCCTTTCCGGGGGTTGTACAGCGGGGCGGGGAACCTGCTGTGATGCTGGGGAGAGGAGATAAAGGGGGCGGACGCCCTGGGCACTGGGTTTTTCAGAGTCGGAGGACACTGCCGCGCCCAGGCACCTTCAGCCTGGGTGTGGGCGTTCCGGAGTTTCGGGCACAGGGGCCCTTGACCTGGCCGGAGCGGGAGATGGAGTCCATCCCAGGCACCTTTATCCCTGGGGTGAGGTACTATTGAGGAGGCCTGGGACCCAGTACCTTCGACTGGGTTCCGCAAGGGTGGAGGAGTCCGAGGGGCCCTAAGGTGTTGGGCACCCGAATCTGAGACGAGGAGGCCGGGGAGTGTAACCGGTGACGGTGGGGCCTCCGGTAACTCTCTAGGAAGGATGTCTTCCCTCTGACTGGGGCCACAGCTTAAAGAAGGTAACTCCTGTTTCATGCTCGTCAGAGTTGCTGGTAGAGACTCAGAAAAGGAAAGAAGTACATTCACAGCCACTGTGCGCCATAACTGTTGGTGATATCTCAATGGTTTAGTTTGATTAAGGATTGTGCCTTGACCTACTCCCCACCTATACTGAACTGTTCGTTGGTCACAACCTGTCTGTGCTAAGTGACGATTTATTGCTGTTGAATAGGGATGAGCTTCGTGTTCGAGTCGAACATACGTTCGACTCGAACATCGGCTGTTCGATCGTTCGACGAAGATCGAACGATTTGGGCCGTTCGCGCCAAATTCGAGTGACGCGAACGGCCCACAATGCACTACGCCATCGCAGTGTCATCCAGGCGCTGTGATTGGCCAAGCATGCACTGTGACCCCGCATGCTTGGCCAATCACAGCGCCGGCAGCGAGGAGAGCAATGATTGGCCACAGGCAGGATGCCTGTGGCCAATTATTGCTGAGGGTGTTTAGTACACGCCCCACACTATAAAAGGCCGCCAGCACGGCGGCCTAGTGTAGTGTGTTCCGGAGCAGGGATAGAGCAGCATAGGCAGGGACAGTGACTGTTATTTCTTTCTTGCTTAACCTGGATTCCTTTAGTTTAGGGAAAGAGAAGGATAGGTAGGGAGAGTGTCAGTGTGTTTTGTGCTTGTGCTATAGTGTGCTTAAAAAAAACATTTATTCTAGGGACAGAAAACTGTAGGTAGTGTGACAGCAGGAAGGTAAAGTCACCTGGTTGCATCCAGGGGGGTAGATATATTTCGCCCAGATTCAGGCTTTACGCCGATTTATACAGCTAGGTGGAGAGTTGTATAAGCCCAGCTGAGACTAGTGGGCTCATTGATGACTCATACCTCTAGGGAGAGGGCTGGGCGTCGTGCAGACAGGGAGTTGATGAGTCCAGCTGAACCTTGTCAGCTCATTTAGGCCTCTATAAGAAAGCCCAGCTTCATTAGATGTTAGCTCATGCCTGGAAGCAGACCTGTGTGGACTGTCTAGGGAGAGTGAACCCCTGTGCGGTGAGAGAAAGCCTGTGTGGCTATATTTTGCTTGGACATTTAAAACCAGGGACTAGGACAGCACTAGGCTGATCCCAGTCGTTAGTTAGGAAACCTGTAAGTTTAGTCAGAGGTCAAGTTGACCAGGATTTATTTTGTGTTTGTTTTTTTTTGCCTTGCTGTGTTTTTGTCACTGTAAATAGAAAATAAACCGCACCTTTTTTGATTTTGAAAACCACAACCTCCGTCTGCTGGGCCTGTTTTTGGGTGGGGAGCCCATCCCGGGGGTCATACATACCCGCTGCCGAGCTAGCCCCCTCACAGTTGGTGGAGAACCAGTGGCAGTTTTTTTTAAGCCAGCATGGAGGAGATACTGAAACAGCTGGCTCTAGCAAATGCCAATCAACAGCAGACAAATGCAGGTTTGCAAAGGAGCCTTGCAGCCCAGCAGCAAGCTCATCAACAGAGCCTTGCAACTTTACAACAGAGTCTGGAGGCTCAGCAACAAGCCCAACAGCAATCTGAGGCCCGCTTCATAGACCTGTTGCAGAAGCAAGAGCAGAGACTACAACAACAGATGGAAGCAGTAATGCAGCAACGTCCGCAGACCGGTGAGGAAAGCCGTCCCACTAATACCGCGTCCTTTGGGGTGAGTCGTTTATTGACAAAAATGACTGGAGAGGATGATCCAGAGGTATTTTTGACCACATTTGAAAGGACCGCTGAAAGAGAAAAGTGGCCTGAGGAGCAGTGGGCTGGACTGGTGGCTCCTCTGTTAACTGGTGAATCGCAGAAGGCTTACTATGACCTAGAGCCTGACCAAGCAAAAGACTATGTGATGCTAAAAGCTGAAATATTGGCAAGGCTGGGTGTCACCCTGGCTGTCCGGGCTCAGCGTGTGCATAACTGGACTTTCCAGCTTGGAAAACCCCCCAGGTCTCAAATGTATGATCTCATTCACCTGAGCAGAAAGTGGCTACAGCCAGAGACTTTGTCCGCACCAAAGATTGTGGAACGTGTTGTAATGGATCGGTTTTTGAGAGCTCTTCCTACTGCCATCCAAAAGTGGGTAAGCCATGGAGACCCAGAGACGGCCGATGGTCTTGTGGACCGTGTGGAGAAATACTTGGCTACAGAGAACCTGACGGCCTCTTCCAGAGACACTCGGACTTTCCACCCTAAGACCAGACCATCCCCAGGGGCGGATAAGATGATTCCAAGGGGTAAGGGTGGAGAGAGTGAGAGGGTGGGAGCTCTACCCCAAGTTTGGCGAGAACAGCCTGGGAAATCAGCGGCTCAAGAGGCGGCAAGAAGGATCATTTGCTACCGCTGCCGGCAAGCGGGACATATTGCAGCAAATTGCCCGGTTTTGGAGGAACCCATGCAGTGTGACTTTCTGACGGGCAGACGTCAGTCGCTGTGTGCGACAGTCGCATGCACTGCCATTCGGGGAACTGAGAAACATTTATGCAAAATGTGTATTAATGGTAGAAATGTTGTGGTATTGCTGGATTCAGGTAGCCTTGTGACCCTGATAAAGGCTGAGTTAGTTAAAACAGAGGTCTCTGGGAATAGCAAGGTAGCCGTTATTTGTGTGCATGGGGACACCCGAGAGTATCCAGTGACTACAGTGTGTTTCGAGACCCCCAAAGGTACCCTTTCTCATCCAGTGGGCTTAGTGTCTCAGTTACCGCATGACGCCATTGTGGGAAGGGATTTTCCGAAGTTCTGGGAACTGTGGGATGATCATGAGCCCCCCACTGGTGCCCCTATGTACCAGGAATATGATAGCCAGAACTCCTCTGAGAGTGGTGAGGACTCTCCCGAATTTCCCTTGTCAGTATTGGCAGGGGAGACTCAAGAAACTGGAGAGGAGCCCACCTCCTCAGACGAAAACCTACCGTCTGTGGAGTTTTCTGATCTTGAGGTTCACAGGGAAAACTTTGCCACAGAACAGTTGAAAGACCCCGCCCTAATAAAGGCACGGGAAAACGTAGTGAAAATAGATGGCGAGTTAGTGAACCCAGATAATACCTGCACTTACCCATACTTCAGCGTAGAGAAGGACCTACTGTATCGGGTGGCAAAAAGGGCAGAAGAAACCGTTGAGCAGCTGGTGGTGCCCAAACCTTACAGGAAGTTGGTGTTGGAGTTGGCCCATGGGCACATTCTTGGAGGTCATCTGGGGACAGAGAAAACCCGAGAGAGGGTATTACAGAGATTCTATTGGCCTGGGGTGATGAAGGACATAGAAAATTATTGTTCCTCCTGCCCTGTGTGTCAGAGGTCGGCCCCGATGCCACACTTCCGTAGCCCGCTGGTCCCTCTACCCATCATTGAGGTCCCGTTTGAGAGAATCGCAATGGATTTGGTAGGTCCTATAATCAAGTCCGCTAGGGGGCACCAGTACATATTGGTTATAATGGACTATGCCACCCGTTATCCAGAAGCGATCCCTCTCAGAAATACCTCGGCCAAAACCATAGCCAAAGAGCTATCTCTTGTTTTTAGCCGGGTGGGTATTTGTAAAGAACTGCTTACGGACCAAGGTACACCCTTTATGTCCCGGGTTATGAAGGAGCTGTGTAAATTGTTCAAAGTGACGCAATTACGTACATCTGTGTATCACCCCCAAACCGATGGGCTGGTTGAAAGATTCAACAAAACCCTAAAACAAATGTTGAAGAAAGTGGTGGATAGGGATGGAAAGGATTGGGACTGTCTACTTCCTTATTTGATGTTTGCTATTAGGGAGGTGCCCCAATCCTCTACGGGATTCTCCCCCTTTGAGTTACTGTATGGGAGACACCCAAGAGGGCTGTTGGATATTGCCAAGGAAACTTGGGAAAGTGAGAGTTCTCCCCACAGGAGTGTGATTGAGCATGTCGCCCTGATGCAAGATCGAATTGCACAGGTAATGCCCATCGTGAAGGAACATTTGGCCCAAGCGCAGTTGGCACAGCAGAGAGTGTACAACCGTGGAGCAAAGACCCGTACCTTTTCCCCGGGGGATAGGATATTGGTACTTGTCCCTACGGTTGAAAGTAAATTCCTTGCCAAATGGCAAGGCCCCTACGAGATAATGGAAAAAGTGAGCGAAGTGAATTACAAGGTCAGACAACCAGGAAGGCGAAAGCCCGAACAGATCTATCACGTTAATCTGTTGAAAGCCTGGAGGGATAGAGAGTCCCTAGTCGCAGACACTTGGTCACCAGCTCAAACTGGTTGCGTGATTCCTGAGGTTGGAATCGCAGCCACCTTGTCACAACCCCAACAACAGGAGGTTAAGGAGTTTGTGCTTCGCAACAAGGAGGTATTCTCTGAGCTGCCGGGACAAACATCTGGGGTAGAGCATGACATTATTACCCCGCCCGGTGAAAGGGTGAAGTTAAAACCCTATCGGATCCCAGAGGCCCGACGGGAGGCAATACGGGAGGAAGTACAGAAAATGCTGAACTTAGGGGTGATAGAGGAGTCCCAAAGTGATTGGTCTAGTCCCATTGTGTTGGTGCCTAAACCGGATGGGAGCTGGCGATTTTGTAACGATTTTCGTCAGTTGAACAAAGTTACAAAATTTGACACCTACCCCATGCCACGTATAGATGAGTTGATCGACCGGCTGGGAACAGCCCGATACATGACGACTCTTGACCTCACAAAAGGGTATTGGCAAATCCCCCTGGCCAAGTCAGCCAAAGAGAAAACCGCATTTGTAACCCCAGACGGGGCGTTCCAATATAAAAGAATGCCGTTCGGGTTACAGAATGCGCCGGCCACATTCCAGCGGAAAATGGACCAGATGCTGAGGCCCCATCGGAAGTATGCTGCGGCTTACCTGGATGACGTAATTGTCCATAGCACAGATTGGGCCTCACATCTGCCAAAAGTGCAAGCAGTCCTGGACTCTGTTCGGGAAGCAGGGTTTACGGCTAACCCCAAGAAGTGTACCATTGGGCAGGAGGAGGCCAAATATCTTGGGTACACCATTGGGAGGGGAGTAATAAAACCCCAACTCAACAAAGTCGAGGCCATCCAGAGTTGGCCACGTCCCAACAGCAAGAAGCAGGTACGAGCCTTTCTGGGAATCGCTGGGTATTATCGGCGATTCATTCCCCACTTTGCTTCTAAGGCTGTGCCCCTAACCAACCTGACGAAGGGGAAAGGGTCGGTCATGATTAAATGGACCCCCGAGGCTGAGGCAGCATTCCAATTCTTGAAACAAGCCTTATGTAGCCAGCCAGTGTTGTACTCACCCGACTTCTCTAAAGACTTTGTCGTACAAAGTGATGCGTCAGATGTGGGGTTAGGAGCAGTATTGTCCCAGGTCTGGAACGGGGAAGAGCACCCAGTCATTTACCTCAGCAGGAAGTTGAAGTCCCATGAGGTAAATTACGCCACCGTTGAAAAGGAGTGTTTAGCGGTGAAGTGGGCTCTAGATTCCCTTCGGTACTACCTGCTAGGTAGGCACTTTGACATGGTTACGGATCACGCTCCGTTAAAGTGGATGGCTCAAAACAAGGAAACAAATAGAAGAGTGAATAGGTGGTTCCTGGCCCTCCAGGAATTCAACTTCACAGTAAAGCATCGCCCTGGCGTTCAAATGGGGAATGTGGATGCTTTGTCTCGAGTACATGAATGCCTGATTGCTGGTGTTCCAACCCCGAGGTTAAAACAAGAGGGGGGGGTATGTGACAGCAGGAAGGTAAAGTCACCTGGTTGCATCCAGGGGGGTAGATATATTTCGCCCAGATTCAGGCTTTACGCCGATTTATACAGCTAGGTGGAGAGTTGTATAAGCCCAGCTGAGACTAGTGGGCTCATTGATGACTCATACCTCTAGGGAGAGGGCTGGGCGTCGTGCAGACAGGGAGTTGATGAGTCCAGCTGAACCTTGTCAGCTCATTTAGGCCTCTATAAGAAAGCCCAGCTTCATTAGATGTTAGCTCATGCCTGGAAGCAGACCTGTGTGGACTGTCTAGGGAGAGTGAACCCCTGTGCGGTGAGAGAAAGCCTGTGTGGCTATATTTTGCTTGGACATTTAAAACCAGGGACTAGGACAGCACTAGGCTGATCCCAGTCGTTAGTTAGGAAACCTGTAAGTTTAGTCAGAGGTCAAGTTGACCAGGATTTATTTTGTGTTTGTTTTTTTTTGCCTTGCTGTGTTTTTGTCACTGTAAATAGAAAATAAACCGCACCTTTTTTGATTTTGAAAACCACAACCTCCGTCTGCTGGGCCTGTTTTTGGGTGGGGAGCCCATCCCGGGGGTCATACATACCCGCTGCCGAGCTAGCCCCCTCACAGTAGGGACAGTGTCAGTTTCTTTCACTCTGCAAGTCCTTGTTTCCAGGGACCTGGAAGGACAGTGAGTGAATTGTCCTTGTGCTATATTGTGCTTAAAAAAACATTTATTCTAGGGACAGAAAACTGTAGGTAGGGAGAGTGTCAGTTTCTTTCACTCTGCAAGTCCTTGTTTCCAGGGACCTGGAAGGACAGTGAGTGAATTGTCCTTGTGCTATATTGTGCTTAAAAAAAACATTTATTCTAGGGACAGAAAACTGTAGGTAGGGAGAGTGTCAGTTTATTTCACTCTGCAAGTCCTTGTTTCCAGGGACCTGGAAGGACAGTGACTGAATTGTCCTTGTGCTATATTGTGATTAAAAAAAACATTTATTCTAGGGACAGAAAACTGTAGGTAGGGAGAGTGTCAGTTTATTTCACTCTGCAAGTCCTTGTTTCCAGGGACCTGGAAGGACAGTGACTGAATTGTCCTTGTGCTATATTGTGATTAAAAAAAACATTTATTCTAGGGACAGAAAACTGTAGGTAGGGAGAGTGTCAGTTTATTTCACTCTGCAAGTCCTTGTTTCCAGGGACCTGGAAGGACAGTGACTGAATTGTCCTTGTGCTATATTGTGATTAAAAAAAACATTTATTCTAGGGACAGAAAACTGTAGGTAGGGAGAGTGTCAGTTTATTTCACTCTGCAAGTCCTTGTTTCCAGGGACCTGGAAGGACAGTGAGTGAATTGTCCTTGTGTTATATTGTGATTAAAAAAAACATTTTTTCTAGGGACAGAAAACTGTAGGTAGGGAGAGTGTTTTTTTTCTTTCACTCTGCAAGTCCTTGTTTCCAGGGACCTGTAAGGACAGTGAGTGAATTGTCCTTGTGCTATATTGTGCTTAAAAAAAACATTTATTCTAGGGACAGAAAACTGTAGGTAGGGAGAGTGTCAGTTTATTTCACTCTGCAAGTCCTTGTTTCCAGGGACCTGGAAGGACAGTGAGTGAATTGTCCTTGTGTTATATTGTGATTAAAAAAAACATTTATTCTAGGGACAGAAAACTGTAGGTAGGGAGAGTGTCAGTTTATTTCACTCTGCAAGTCCTTGTTTCCAGGGACCTGGAAGGACAGTGACTGAATTGTCCTTGTGCTATATTGTGATTAAAAAAAACATTTATTCTAGGGACAGAAAACTGTAGGTAGGGAGAGTGTCAGTTTATTTCACTCTGCAAGTCCTTGTTTCCAGGGACCTGGAAGGACAGTGACTGAATTGTCCTTGTGCTATATTGTGATTAAAAAAAACATTTATTCTAGGGACAGAAAACTGTAGGTAGGGAGAGTGTCAGTTTATTTCACTCTGCAAGTCCTTGTTTCCAGGGACCTGGAAGGACAGTGACTGAATTGTCCTTGTGCTATATTGTGATAAAAAAAACATTTATTCTAGGGACAGAAAACTGTAGGTAGGGAGAGTGTCAGTTTATTTCACTCTGCAAGTCCTTGTTTCCAGGGACCTGGAAGGACAGTGAGTGAATTGTCCTTGTGTTATATTGTGATTAAAAAAAACATTTTTTCTAGGGACAGAAAACTGTAGGTAGGGAGAGTGTTTTTTTTCTTTCACTCTGCAAGTCCTTGTTTCCAGGGACCTGTAAGGACAGTGAGTGAATTGTCCTTGTGCTATATTGTGCTTAAAAAAAACATTTATTCTAGGGACAGAAAACTGTAGGTAGGGAGAGTGTCAGTTTATTTCACTCTGCAAGTCCTTGTTTCCAGGGACCTGGAAGGACAGTGAGTGAATTGTCCTTGTGTTATATTGTGATTAAAAAAAACATTTTTTCTAGGGACAGAAAACTGTAGGTAGGGAGAGTGTTTTTTTTCTTTCACTCTGCAAGTCCTTGTTTCCAGGGACCTGTAAGGACAGTGAGTGAATTGTCCTTGTGCTATATTGTGCTTAAAAAAAACATTTATTCTAGGGACAGAAAACTGTAGGTAGGGAGAGTGTCAGTTTATTTCACTCTGCAAGTCCTTGTTTCCAGGGACCTGGAAGGACAGTGACTGAATTGTCCTTGTGCTATATTGTGATTAAAAAAAACATTTATTCTAGGGACAGAAAACTGTAGGTAGGGAGAGTGTCAGTTTATTTCACTCTGCAAGTCCTTGTTTCCAGGGACCTGGAAGGACAGTGACTGAATTGTCCTTGTGCTATATTGTGATTAAAAAAAACATTTATTCTAGGGACAGAAAACTGTAGGTAGGGAGAGTGTCAGTTTATTTCACTCTGCAAGTCCTTGTTTCCAGGGACCTGGAAGGACAGTGACTGAATTGTCCTTGTGCTATATTGTGATTAAAAAAAACATTTATTCTAGGGACAGAAAACTGTAGGTAGGGAGAGTGTCAGTTTATTTCACTCTGCAAGTCCTTGTTTCCAGGGACCTGGAAGGACAGTGACTGAATTGTCCTTGTGCTATATTGTGATTAAAAAAAACATTTATTCTAGGGACAGAAAACTGTAGGTAGGGAGAGTGTCAGTTTATTTCACTCTGCAAGTCCTTGTTTCCAGGGACCTGGAAGGACAGTGACTGAATTGTCCTTGTGCTATATTGTGATTAAAAAAAACATTTATTCTAGGGACAGAAAACTGTAGGTAGGGAGAGTGTCAGTTTATTTCACTCTGCAAGTCCTTGTTTCCAGGGACCTGGAAGGACAGTGACTGAATTGTCCTTGTGCTATATTGTGATTAAAAAAAACATTTATTCTAGGGACAGAAAACTGTAGGTAGGGAGAGTGTCAGTTTATTTCACTCTGCAAGTCCTTGTTTCCAGGGACCTGGAAGGACAGTGACTGAATTGTCCTTGTGCTATATTGTGATTAAAAAAAACATTTATTCTAGGGACAGAAAACTGTAGGTAGGGAGAGTGTCAGTTTATTTCACTCTGCAAGTCCTTGTTTCCAGGGACCTGGAAGGACAGTGACTGAATTGTCCTTGTGCTATATTGTGATTAAAAAAAACATTTATTCTAGGGACAGAAAACTGTAGGTAGGGAGAGTGTCAGTTTATTTCACTCTGCAAGTCCTTGTTTCCAGGGACCTGGAAGGACAGTGACTGAATTGTCCTTGTGCTATATTGTGATTAAAAAAAACATTTATTCTAGGGACAGAAAACTGTAGGTAGGGAGAGTGTCAGTTTATTTCACTCTGCAAGTCCTTGTTTCCAGGGACCTGGAAGGACAGTGAGTGAATTGTCCTTGTGTTATATTGTGATTAAAAAAAACATTTTTTCTAGGGACAGAAAACTGTAGGTAGGGAGAGTGTTTTTTTTCTTTCACTCTGCAAGTCCTTGTTTCCAGGGACCTGTAAGGACAGTGAGTGAATTGTCCTTGTGCTATATTGTGCTTAAAAAAAACATTTATTCTAGGGACAGAAAACTGTAGGTAGGGAGAGTGTCAGTTTATTTCACTCTGCAAGTCCTTGTTTCCAGGGACCTGGAAGGACAGTGACTGAATTGTCCTTGTGCTATATTGTGATTAAAAAAAACATTTATTCTAGGGACAGAAAACTGTAGGTAGGGAGAGTGTCAGTTTATTTCACTCTGCAAGTCCTTGTTTCAAGGGACAGAGAAGGACACCTGAAGGTAGCCCTTATTGCTTTTTTCCCATCTCCCTGCAGGCCATCTATTAGAATGTCTGGAAGGCAAACAAGGAGAGGCAGACAGTCAGGAGGCAATAAAAGAGGGCAAGCAGGCTCTGTGTCTGGGGGCAACAGTGCTGGTCGTGGACGCGGTGCATTGTCATCAGCACATGGCCATGGGACACGCTTGTCCTTCTTTTCGGCAGCTGGACATGTTGAGCCACATCATGCCGAAGACTTGGTAGAGTGGATGACCAAGCCCTCCTCCTCCTCCTCATCCTCTCTCACCCAGGCTCAGGGTACTGGAAAAGCAGCTGCCAAAGCGTCGTCTTCCCTGGTATCAATGTCAGACAAATCATCAGTCACTCCTTCCCTAGACCCACCATGTCCTCCTCCTGAGGAGTCCCCCGAACTGTTTCAGCACAGTGTTGGGTACATGCTCCAGGAGGATGCCCAGCGTTTTGAAGGGTCTGATGATGAAACCCAGCTAGAGGAAGGCAGTAGCGTGAGAGCAGACAGAGGGGATGCTCAAGAAGGACACCAATCTGGCAGTCATGTTCCAGCAGCTGCAGCATACTGCCAGATTGGCTCCAGTGATGAGGAGGGAGGGGATGATGAGGTCACTGACTCCACGTGGGTGCCTAATAGGAGAGAGGAGGAGGAGGAGGATGAGGAGGAGGCACATCTCCAACGAGGCAGGATGCCCTTTGGTGGCCAGCGTAAGGGCAGTACACCGACGGAATCACACCGCAGAGCTCCGCCTGTGCAGGGCGCTGCCTCTGCCCGTCATTCAAAAAGTTCTTTGGTGTGGGCCTTTTTTGAGGCTAGTGCATCAGATCGCACAGCTGCTGTTTGCAACATATGTCTCAAGCGTATATCGCGTGGCCAAAACATCAGCCGCTTGGGTACCACATGCCTGACCAGACATATGTTGACCTGCCATGCAGCTCGTTGGCAAGCCTACCTGAAAGACCCACACCAAAGAACAAAGCGGACCTCTCCTTGCACCGCATCAGCTGGGATCTCCAACCCCACTATAACTTCAGTCCTCTCTGAAACATGCACTGAGAGGAATGAAGGTGTAGAATTAGGTGTGTCACAGCCAAGTACTTGCGCCCACTCTGCTAGCAGTACACCGACGTCCGATTCTAGCAGGCAAATTTCCCTGCCCCAGCTGCTGGACCGTCGAAAGAAGTTCACTCCCAGCCATCCACATGCCCAGCGGTTGAATGCTAGCTTGGCTAAATTGCTAGCGCTTCAACTGCTGCCTTTTCAGTTGGTAGACTCGGCCCCCTTCCGTGAGTTTGTGCAATGTGCAGTTCCTCAGTGGCAGGTTCCCAAACGCCACTTTTTCTCACGGAAGGCTATTCCGGCTCTCTACCGGCATGTGGAAGGCAATGTCTTGGCCTCGCTGGACAGGGCGGTCAGCGGTAAGGTGCATATTACCGCTGACTCATGGTCCAGCAGGCATGGACAGGGACGTTACCTTTCTTTCACGGCCCATTGGGTCACTCTTTTGGCAGCTGGGAAGGATTCAGGACAAGGTGCAGTAGTGTTGGAGGTTGTCCCACCGCCACGCCTCCAAAATGCTACTACTGGTTGTGACACACCTCTCTCCTCCACCCCCTCCTCTTCTTCTTCCTCCATGGCCTCTTCCTGTGGTTTGTCCTATGAACCAGCGGTGCTCCGTAGCCGTTCACGGGGCTACGCAAGTACGCAGGCAAAAAGATGCCATGCCGTGCTTGCGCTGGTGTGTTTGGGGGACAGAAGCCACACTGGGGCAGAGGTCCTGTCTGCTCTGCAGGGCCAGGCCGAGAGGTGGTTGACGCCACGCCAGCTTAAGCCAGGAATGGTGGTTTGCGACAATGGCACCAACCTCCTCTCCGCCCTCCGACAGGGACAACTGACCCATGTGCCCTGTGTGGCTCACGTCCTTAACCTGGTGGTGCAGCGCTTCTTGGGCAGGTACCCGGGCTTACAGGATGTCCTGAGGCAGGCCAGGAAAGTCTGTGTGCATTTCCGCAGATCTTATAATGCCAGTGCTCGCCTGGCTGAGCTGCAAAAGGAGTTGAACCTGCCCAAGAACCGCCTTATATGTGACATGCCCACCAGGTGGAACTCAACGTTGGCCATGCTGCAGCGGCTGCACACGCAGCAGAGGGCCATCAATGAGTACCTGTGCGACTACGGCACCAGGACAGGGTCAGGGGAGCTTGGTTTTTTTTCTCCACGCCAGTGGGGCATGATCAGGGATGCATGCACTGTCCTGGCACCATTTGAGGAGGCCACGAGGATGGTGAGCAGTGACAGTGCATGCATCAGTGACACTGTACCTCTTGTCCACCTGTTGGAGCACACGCTGCGTGGAATAATGGACAGGGCACTTGAGGCAGAACAGAGGCAGGAAGAGGAGGACTTCCTTGCCTCTCAAGGCCCCCTTTACCCAGACAGTGTTCCTTCTGTCCCACCCATCGCACAGGAAGAGGAGGAGGAGGAGGAGGAGGAGGAGGAGGAGGATTGTGTCAGCATGGAGGTGGAGGCTGGCACTCAGCATCATCAGCAGCAGTCTTTTAGGGATGATTTACAGTCCCAAGAAACCAGTGGACTTGTACGTGGCTGGGAGGAGGTGGCTGCGGATCATGTCGTCCTTAGTGACCCAGAGGACTCCGGAGCGAATGCCTCAGCAAACCTACGCTGCATGGCCTCCCTGATCCTGCAAAGTCTGCGGAAGGATCCTCGTATTCTTCGGATCAAGGAGAGGGACCATTACTGGCTGGCCACTCTCCTTGATCCACGGTACAAGGGTAAGGTTGCGGACCTTATGTTACCGTCGCAGAGGGAGCAGAGGATGAGACAACTCCGGGAGGCCTTGCAGAAAGGTCTGTGCAACGCGTTCCCAGAGACTGGGAGGTTGCAAACTCCTGGTCCTGGACAACGAGTTGCTGAGGCTTCGGCCAGTCAAAGAAGGAGCGGTGGGGAAGGTGGCCGTCTGACCGATGCGTTCAGACAATTCTTTAGTCCGCAGCCCCAAAGTATGATCGGTTCCAGCAACCATCGCCAGCGTCTGATAAACATGGTGCAGGAATATCTAGGGGCAAGGTCAGACTTGGACACCTTCCCCACCGAAAATCCTCTGGCTTACTGGGTCTTGAGGATGGATCACTGGCCAGAGCTTGCACAGTATGCAATTGAGCTACTGGCCTGTCCTGCATCCAGCGTTCTTTCGGAACGCACATTCAGTGCTGCTGGAGGATTTGTCACGGATCACAGGGTGCGCCTGTCCACCGACTCGGTTGATCGACTGACTTTCATCAAGATGAACCAGTCTTGGATCACCACCAGCTACCACACACCTGATGCTGATATAACAGACTAATTGATTTTAACATGTCACATCCCTTCAAGACTGATGCTGATGCTGAGTGCCTGTGCTGTTATGTTGACTGGCTATCCTCCTCCTCCGAGTCCTCAATGATACGATTGATGATGATAGCTTGTAAGATCATTTTTGTTTATGGGTGCCGCCACCAGTGCCTAACGCCCAATTTTTCAGCCCCTGTTTAACAGGGGCGTGTAATTACAATTTTTGAAGCAATACTTTGCAACAGGGCTCATTGCTGTGCTCCAAGTACAGTATCTGTGAGGAGTTGCAGTGTTGTGCCACCAGTGCCTAAGGCCCAATTTTTCAGCCCCTGTTTAACAGGGGCGTGTAATTACAATTTTTGAAGCAATACTTTGCAACAGGGCTCATTGCTGTGCTCCAAGTACAGTATCTGTGAGGAGTTGCAGTGTTGTGCCACCAGTGCCTAAGGCCCAATTTTTCAGCCCCTGTTTAACAGGGGCGTGTCATTACAATTTTTGAAGCAATACTTTGCAACAGGGCTCATTGCTGTGCTCCAAGTACAGTTGCTGTGAGGGGTTGCAGTGTTGTGCCACCAGTGCCTAAGGCCCAATTTTTCAGCCCCTGTTCAACAGGGGCATGTAATTACAATTCTTGATCTAATAATTCACAGCAGGGCCCATTGCTGCACCCACCAAGAGTAACTGTCAGGGCTTACAGTGTTGTGGCACCAGCACCACCATCAAAGGCCCAATTTTTACTACCACTGTTCAACAATTATATGTAATTAAAATTCCTGATATAATAGTTGACAGCAGGGCGTTCCAGCACCAACCAAGAGTAACTGTGAGTGCTTACAGTGTTGTGCCAACACCAACAACTAAGGGGCCTATTTCTGCAGAGTATATACGGCAGGTCCCTACTTTCAAACATCCAACTTACAAACGACTCCTACTTGCAAACGCAAGAAGACAACAGGAAGTGAGAGGAAATCTACCACTAGGAAGGAAAATTCTCTCCTGTAAGAATAAATATGGGAGAAAGGTGTCTCCTCTGTACTGATGCTTTATCAGCAATCCTTGTTTCAAGAAAAACACCACATTTCAAAAACAGTTGTCATTGGGACGGAAAGTGAGGTGAAATGTTCTGAACAGGGGCACAGACAGCAAAACAAATGTTACAGGGGTGATAACCCTTACCTATGTTTTCCAAAAAGTTTAAAAATAGATTTTTGGTCTGGAGCTACACTTCAACAATGTACCTGTTCAAAATTACAAACAGACTCTACATAAGAACAAACCTACAGTCCCTGTCTTGTATGCACCGCCTGTATAGGGCTGTTCAGAGTATATAGGGCCTTTTTTATTTTATGTGCGGGGTTCCCCTTAATATCCATACAAGACCCAAAGGGGCTGGTAATGGGCTGGGGTAGGGGGGGGTCATGGGGTAGCTATGCCATTTTTCTTAAAGAATTTCATCCATATTACCGGGACCAGACATTACATTAAAGCCGCAAGCAGTTTTAAATGGCTTTTTTTTCCTTTAGAAGTGTCATTTTGTGCAGGGACAGTTCTAAACACGGGAAACACGTGGCACTTCACAGGCATACTTTAGACACCCCCCAGGTACGATATTTAAAGGAATATTTGATTTTTTTTTTTCACTTTATGCATCATTAAAATGACTGCTCCCGAAAAACGACCGTTTTTAAAACTTCTTTTTGCATTGATACATGTCCCCTGGTGCAGAACCCGGGTTCCCAAACCCTTTTTAGGACAATAACATGCATAATAGTTGTTATAATTAGCACTTTAGAATTCGAACGTTCGCATCCATTGTATTTAATAGGGTTCTAATGTTCGTTCGAACTTTCGGTCCGTTCGCGGGTTCTGGTGCGAACCGAACCCGGGGGTGTTCGGCTCATCACTACTGTTGAAGAGAAAATAAGAGTTGGACCTTTTCAGTGGTGTGGAACTCTGGTTACTGGGAGCAAAGGGGGGTCAGTTAGAGGAAAGACTTGACCCTGGGTTATACACACGACCCAATGGTAAAATACGTTCGGGCCTTCACCTCTATCTAGAAGAGGACATGGGCCGTGGTGGATCTCATGCCTCCTCCCAGGTTCCCCTAGACAAGACAGCAAGCCGAGAAGAAGAAGGGGTGAGAGGGGTGAGCCCGCTACATGTGGGGGCATCGTGTCCGGGATGTGTGTTATACCGTCTGAATTTGAACTTTGCTGCCCGGAGGAGTTCAGAATAGGTTGGCCATATTGGCCAATGCGCCACGAGGCACACCATAGCTGCGCAGTTCGTGGGCGGGGAGAAGAGAAAGCCCGCGAACAAATGCAGAGTATGGGAGGAGTCTAGCCATGTGGAAGGACACACGTGGGGATTCCGGCGCGAATTGGGCAGTGCGCAATGGAGCAGCAGACAGTCAGAATGACCTCAAATACTCCGTGGATTTCTGTTCCTTCTACCGCGGAGATGACTTATTTTGCTGCTCCGATCATGGACACAGGAATAAGGCTAAGGCCCCGAGAACGTTTGGCTCTGTACACATGCAGAGACATAGAGGCCCTCGGTGTGATCTGTCCCGGCTGTTCGGGACTGGTGGTCCACTTGAAGCCGTTCGGGCAATGTGAGGCTTGCAAGAAATTCCTTTTTGAGGTGGAGCCATCCACAGAAAGGCCTCGCGCCTACCTCCTCAACTACCTCACAGGTACTGCCACTCCGGAGGGAGAGATCGAAGCCTATGCGGGCATTCCTGTGCGCACTGACCAGGGCGAAGTGAAGGCCCCAGCGGAGACTGAAAGAGAGAAATCCGAGGATGCTGCCTCGGTCACCACAAGCTCCCTGCTCCCACCACCGAAGAGGAAAGTTGACCTGGTGATGGCATCCTATGGTCGTGGAAGAGCTTCGCCCCGTTGCTTGCCTGGCCTGGATGGATCCGGAGGGAAGAGCCCTGGACGTCCCTGTTCTACTAAAGGCCCAGGTGAGCCAGGGGTTGGGACTGTGTGTGTGGTTGGAGGTGTCGGCAGCCCACAGTCGGTGGGGGCCGTTCAGGGGAGTGATTCCGTGTCTACTGGGAATTATCTGCCCGCGGAGTTTTATGACACCTCCGACCTGGAGTCATTATCTGATGTCGGTGATGACGGGGAGATCGATGAGATCTTTCATAAGAAGGGATGGGACAAGATGGCGCTACCCTCGTCCCATGCAACAAGGGACCCACCTATGTCCATTAGGGATAGTACACCCCGGGTGGAGGCCTCGGAGCCTAGGGAGGAATCTGGTCCCCTGTCTGCCCTTCCACTTTCTGAATCATCAGATGTTTCACCTGCTCCTGTTGTGGGAGTGCAACGTGCATCACTGCGGGCTCCTAAGTCCAAATCAACAGAGGTAGTGAAAGTACCTCGTCATCCAGAATCTATCGTTCTGCCTGGAGAGGGAGACCGTGCCACAATGCCACCTTTGGCAAGGGTGCAGCATCTCTTTTGTCAAAAGGTTGCCTGTGAATATGGGTGGGAATACCCATATTTGCCACGAGAATTGCTCTATGAGGTGGAAGTCTTGCGGCAGCGGTGGTACAATGAGTTCGTCTGGACAGAGCTTAAGGTACCTCACGCACGCAGATACCTCTCGTGTTCACCTACAGTTACCAGAAAATTCAAGGACTGTAAGGCAGAGTGGATGTTAGGGAGGCACATCCATGCTGACAGGGTGATTATCTGTCACAAGGATGGAGAGAACATTGAGTATAATGTGGAGATCTTTGACAAGCATTTAAAGCCTTTGTTCCTGCCGCACCAAAGTTCTACTTATAGGAGAAAAAGACTCCTTTATATTCTCTTTTATTGCTGAATACAGGGACTGTGCTCTACCCTTTTTTTTTTCTTGGGATGTTTTACTCTTTGGAGAAATGGGAGCTGTTACTGTTGTTTGTTCTCCCTCCTTCTCCTCCCATCAAGGAAAATAAATCAGTGACTTTGGGGCATAGCCAGTATAGGGTCACAGCACAGAGAAGTAAAAGTTCATCTGGATCTGACAAGTGTCTTTACCGCAGCATTGCCACCAGCTGTTTTACACTCTGCACTATACTTATTGGAGCGAATGGGTTTCTTTACGGATAGACCTATTCCTTCCAAGAAAACACATACATTGTGCTAGGATGTGTGTTTCTTTTCTTTTTCCCCTATGCAGGAGACTCATCTATCAAGGCTGCTGAGAATGGGGTGGTTCTCAGATAGCAGAGAGGGGGGAATGTTAATGTGTAAAATATCTAAGTATTTAAAAAAAAAAAAAAGTTAATTGTTTGTATTCTTGTTTTCCTTTCCCATTCTAGGTCCTGGCACAATTCATGGCTAAGTTTGTAGGGCTTGGTTCTACCTGTAGTTTGGTCTCTGGGTTGAACTCATGTTAGCACTCTTTGGAAGACATGGGTTTGCACCAGACACTGGGGACCAGTGTCAAATCACCAGGGGGAGAGTGTAGCGGGTATTTAAATTTAAGGGAAGCATCTGGGTGGTAGTGTAACCCAGATGCACTGATTATTGTATATGGAGGACTCTGGTGGTGTGAGGTTCCCTGGGGTCCAAGAGTGGCGCTGTTGCCCTGGGCCGGGGGTTGAACCCTCACTGTAAGACTGTACTCTTTTTTGTCCCTTTCCGGGGGTTGTACAGCGGGGCGGGGAACCTGCTGTGATGCTGGGAAGAGGAGATAAAGGGGGCGGACGCCCTGGGCACTGGGTTTTTCAGAGTCGGAGGACACTGCCGCGCCCAGGCACCTTCAGGGGCCCTTGACCTGGCCGGAGCGGGAGATGGAGTCCATCCCAGGCACCTTTAGCCCTGGGGTGAGGTACTATTGAGGAGGCCTGGGACCCAGTACCTTTGACTGGGTTCCGCAAGGGTGGAGGAGTCCGAGGGGCCCTAAGGTGTTGGAGGAGGAGGCCGGGGAGTGTTACCCTTCCGAACAGCCCGGTGCAGCATTTGCCGGTGACGGTGGGGCCTCCGGTAACTCTCTCGGAGGGATGTCTTCCCTCTGACTGGGGCCACAGCTTAAAGAAGGTAACTCCTGTTTCATGTTCGTCAGAGTTGCTGGTAGAGACTCAGAAAAGGAAAGAAGTACATTCACAGCCACTGTTCGCCATAACTGTTGGTGATATCTCAATGGTTTAGTTTGATTAAGGATTGTGCCTTGACCTACTCCCCACCTATACTGAACTGTTCGTTGGTCACAACCTGTCTGTGCTAAGTGACGATTTATTGCTGTTGAAGAATAAATAAGAGTTGGACCTTTTCAGTGGTGTGGAACTCTGGTTACTGGGAGAAAAGGGGGGTCAGTTAGAGGAAAGACTTGACCCTGGGTTATACACACGACCCGATGGTAAAATACGTTCGGGCCTTCACCTCTATCTAGAAGAGGACATGGGCCGTGGTGGATCTCATCCCTCCTCCCAGGTTCCCCTAGACAAGACAGCAAGCCGAGAAGAAGAAGGGGTGAGAGGGGTGAGCCCGCTACATCTGTAAAATGTCTCTATGCTCTAATAAAGTTTTTGAAATAAAGCATAAAGTAGTATTTTCATTTGAACCATCTTTAAAAGAGAAGTAAGGTTTTCCCCCCCCCCCCCCATTTATACTTACCTGGGTGGATGCAGCATAGGACCGATGCTGCATCTGTCCCCCCGGCGTCTCTACACTGGGAACCGAGCTATCGAACAGCGCCGATGGCTCGATTCTCACAGATCCCAGAGAGGAGAGCTGTTGCCTGTCAATCAGCAGCTCTCCTCTCTGCTCCTCCACGCTCACTTGAGCGCTGAGCTGTAGAGGGGCAGAGACCGGCCGTCTCAGTCTCTCAGCGGCTCACTGAGCGGCTGAGATGGGTATCAGTCCAGGCATCTGGCGGATCCAGACTTTATTGTCGTGATGATACAGTGCCTGGACTGATTCCTGTGATGTCAGCAGAGAGCGGACTTCAGACTGCTCTCTGCTGAAAACGGGTCACAAGAGTTCAAAACGAATTGGACTCCTGTGACCCATAGGAGAAGCCCAGCCAAACGAGCTCAGGCTGGACTTCTCCTTTAACGACATACTTAAACATACAGCATATTTAAATGAATTTGAAATCTTCTTCTTTTTTTTTTTATAGTGGATAGTCCTTGAGCTGATAGGGCTTGAGCTGTAAATGTTCACTATTTGTTTGTCGTGACTATATACTTTAATATCTAATTTCTCTATCAAACCTTTCTACACCATTATAATCTCACATTTTGATGTTGCATTGCTTAGCAACGATTGGTATTTTGGGAAAAATAACCAAAGAGATCTCTCTTCTCAGCAAAGGCAGTAATAGCTCCTAAATATTTAATGCTTCCAGATAGAGCACAGGCCTGCCAAATTACCAGTACTTAGAGGACCAGCTTTCTGGAAATAGTTTTGCTTAGTTCTAGTAGTAGATACTTCTATGTACAATTAATAGATGGAAATGTATAGCATGCATTTATCTAGATTGCAACAATTTACAGGCTAGCCTCTATCTGTTGAATTCTATCACAGGATTATTTAAAAAAAGTTCAGACAGAAACACTTTGCATGTGAATCCTCAATGAATTAAAGAAAATTAATATTTTTAAGATTGGGTTTACATACACTTTAAAACCAAACCTTTAGGTAGACCCTGTCATTAGGTAAAACAATCCATCAAAAGTTATATTTGTAAAAGAAGAAGGCAAATACTTACCTTTTGCACTGCCAGGCAATGCAAAAGGTGGTCCCCCAAAGTCCTGTGAGAAAACGACCCTCCCAGGACAAGATCGCTTTATGGATGGCCATGCGCTTTTTTAAGCTTCGTAATAACAGTATTTTTTATTTTTTTGAATATATTACTTTCTTACCACAGAGACAACATTTAGCATATTATTATCTAAATCTTTCATCACATACTTCAGATACAGGTATGTACTGAATACATCTACATTCACTCTTTGGGGTTTATTTACTAACGCTAGAGAGTGCAAAATCAGGCTCACTTCTGCATAGAAACCAATCAGCTTCCAGGTTTTATTACCAAAGCTTAATTGAACAAGCTGAAGTTAGAAACTGATTGGTTTCTATGCAGAAGTGAGCTTGATTTTGCACTCTCCAGCTTTAGTGAATGTCATCCTTTAACCCAATTAAAAGCTGATTAGTATTTTGTCAACTTTTGTCCCAGAGCTGGGCTGTGTTTATAGGCACACACAGTGTGGCTTGCCCCCCCCCCCCCACTCTCTGCTTACAGGATTTGATTGACAGCAGCAGGAGCCAGTGGCTCCCGCTGCTGGCTCTGTAAGCAGAGAAAGAGGAGAGGGCCGCTGCAGACCCAGCTGAATCAAGAAACGTGGGGCTGGGGGTCGGGAAGAGGGGACATTCTTTACCTTAATGCAGGAAATGTACTAAAATATAACTAAAGGCAAAACTTTTTTTTTAGTTTCGGATAGAGTGGAGAGGGATTAGAGCCCCTGTCACTTTTTATTGCTGTCTGTGCCCCTGTTAAGGAGATTCACCCGCTCTCTTTGACCTGTTTACCATTATCATTGAAAGTAAAAAGAAACCGCCAAGTTGTCCCCAGAAAAGTAATCGAGGGGAAATCTTCCAATGGTGAGCTGGAGGTCCCCAAATAATTTGTTTAACCACTTGACCACTGGGCACTTGAACCCCCTTCCTAACCAGACCAATTTTCAGCTTTCGGTGCTCTCACAATTTGAATTACAATTACTCAGTCATGCAACACTGTACCCATATGAAAATGTTGTCCTTTTTTCCCACTAATAGAGCTTTATTTTGGTGGTATTTAATCACTGTTGGGTTTTTTATTTGTTGCGCTATAGAAGAAAAAAAACGGAAAATTCTGTAAAAAAATAATTTTTTCTTTGTTTCTGTTACAAAATTTTGCACATTAGTATTTTTTTCATTTTGGCCAAAATTTATACTGCTACATATCTTTGGTAAAAATAACCCAAACCGCTGTATATTATTTGGTCTTTGCGACAGTTATAGAGTCCACAAGCTATGGTGCCAATCTCTGAAAATTGATCACACCTGAAGTACTGAAGGCCTATCTCATTTCTTGAGACCCTAACATGCCAGGAAAGTACAAATATCTCCCAAATTACCCCTTTTTGGAAAGTAGACATTCCAATGTATTTAATAGGAGGCATGGTGAGTTTTTTAAGTTGTATTTTTTCCCACAATTCTTTGCAAAATCAAGATTTTTTTTTATTTTTTTAATTTGTCATATTAGCAGGTTATTTCTCACACACAGCATATGCATACCACAAATTACACCCCAAAACACATTCTGCTATTCCTCCCGAGTATGGTGATACCACATGTGTGAGACTTTTACACAGCGTGGCCACAGACAGAGGCCCAAAATGCAGGGAGCACCTTCAGGCGTTCTGGAGCATAAATTACACATCTAATTTCCTGACTACCTCTTACACTTTTGAAGGCCCTGGAGCACCAGGACAATGGAAACGCCCCCAAAATGACCCCATTTTGGAAAGAAAATACCCCAACGTATAATTTATGAGGCATAATGAGTCCTTCGAACATGTAATTTTTTTCTAAAAGTTTTTGGAAAATGTGGAAAGAAAATGAAAACGCATTTTTTTTTTTCACACAAAGTTGTCCATTCATACAATATTTCTAACACATAGCATGTACATACCAAAAATGATACCCCAAAATAGATTCTACTTCTCCTCCTGAGTATGGTGATACCACATGTGGGAGACTTTCACAGCCTGGCCACATACAGAGGCTGGGTACGGCTGAGTATTGCCGAGTATGGCTGGGTCCTGCTGGGTATGGCTGAGTATGGCTGGGTATCGCCGAGTATGGCTGGCTATCGCAGAGTATGGCTGGGGGTGGATGGGATGGATAGCTGAGCTTGAAGGGATGGATGAGTATGACTGAGGGATAGCAGGCTGAGCACGGAGGGAGGGATTGCAGGCTGAGCACGGAGGGAGGGATGGCAGGCAGAGTATGGAGGGATGGCTGTGGCTGGCTTGGCTGGCACAAAGCAGCGCTGTGGACACTACAGATCCAGCCCACAGCGCTGCTGCAAAGGATCTCTCCCTCTCCCCTTGCACTGTACCGATCTGTACAGAGGGGGGAGAGAGGAACCGGACATGACGCTGGTTTGTTTACGAGTGATCGCTCCGTCATTTGACGGAGCGATCACGTGGTAAACGGCCGCTGTCTGCGGCCATTTACCATGATCCGTGATGCGCCGGGTCCTCTGGATATTCCCGTGTGCGCACCCCAGGGGGCACGCAGGAACAAGATTCTGGGAGGGTGTCAATACGTCCTCCCAGAGTTATCGAGCCACGCTGTAGCTGTCATTCGGCATGGCGCGGTCGTTAAGTGGTTAGTTTGCAAATATATCCTCTCACTTCCTGTTTGGTTATGGGACAGGAAGTGAAGGGAAATCTCCGCAATGGGACACAGATGGCGAAAAAATTTATCTGACAGGGGTTATTACCCTCCCTTAGTTCTACTTTAAAGCAGAGTTTCACTCAAAATAATAACTACCGGTATATCCGATCACATTCCTGACCCTACCAACATGTTCAATAGGCAGATTTTTTTTTTCTGTTGTATTTATCGTAGTACAGCTGTCTGCAGTGCGACTTCCGGGTTTTCACTCCCGCGGGAGTAGGCGTTTCTACTTCTTTCCCAGGTGCCGCAATGTAATCTGGGAGTTCTCCGCAATGTCTCTTGGGAGCACAGTGTCATGCTCCCCAAGAGACATTGCTCTACGCCATCCAGCGAAATACCATCACAACGGGGTGTGAACTTTCAATGACGCCGCCCGTTGTGATGGCAACCAGGAAGTTTACGGCGCTACTCGTCGTAAACAGTGCGCATGCGCAAGAAAGAGAGGTGAATGCTGGGAGATGAGCATTCACCGCTTCCAGGAAATCATTGCTTGTGGGCTTCACAATGCCCACAAGCAAAATGGAAACTGCCTATAACGGATTTTAAAAGTTCTTCTTTTACACGGAAACTGACAGAGGATATTTTAAGCCACCAAACAAGTGAGTATTACTTTGTATTGCGAAACCCCATTGAATGCACAAAAAAAAGCAAAAAACGATTGGCCTAAAAAAAAGTCTAGCCTTTAGAACCACTTCAAATTAAAGCTACAACAAGCCTTTATAGACCACATGTAACATTACAAATTACATACTAGCAATCAATTTACTAAATGTTCACAAGTACAGCTACAAATAAAACAGTGCTGCCAAGACCACCATTTAAATCATTTTGGGATTGGAAAGTTCCATTTAGATTCTGTCTGGATTAATACAGAGCTAAGACATTTATAAATAATTAGCATTCTCAGTAAAGATTTACCTTTGCACTTATGACAATGTGACCCCTTTCAAAAGACCCCTGTAACCACAGCTGCACCACTCTACTTTCATTCTCTTCTTATGATCAATGACATCCTGTACATGGAGCAGAGTAACAGATGGGCCCTGTGCATTTGCTGAACTCCCTGGAGGTATTATTGAAGAAAGGGACATGTAAATTAGTTAAGTGACTGTCAAGCTGTCATTGATAAAGGCATATAGGGTTAATTATAAGAAAGCATTTTCATGTTATATGTAAAATTCAGTCTGACCCATTTAAAAAAAAAAAAAAGGCAAGAACATTAGGGCACAGATGCATTAAATAGATTAATAATGTCACCAAACAAAGGAAAGAATAATAACACAATTTACAGTATAGAAATCTATCTATCTATCTATCTATCTATCTATCTATCTATCTATCTATCTATCTACCAACTAGAGCAGTGTTTCTCAACTCCAGTGCTCAAGGCGCCCCAACAGCTCATGTTTTCAGGCTTTCCATTATTTTGCACAGGTGATTTGATCAGTTTCATTGCCTTAGTAATTACCACAGCCATTTCATCTGAGGGAAATCCTGAAAACATGACCTGTTGGGGCGCCTTGATAAACACTGATTAGAACACTTTTTATTGCTTTCTGTGCCACTGTTAATGATTGTAAGGCTTTGTTTTTTATTTTATTTTTATTACAAACATGTCATACTTGTCCCCGATCCTCGACTTCTGTGGTCCCTCTGCGGCTCTAGCGGCTCCTACCCGCATCGTATAACCCCCTAGGAGAAGCGCTCTCCCTTGCGGGCGCGCTCCCGAGTCTAGCATTTGGCGTCAATAGACACCGAATGTAGGACTCAGCCCTGCCCCTCCGGCACCCGCGTCATTGGATTTGATTGACAGCAGCGGAAGCCAATGGCTGCACTATCCAATCAAGAGCCAAGAACCCCGGGCAGAGGAAGGGCGCGTCTCCGCCATGGGAAATTTCAGGGCTCATGTAAGTAAAACGGGGGGGCCGGTCACTAGAAGGAGTTTTTTCACCTTAATGCATAGGATGCATTAAGGTGAAAAAACACAAGGGTTTTCAACCCCTTTAAGTAGATTCACCCTCTCTATTGGTCCTGTTTACCGTTATCATTGAAAGTGAAAGTGAAAGAAAATCCCAAATTTTGGGTTGCCCCCAATAAAAGTAGTAGTGGGGAAATCTCTCACTTCCTGTTTGGCTATGGGACAGGAAGTAAAAGGAAATCTCTGCAATGTGACTCAGATGGTGAAAAAAATGTGACAGGGATTATAACCCTCCCTTGCTCTATCCAAAATGAAAAAAAAAAAGATTTGCCTATAGTTCCATTTTAAGCTTTAACAATAAAACGTAGAACCTGACTAGTTACTATGTACAGCTGCACCAGATTCTGTGTGCATCAGTTTTAGTAAATCTCCTCCATTGTCTCTTTATTTCGGTATTATTGTCCACTTTCCAGCAGGTGAACAGAAGTATCTTTCCTTTCAGAGGTACGTGAACAGCAACACAATAGTGTTGATTTACTTAAGGCAAATAGACTGTGCACTCTCTTAAAGTGCAGTTGCTTCAGAGCTTAGTAAATTAGTTAAATCTTAATTTTGGTAAAAATATCTGTAGCGCACCAACCCCAGACTTTACCAGATTTTCTTCTGCTTGGCTCCTCCGCAGGAAAAGAATGAGGCACACCGCACCACAAGCCCGTACCCTCCTGAATGGGGAGGTTGAGCGGTGTTAGTTTCTCAGGCCTGCCTGCAGCCAGTGTTTAACCACCTCCCTACTGGGCACTAAAACCCCCTTCCTGCCCAAGCCCTTTTTCAGCTTTCAGCGCAGTCACATTTTGAATGACAATTGCGCGGTCGTGCGACGTTACTCCCAAACAAAATTTGCGTCCTTTTTTTCCCACAAATAGAGCTTTCTTTTGGTGGTATTTAATCACCTCTGCAGTTTTTATTTTTTGCGCTATAAACAAAAGAAGAGCGTCCAGTTTGGAAAAAAAACACAATATTTTTTACTTTTTGCTATAATAAATACCCATTTTTTTTTTCAATTAAAATTTTCCTCAGTTTAGGCCGATACGTATTCTTCTACATATTTTTGGTATAAAAAAAATCGCAATAAGCGCGTATTGATTGGTTTGCGCAAAAGTTATAGCGTCTACAAAATAGGGGATAGTTTTATAGCATTTTTTTTTTTTTTATTAGTAATGGCGGCGATCTGCGATTTTTATTGTGACTGCGATATTGTGGCGGACACATCGGACACTTTTGACACATTTTTGGTACCATTCACATTTATACAGCGATCCCTGCTATAAAAATGCATTGATTACTGTATAAATGTGACTGGCAGGGAAGGGGTTAACCACTAGGGGGCGGGAAGGGGTTAAATATGTTCCCTCAATGTGTTCTAACTGTGGGGGGGGGGGGACTGACTGGGGGAGGTGACCGATGGTTGTCCCTATGTACAAGGGACACACCATCAGCCTCCTCTCCCTCACAGGACGTGGATCTGTGTGTTTACACACACAGATCCACTTTCCTGCTTGGTTCCCGGGCAATCGCGGGTGCCCGGCGGCAATCGCGGCCGCCGGGCACGCGCACCGGGTCCTTGGTAACGCGGCGGGCGCGCGCACGCGCGATCCCCCTCCTTCTGAAGGACGTTCAGGAACGTCCACTCAGAAGGAGAGAGCACCCACCCGGCCGTATATGTACAGTGGCCGGGTGGGAAGTAGTTAAAAACCTCCAGCACTGACCTCGTTTCTGTGGTAGTCAGAAACAAGCCTTTAGTTCTCCCCAGTAAGCAACTGTCCACACCAACTGAAAGGTCCAACTATTATTTATTTTTCTCAGCACAATAAACAGTCTATTTCAGAGCAGACAGGTTGGGACAAGACACAGGTCAGATAAGGTGGGAGGAGGTCCAGGCACAAACTTGAATTGGGTTTTCTCCTGTTCTGATTAGCACGAACAGGCTTGCCGCACGGTCTCTGCCACAGACCATGAAGTTGGTCACTGCCACTGACCGGGTAGAAAAAAGATGAAAGCCACTGCCACTGACCTTGTGTGCGTAGTGTCACTGCCACTGTGACTTACAGAACACGCACTTCCTTCCTTTAGTAACCTGGCCCCTTTTCAGGACAAGAACATCCCTCCGGAGAGTTACCAGAGGCCCCATCTGTCACCACGACTCTGCGCTGGGTCTTCAGAAAGGGTCACCTCCCTGGCCTCCTCGTCCTGGATACAGGTCCCCTCGCAAGGCAGATCCCTGGGAGCCTCGGTCCCTGGCGGATCCCAGCCGAAGGCTGCTGGGCTCAAGGCCTTTCTTCAAAGTACCTCACCCCAGACTGAAGGTGTCTGGGATAGAACAGCAGCTCCGTCTCCGGGCCTAGGGCACCCGGAGACAACCCGACCAGGCCTCCGGGCCTAGGGCACCCAGGCCTAAGGTGCCTGAGCGCGGAACCGACCCCACTGGAAGATGGCCGCCCCCTTTTATATCTTCTCCAGACAGGCACGGCAGGTTCCCCGCCCCACCGTACTGCTGCCAAGAGGGGACAAAAAAAGGCACAACCTTGTACTGCGGTTCAACCCGGGCCTATGGCAACAGCGCCACCTATAGGCCCCTATAGGCTCATTTACTAAGCTCTGGAGCAACTGCTCTATTTTCCTTTATTAAATCAACCCCATTGTCTCTTTCCTCCTGGCACACAATATTTTTACCATAGCTCTCAACAACTTAAATTCCTGACTAATAGCTTCTAGACACAAACCCTTTTATACATCTCAGAATTTAGGAACAGAGCTCACACAGTTGGGGTGTCCCTTTTCTTCACTCTACTGCCCAGACTCCGCTGAGGCAACACAATCACAAACAGGTTCTCCAGACCCCCACTGAGCTGCCTCGTTGCATTCACAGCCGCCCACTAGGCCATTTGTCATGTGATTTTGGTAAATTTTTTTGCAGCAGACATCCAACCTAGCTAGCTCAAATCTAAAGGCCCGTACACACGATCGGATTTTCCGACGGGAATTGTGTGATGGCAGGATGTTATCGGAAAATCCAACCATTTGTATGCTCCATCGGATAATTGTTGTCAGGTTTTCCGCCAAAAAATGTTGAATAGCATGCTTTAAAATTTTCTGACAACAAATGCGTGTTGTCGGATTATCCGATCGTGTGTACAGAAGTTATTCGGAAAATAATCCAAAGTACAAACACGCATGCTCAGAAGCAATGCTAACCATAAGACAACATTAGCAGAACATGCCCAAAGGGTGGCCCTAAAGAGCTGAAAAACCACATAGTTTTGTGTTTGTTGGCCGACAATTCTTTGCCGTTTGTATGGAAGACAAGTTCATGGCCAACGCCCTTCGGACAAAAGTCCTAGGCTTTGTCCGCGGAAAATCTGATTGTGTGTATGAGTCTTTAGATTAGAAGACAATGGACTATTTAGCTCTTCTATTGCATCCTAGATGTTCCACTCCTTGCACACCCAGACTGGGTAAGATTATCATATCCTGCTTGAAAACCTCATTCCTAAATTGCTAATGGTGCTTTGACTTACCTGAAGGATGAGCTTCATGTCTCAAGTTAACACTTATCATGATAGTATGTTACACATACATACTGTACATCACCTCCCTATCAGAAAGCACATTTTTTATTTTGTGGCAATGGTAATCTGGTTGGTTGGTTTAATCTAAACCTGGTTCTAGTGTTTGTGACTGGCACATTACAAATCATTGGGGGAAGGCACTGATGTGAATTGTTTAACCACTTGCCTACTGGGCACTTTAACCCCTTCCTGCCCAGGCCAATTTTCAGCCTTCAGCACTGTCACACTTTGAATGACAATTGCGTAGTCATGCAACACTGTACCTAAACTAAATTTTTATAATTTTTTTACTCACAAATAGAGCTTTCTTTTGGTGATATTTAATCACCACTGGGTATTTTATTTTTTTGCTAAATAAACGCATAAAGACCAAAAAATGTGAAAAAAATAATAAATAAAACTTTTTCATAGTTTGTTATAAAATTTTGCAAACAGGTCATTTTTCTCCTTCACTGATGTGTACTGATGAGGCTGCACTGATGGGCACTTATGGCCACTGGTAGGCTGCACTGATGGGCACTGATGAGGCTGCACTGATGGGCACTTATGGCCACTGATAGGCTGTACTGATGGGCACTGATGGGCCCTGAATGGCAGCACTGATAGACACTTTATTGGCAGCACTGGTGGACACTTATTGGCAGCACTGTTGGACACTTATTGGCAGCACTGGTGGGCACAGATTGGCAGCACTGGTGGGTACAGATTGGCAGCACTGGTGGTCACTGTAGGGACTGCACTGATAATCAGTGCCCTGATTATCAGTGTACATGTCCCTTTTAGAGAAGCAGGTTATCGGCTCTCTTCTTCGTTCCTTATGCTGTCAGCATGAGGAAAAGAGTGCCGATAACCTGTTTATATTTACATCTGTGATCAGCTGTGATTGGACACAGCTGATCACGTGGTAAAGAGCTGCTGATTGGCTCTTTACCCAATCTGTGTTCAGCAGTGTCCTCTGGACACTGTGATCACAGAGCGCTCCGCCCGCCCTGCTTGCCTGGTGCGATCATGTGAGGCCGTCATATGATGACCTCCAAGAACTAGCTGTCTGCACTGTAGCTGTCATTCGGCTATAGTACAGTCGGCAAGTGGTTATTGCTTTCTGTAAAGATCTGCGGTAGCCAGTGCTACATAAATGAGAAAAAAAGGTATATTCTTGGACCAATGTAAGCATGCATATCTCATACCTGAGGTTGTGCCGGGGAAGCTGAAAATCATTGTAGTAGTCGGTACTACTACAGGGATATCCACCATCTTGTGGGTCCTGTGTGAGCGGCTTCCCCTCTGCACAGTAATCGTAGGGGTTTGCTCACTTGGCACTGCCTCCATTCAAAGAATGCCTTGTATTTTTGTTGAAGAATACAAAGCTATTTGTGATTGGGCAAGGTAGAGATCATGATGTCAAAGCCCATTCTCTCCACCTTGTGCAATCAGAGAATGCCTTGTATTTAGTGAAAAAAATACAAGGCGTTCTGCGAATAGAGGCAGCACCAGGAGAGAACGAACCCCTGTGGTCAGTATGCAAAGAGAAAGCTACTCACACAGTATCTGAGGAGGACCTGCAAGACCGAGGCAATCATTGGAGTAGCACCAAATACTACAAAATATATGTTTTTGTGTTAAAGCAGTATTTATGTACATTAATCTTTAACATTTAGTTTGCAGCATACTTTAGCTAACTGTTGGGGTAGGCACTGATTGCATGTTGCCGGCAGGTTAGCTGTTCTATGATGTAAAAAATTAATGCCCAGTGATTGGTTCAGAGATCAATGGAAGGATGAATTAAAGTTTCTAAAAGGAAAGGGGTATTCTCCATTAACGATGGGCAGCAGCTGTCTGTAGCTCTCCATTAGCTGGTAATTACAGTGGTCTGGCTTGCATGTTCCCCAAGGAGGATGTAATGCATTTAGGTTAGCTGCAATATAGCTGTCATCTTTTCCCCTCTCTCCCTCCCTTTTTTTCTGACCTAGCTGTCAGTCTGCTCTGGTAATATGTGTCTTTTCTCAGAAATGACGTCACACAATATCTCCAATGAGAACACAGTATTTAATGCATTATAGCTAAAGAATTCAACACAAATGATCTATTGAAGTCTAAATTGCAAGAGCATTCTTATTGCCTCCTTTAACTCAAATTTCCATCATCCTTGGCTGTCTGTGCTGCCTGCAGATGTATATTTGGAGAGAAGGTTTACCAGAAATTCAAATATTTGGGTACTGGCCTACTACATGTTAGGGTATGGTGCATCCACTGCTTCTCAGATGATAAACTTTATTGCAAGTCATAGTAGACCATGACAGCCTCTGGTATGTTTTACATATAAGAAGACCCCTTTCACACTGAAGCAGTTTTCAGGCGTTTTAGAGCTAGAAATAGCCTCTAAATAACGCCTAAAATCCGCCTCCCATTCATTTCAGTGTGTCTTTTCACACTGGGGCTGTGCACTTGCGGGACGTTAGGAAAAGTCCAGCAAGCAGCATCTTTGGGGCGGTTTGGGAGCGCCATATACAGCGCTTTCAAAATGCCCTGCCTATTGAAATGAATGGGTAGCGCTTCCAAAGCACCTGAAAAGCGCTTCGGAAGCTCTGCAACATGGGCGTTTTTAACCCCTTCTTTGGGGTTAAAAGCACCCTGCTAGTGGCTGAAAAGCTCTGCGTAAACAGTGCTAAAGCGGCGCTAACGCATGGGCGGCCAAAGTGTGAAAAGGGTCTAAAGGCCTTTACACACTTTCTGCAGATTTTTGTCTTCAGATTTACCAAAACCATATAATATGAGGTCAAACCTTCAGAGTTTCAATTTGTATGCAATCAGGCAGGCCCTTGCACTACATGGTTTTGGTAAATCTGAAGACAAAAATCTGCAGAAAATCGAAAGGCCCGTACACACGATCCAATTTTACGACAATAATTGTCTGATGGACGTGTTGTGTCAGATAATCCGACCGTGTGTATGCTCCATCAAACAATTGTTGGCGGAATTAACGACAAAAAATGTTGGCTGTTCGTGCTCTCCAACTGTCTGGCAATAAATCTGTTACGCCGGATCATCTGATCGTGTGTACACAAGTCCATCGGACTAAAATCCAAAGTACAAACACGCATGCTCGGAACCAATGCTAAACATCAGACAACAATAGCAGAAGTTGCCCAAAAGGTGGCAGTAAAGAGCTAAAAAAAACACGTGGTTTGGTGAATGTTGGCTGAAAATGTTCTGCCGTGTGTATGCAAAACAAGTTCACGGCCAACGCCCTTCGGACCAAAATCCACGGAAAAGTCCGATGGAAACAGGGTTGCCAACTTCCAGTAAATTTCCGAACAGTTTGTAAAATCTGTACTTTTTGCATCTGTCCTTGAATGTCCATTACGGACATGTAGGCTGCATGTCTGTAACTGACATTCATGGACATATGCAACAATTATGGATTTTACAAACTGTTTGTAAATTTACTGAAAGTTGGCAACCCTGGATGGAAGTCCGATCGTGTGTACGAGGCTTAATTGTGTGTATTCGGCATTAGTGTTTAGTCATAGAATTTCCTAGCAGAGGTTTTGTGCACAGCAAAGGATGTGCTTTGTCTTGGCTTATTTCTGCAGATGACAATGACCTATGTCCTGCGCTGCTATGATGATGGTTGTACATTTGGGGAGTTCTAGGACCTGGAAAAGCTTATATATCTTTTTGTATTAAGTATTGGTACATAGAAAATGTAATAATGCGGTGTTAGCATGCAGGATGACGTCTCTTGGTCTGCGGCATGTCATGGTTAATCAGCAGGGCTAATCTAAAAATGCAAGTGTGACTAACTATCACATCAAATTGGAGGAAAATAAATATTTCTGTGTTTTCAAGTATCACCTTTACTTTGACTTTCTTCTACTTTGATAAAGCAAGAATTTTTGGTTGACATATATTGCAAAACATATTAAAGCTAGCCAACTTCACGGAAATAATCCCTTTTTGTCTAGTCCCTACTCCATGCAAATTGCCAAATACTTGCATGTACATAGCTTTATTCAAGATACAGGGTCATTATGGGGTAAACTGACACAGATGGATAAAAGCTACAAAAAATGTCTGATCAATGATTTGCAGTATGGAGTGGACCTACAATGGATGGAAACATCTTGCTGAAATCCAAACAGCATTTTCATATACAGCATATGAGCATATGATTTACCGTAATAAACACAGGAGGTAAGTGTAGGGGGTGGGGGCTCGGCAAATCGATCATGGCCTTACAAATGTTTCTATGTAACACTTATGCACATGTCTGAATGTACATAATATTGAACAAAAGACATAAAGAAGTTATTTAAAAGAGGTGAACGTTTTAGGAGTTGTCTATAATGTCTTCATGTTTATTAGGTACATTACATGGAATTTTGAAATAATTATTGCTGTATAGTAGTGATTGTGAATACAAAGCATGTAGACTCTACAACTGTTATTGCAGGAAAATCTATAAAAGCAGTAGCCTGTCTAGCATGAGAAGAGATAAGGAAGAAAAGATTAGGGAGGGCGAGGCTTGTTACTACATGTATGTACCATTTGTCTTGGTGCTAACAAAGGAGATGAAGGCAATGCTAAAGGTGCCTGGGGAAAAAAAAGGCACATAAAAAAAAAAAAAAAAGCCAGCTCAAGGAGTTCTTGCTAATTTGTTTGCTGTTTTTGTCAAAGAATCATACAAAGCACAGACATGAAAATCAGATTTACTAAATGATAGAGCATAATTACATAATCAGCAATGATTATGGCAAAGGCAAAAAGCAATTGAAGTGAAGAATGCCCCTGAAAAGCCTACTGCCGCGTACACACGATCACTTTTCTCGTCGGGAAAAATTACATTTTTTCTCTTGGACGAGAAAAACGGCCGTGTGTAGGCTTTCCAGCATTTTTCCAGACGAGAAAAACGACAAGAATCACGACGAGAAAAATTAGAACATGCTCTAATTTTTCTCGTCGCGAATCGCGGCATTTTTTTCCGCGGCAGTTTCCCCATAGGGAAACACTGCTAGGGAGCCTACACACGGCCGGTTTTCTCGATCAAGAGAAAACCTGTCATGAAAACCGGCCGTGTGTAGGGGACCAAGCCGGTCCTCGTTTTTCCCGTCGGGTTTCACGGCGGTGTTTTCACCGCCGTGAAACTCGATCATGTGTACACTGCATTAGGCCTCATGTACACTGCTGCTAGTTAAATGAACGTTTAGGAGCAGTTGGGCGTTTTTCGTCTGCCCCTGAACTCTCCTCCATGTTATCTTATCAGTACATGTACACAGAGTCATTTCTAGTCATTTCTAGGCAATTGAGTTTAGAAGCATTTTTTGGAACGCAAAAAAATGCGTTCAGGACGGATGTTCAGAGGCATTTGAAAGCCAAATGCCTGTAACAGCTTGTAAACGCGTGTAAATGCGGTAACTCGCGTTTAACCGCATTTCACTTTTTTTTTTTAAACGCTTATAAACGCAAACACGGCAAAACGCCACTAAACGTGCCATGTAAACGCGGCAAATGGACGTTTTAAACATCAGTTACTATCTGTCAAGTTAAATCGTTCAGGAGAGGTTGTAAAAACGTCCCGTGTACATGAAGCCTAAGTATAAGTGTAGCGGCCTCACCCCTCTCTCTAGTTTTATCGATTATGCAGCTGTTGTCTAGGGGTACCTGGGAGAGAGAGATGAGATACACCACGGCCCATGTCCTCCATAGCTGATAGGTGAAGGCCAGAAGATTGGGTTTTGTGCAGGTGTCCTAGAGTCAAGTCCAGTACTTCGTCCCTGACTCCTTTGCTCCTAGTAACCAGAGTTCCACACAATGAATAGGTCCAACTCAGTTTTATTCTTCAAACAACAAACAGTTTCTTCTACTGAGTAATAATTGGGGATAGATCGAGGCACAATCCTTTCCCTTCTGTAGCCAACCACTGTGGTATCACTAGTGGTAAATAGTCACTGCCACTGACTATGTGAGGTAGAACGTGAATTACCTTTGCTAGCACTGCCCCTGTCAGGGGAAGGAAATCCGTCCAAGGGAGATACCGGAGGCCTCTCTGTCACCAGTGATGCTGCGCCGAACTCTCCAGAGAAGTTCCGCACACCAGTCCTCAGAAACTCAGACACGGGCACCCAAGGAGTTAGGGCCCCCTCGGATTCCTCCACCCTCGCGGAACTCAGTAAAAGGTACTGAGCCCCAGGCGTCCTCTATAGTACCTCACCCCAGGCTAAAGGTGCCTGAGATGGACTCCATCTCCGCTCCGGCTAGGTCAAGGGCACCTAGGCCTGGAACACTGGAATGCCAGCACCCAAGCTGAAGGTGCCTGGGTGCGGCCGAGTCCTCCGACTCCCACTCCGGACTCTGAGCTCTGAACTCTGAACCCCGTGGTAAGGGCGTCCGCCCCCTTTATCCCCTCTCCCTTCGCGCCACAGCAGGTTCCCCGCCCCGCTGTACCAGCTCCAGGGGAGGACAAAAAGGTACAGTCTTGCGGTGTGAGTTCAGCTCCGGCCCAGGGCAACAGCGCCACCCGTGGACCGCAAGGAACCTCACACCACCAGAGTCCTCCAAGAACCAGAAAAAAAGGTCTCGGATCCCCTAGCAATTAGTGCATCTGTGTTACACTACCACCCAGATGCCTCCCCTAAATTCAAATACTCGCTACACAAGCATTCCACATAAGTATTTTTCCAATATCTATAACTTTTATAGGATTTATTTCTGTCATGTTCAGGATCTCATGCTTAGGCTGCCAATAGTAGACAGAGTGAATTTAATTGCTGCAGCCACAGTGTTGACAGGGGAATCCCTCCCGCCGCACTATTGTGTTCTCCCAGCGGGACGGGGAAAGCTGCCACCGCTGGGAGTACACAGTGATTATTTCTAGCAGCTATAACAACCACTAGTGATAATCACATGTAAAATCCAGAAGGCTAGATCGATTGATCAACTTGGGTACGTCCAGCCTGCCCATACATGGTTCGAATCTCGGCCACTTCCTACTGAACCGGTCGAGGTTCGAACAGTCTATGGCCGGCTTACTTATCTCTGTTTAATGAATTGATCTGCTTGTTTTACTGTATATTGCCAACATATTTCTTTTCATCTGCTTAGACCCCATACACACTATTAAGCCCTGTACACACGATCGGATTTCCGATGGAATAAAATCCAATGGATTTTTCCATTGGATTTCCGATGAAGCTGACTTCCATCAGTCTTGCCTACACACCATCAGTCAAAAATCCGACCGTCCCAAACGGCGTGACGTAAAACACTCAGACGAGCCGAGAAAAATTAAGTTCAATGCTTCTGAGCATGCGTCGACTTGATTCTGAGCATGCGTGGGTTTTTTCTCCGATGGAGTTCCACACAGACGATCGGAATTTGCTATCGTTTTTTTTTTCCATCGGATAAAGGATAAATTTAAAACATGTTCTATTTTTAATCACCGATGGAAAAAAGACCGATGGGGCCCATACACGATCGGTTTGTCCGATGAAAAAAGTCCATCAGACTGTTTTCATCGGTAAAACCGATCGTGTGTACAGGGCTTTAGATTTTCTGCAGATTTTTGTCTTCAGATTTACCAATACCATATCATATGAGGTCAAACCTTAACCACTTAAGCCCCGGACCATTTGGTAGCTAGAGGACCAGAGGTGAATTCAGAATTTTGCACTGCGCTGCTTTAACTGTAAATTTTGCGGACATGCAATGTTGTACCCAAACGAAATTTGCGTCCTTTTCTTCCCACAAATAGAGCTTTCTTTTAATGGTATTTGATTGCCTCTGCGATTTTTATTTTTTGGGATATAAACGGAAAAAGACCGAAAATTTTGAAAAAAAATGATATTTTCTACTTTTTGCTATAAGAAAAATCGAATAAACTCAATTTTAGTCATACATTTAGGCCAAAATGTATTCAGCCACATGTCTTTAGTAAAAAAAATGTCAATAAGCGTATATTTATCGGTTTGCGCAAAAGTTATAGCGTTTACAAACTAGGGTACATTTTCTGGAATTTACACAGCTTTTAATTTATGACTGCCTATCTCATTTCTTGAGGTGCTAAAATGACAGGGCAGTACAAAACCCCCCCAAATGACCCCATTTTAGAAAGTAGACACCCCAAGGAAATTGCTGAGAGGCATGTTGAGCCCATTGAATATTTTTTTTTTTGTCCCAAGTGATTGAATAATGACAAAAAATAAAAATAAAAAAACAAATTACAAAAAGTTGTCACTAAATGATATATTGCTCACACATGCCATGGTTATATGTGGAATTGCACCCCAAAATACATTCTGCTGCTTCTCCTGAGTACGGGGATACCACATGTGTGGGACTTTTTAGGAGCCTAGCCACGTACGGGACCCCGGAAACCAAGCACCGCCTTCAGGATTTTTAAGGGCGCAAATTTTTGATTTCACTCCTCACTACCTATCACAGTTTTGAAGGCCATAAAATGCCAAAATAGCACAAAACCCCCCCAAATGACCCCATTTTAGAAAGTAGACACCCCAAGGAAATTGCTGAGAGGCCTGTTGAGCCCATTAAATATTTTTTTTTTGTCCCAAGTGATTGAATAATGACAAAAAAAAAAAAAAAGTTGTCACTAAATGATATATTGCTCACACATGCCATGGTTATATGTGGAATTGCACCCCAAAATACATTCTGCTGCTTCTCCTGAGTACGGGGATACCACATGTGTGGGACTTTTTAGGAGCCTAGCCACGTACGGGACCCCGGAAACCAAGCACCGCCTCCAGGATTTCTAAGGGCGCAAATTTTTGATTTCACTCCTCACTACCTATCACAGTTTTGAAGGACATAAAATGCCAAAATAGCACAAAACCCCCCCAAATGACCCCATTTTGGAAAGTAGACACCCCAAGCTGTTTGCTGAGAGGCATGGTGAGTATTTTACAGCTCTCATTTGTTTTTGAAAATGAAGAAAGAACTTTTTTTTTTTTTTTCTTTTTTTTTCAATTTTCAAAACTTTGGCCTCGTACACACGACCGATTTTCTCGTCGTAAAAAACACGTCGTTTTTTTCGACGAGATTCTTGTTAAGCTTGTCGATTTTCTCGTCAAGCTTTCTATGCGTACACACTGTCATTTTCCAATTTCCTCGTGGTTCTCTGCGCTCACGTCCAGCACGTACGACGGCACTATAAAGGGGAAGATCTTTTTTCTTGGCGCCACCCCTTGGGCTGCTTTTGCTGATCTCGTGTTACCGCGTGTGAGGTAAAAGTTTGGGAAGAGACGATTCGCGCTTTTCAGTCTTCGTACTTTTCAGATCGTTTTCTGCCGTTCAGTTTGTGCTTGTGGGTTCGTATCTTGACTTTCAGGGCGTCTAGGCAGGTCGTATCTGTTTTACAGTGCGTTATTGCCTGTTCGTTTCTGAATTTCAGTTCGTTATTCATAGGCCTTGCTGTTCTAAAGTGCGTTCTGTTCTGTACGTTCTGATTAGACGACCGTTTCCTAGCCATGTCGCCTGGACGTTCTCGTCGTCGAGTTCGTGCTGTGCGTGCGCTTGGTGTTGGTCTGCTTGTTTTGGACCAAGACCAGTCCATGAATGGTGTGAGGAGGAGTTCATGGACCAAGAATTGGTTGCTCCAGCGGGACCAATTCTGCCACATGCCTCTGCTGCGGGAGATCGTCGAGAATAATCCTGAGGACTACAGGAATTTTCTGAGGATGTCTGACCCCGTTTTTCAGGAACTGTTGGCTTTGGTGTCCCCCTATATTACCAGGAAGGACACCGTTATGCGGGAAGCCATCAGTGCTGAGCAGAGGCTCATCGCCACGTTGCGTTACCTGGCGACAGGGAGAAGTCTTCAGGACTTGAAGTTCACCACAGGCATCTCCCCCCAGGCTCTGGGCCTCATAATCCCAGACACCTGTTCTGCTATTATACAAGTCCTGCAGGAGGACTATATTAGGGTAAGTTTTCTCCCTTAACATCACATTTTATGTATTACATGTATGCTAATGTATTGTATTTCTTTCATCCTTCCCTAATTACCATGATTGTAATATGCTGAGAATGTCCCCTTTGTCCCCATGCATGTTGGAAGCTTTAGATTGCCCCTTTTTTTTCCTCCCTAAATATTTCCCCTCACTAACTTTTCCAGCAGGGGCGCCTGTTGCTCCAAATGTTGGGGGGTTCCAACCCCAATTTCGGAAATAAACTTCCTCCTTTTTTGCTCTGTTGCCTAATAAACGCCCCCAGTTGTCCCCTCCAATGCAGCCATTTAGTCCCCTCTAATGCAGCCAGTTTCCCCCCAGCCCTGCACTTACCTTCTTGTGGTCAGCGCCATCCTTCTTCTGTCCTTGATGTCTTCTCCTTCCCTTCATGTTGCATCAGCCAATCACGTTACCATTAAACAGACTTGGTGAACATGATTGCCAGAGCAGCCTGTCAGTGTTTACACAAGGAATGCCCCCCTCCTTGCGTCCCCGATTTTTCTTTGAGGAAGCCAATTACATCCCTCAGGTTGTAATTTGCAAGACTTTTTTAATACCTGTTTCTGCTCTGCAATTTTAACCCCCTAAATGACGCAATTATTCATATGTCGGTCGCTTTACAAGAGGCCATCCACCTGAATAGTGGGCGGCATAGACAATACATAGGTTCATGCAACGCATGAACCTATGTATTGTTCTGAGTGATGGGCACAGGAGAGAGGGGACAGTGCTCCAGCGCCCACTCTGGACGCACCGCCACTGCAATGCTATCCTTTGGCCAAACACATCTCCCCCCCCCCAAAATAATTTAGTAATGGCCCATCAGAGGGGGTGATGAATATGATAAATGAGCCTTCCATTATACTTTTTTTACACACCTTAATAAACGTATAATTTGATTGATGTTGGTCTCTAATTTTTTGGGATAGAATTTCCTTGTAATGTATGCCTTTGTTTTTCTAATATTATTTCATCTTGTTTCACTCCACAGCTTCCTTCCACGCCACAGGAATGGCAGACTGTGGCATTGGAGTTTGCCACGCGGTGGGACATCCCCAACTGCGGTGGTGCCATAGACGGGAAGCACGTCGCATCGTGCCGCCACCCCGTTCTGGATCCTACTACTACAATTACAAGGGGTTTCATAGCATTGTGCTGATGGCGGTGGTGTCAGCACGGTATGAATTCCTCTATGTTGATGTAGGGAAGAATGGCCGGATGTCCGATGGGGGATCCTTCATCCAGACGGAGTTTGCCCTCCGTCTCCAGAGTGACGACCTTGCATTGCCACCGGATGCAGGGAATATTGAAGGACTCCCCTTTGTTTTCTTGGCTGATGAAGCCTTCGGACTCAGACGGCATCTTATGAGGCCATTTCCACAGAGGACCCTGACCCCAGAGAAGAGTGTGTTCAATTACCGGCTGGCCAGGGCCCGAAGAGTCGTTGAAAATGCCTTCGGCATAATGGCCAGCCGGTTCCGCCTTTTTATGACTTCCATCCACTTGGCGGACTACAAAATAAACTATGTAGTGTTATGCTGCTGTGTGCTACACAACTTTCTGAGCCAAAAATCACATTCCTATATGGCCTCAGTTTTGCCAGAGGCTGGACTTTCCCCTGCAAATCCCCTTCCGGGCCTGGAATCTGCCCGTCTTGGCTTGCCCCCCCAAAATGCCCGTGTGGTTCGTGACAAATACATGGAGTATTTCACGGGTAGGGGGGCAATTCCTATGCCAGCCTATGTCTAAGTATCCCAATAAAAATCGTGTTTAAACCTTTAATTATTTGTTCTTTCCTGTCTCCTAGTTTGTCTTTGTGCATTTGTAGTGGCAAGTGTATTTTACTTTAGTAAATAACAACCAATTTCACTATGTTACCTTACAAAAGAACCAAATAAGCTTAGAGAGTATTATAAAAAGAAGCTACACGTTGTTTGTGGTCAAAAATTTTACTCTCTGCACATTTTTTTTTGTTTTACTTTGGGGTTGGCCTGGCCACAACCCGGCAAATTTTGGCTTATGAAAATACAAAAATACCACTTGCATTTCTAAAATGACAACATTGGATACCTCTGAGCAATCTGAGACATTCAGTTACACAAACTATGTCTCTATGTGCCCGTCCTAATATGGGGTCCTGCCACCCCTTGCCCAGCCCAAAATTCAATATGCACACATTTTTACTTTTTTGAAAATAGGAAGTTTACAATCCTGATCCCTATTGTCAACATGTGCTATCTGCCATCAGGGGTGATCAATGGACGTGTTTTGGGGGTGCATCCCCTTCCTCAGTTCACCGACTTTTGATACGAGGAAGGGGTTGCACCCACAAAAGACGTACATGGATATCCCCTGATGGCAGATAGCACATGTTCACACACTGTGTGCATATTCAATTTTTGGCTGTTTTGTTACTTAAAAAATTAGAAAAAATATAAAAACAAACATGTAAAAACAAATGTGTTTGGATGGCTTATTGAATTCTCCCCAAAACATCGAGAATGTCTTTAAATGTTTGTTCCATCACATGGATTCTTTGTTTAATTAGGTCCAGTTCCGTGCTACATTCCATCACTTGCTGGATGAGGCGGAGGGCACTGTCAGCAGAGAACGGTGTGCTATCCTTCACAACATTTCCATCCCCTAAAAACCATAAAAAAAATTAATCAAACTCTGCAGGCCTACCTCGCTTACCTTAAGCTGTGGTGTCAGATACTGACCTGTTGTGGTGACCAGATCCACAACGTCATCCACCTCTCCTTCCTGCACTTCTCCTTCCTCCACCTCAACTTCCTGCACATCTTTCGGTTGTGGATCTTTGGGAGTTTGGGGTTGCTTGGAAGTTGTGGGGTGCATGTGCTCCCTGGAGTGTCCTCCTCCCAGGCTTCTCTCCCCTATGAGAATAAAACCAAAGGTCTATTTATCACACTGTAAAAATCTCATTGTTAAACTTAAAACAGGATAAATTGTTTGGAAGTGGGGTACAAGTGTGTGTTTGTGCGGAATTTAAAGAAAAATGCATTATTTATGACCCCAAATATGTTTAGTATTCACATTTGGATGTAATTTTTTGGACATGGAGGCACCACAAATAAACTCTGATGCACCTGTGTGGGACACCCAAAAAAGGCGGGTCTGGTGGCCCACACTATAGTGCTCCAAAGTACAGATGTGGAAGCAGCTGCTGAGTGTCCTCTCCTTTACACTGATTAAAGTTTGCATTTCATTCTCCTTACAAACACATCATCTAGACTTAAAAATTATCCACAATACTTGGTCAAAAATGGCAGATGTCTAATTACTTTTGGGGGTCTTAAATAAGCCAAAACCGCGGATAGTGGCCGAACGAAGTGTCGGTAACGTAACGAACGATTACTGTGCCCAACCTAGTTCAAAATATTACATTTTGGAAGGGAGTACAATATGCTAAAAAAAAAAAAAATGACAGTTTCTAAAAAGATTAATAGCAGAAAGGTCGTCATTTTACTTACTTTTAGCGAGCATCCTCTTTATGATCCTCAACTGGTCTGGCTCCCTCAGTTTGAGGTCTGACCACCTCTTTCTGAGCTGCTCATTTGAGCGTTTCACCCCGAACTTCGCCCTCAGACTCTTCACAACTTTAGTGAGGATTTTGGCCTTCCTTCTATTTGGTTTGATATACGGCCCATGCTTGGCATCATAATCAGCCTTGACCAAGATGTCCACCATCTCCGCCATCTCCGCAAAAGACATATTCGATGCCTTGAATCTCCTCCTTGATCGTGACGTGTCCTCGGTCTCCGGGCTTGTCTCTTCGCTAGTTGCGGAATTATCAGACACCTGCTGTAACTCCGCCATATCTGTCTGCGCGCCGAAAGAGAAGGGGCGGGGAAAAGATGTTAGTTAGAACGTCATGGGCGGGCGACGTGTGCGGAGCGACGTGTTCGAATTTGGACGCATGCGTGGTGTGTATATAGCAAACACACATGTGACTATAGTACGTTCGGTGTGCGGAGAGAGGAGTTCAAGTGACGGACGTGCGAACAAAGGTATGTGATTTTGTGAGACTTGTAAAAATTGTTGGCCTATACTGTCTTGAGATTGGTGGAGGATATATATGGTGACTAGGATGTGAAGGAGGTTAGACTGTTTGCCTCACATTATTTAAATATAATTTATTTTACTTGCAGATACAATATGAATGTCTTTATTAGCGACAAAGAGTTCCTGGCGGAATTTATTGACCGGGTAAGGGAGCTGCCGGCTCTGTGGGAGACCAAAAACCCCATCCATAAAAAAAAAGGGGTGAGAAAAGCAGCGCTGGAGAAGCTGCTCCCATTTGTGCATACCAAGGTGCCCACAGCCACAGCAAAACAAGTGGACACTAAAATTGGGAGCTTGAGAGGTACCTACAGGACTGAACGCTCTAAGGTGCTGGCTTCTCAGAGGTCAGGAGCAGCAGCAGATGATGTTTATGTCCCGATTTTGTGGTACTACAGCAGGATGTCCTTCCTGGATGACCACATTGAGCCAAGGCCATCACTCTCCACTCTTCCCCCCAGACTTCCCTGCAGCCAACCTGAGCCTTCTCTGGAGCAAGAGGAGGCAGCCATCCTGGATGATCCTGATTTGTCCATCTGGAGCCAGGTATAGTATTAACTGAAAATGTAGTGGGATAAAATTAATGTTTCCCAAATATGTCAGGATGAGAAACATACATTATTTTGTATTACACAAGTGAAATCATGATCTGTAGACATTATTCTGCACTTAATTGTGTGGTAAATAGTCAAGCTGATGTAGTGGTAAATTTAAAGCAAGGATTTATGCATTTACATTCTAATTGCTTCCATCAGGATTACAAAGTTTGATGCAAAGATTAAACCAACATATTAAACTATGTTTCTTTTTCATACACAGGATGAAATCAGCCAGGAGGAGGGTCTGGAAACTGTCAGGCAGGAGGAGGAAGGGCCCAGTGGCAGCCAGGAGGTGGCAGGGCCCAGTACCAGCCAGGAGGTGGCAGGGCCCAGTGGCAGCCAGGAGGTGGCAGGGCCCAGTGGCAGCCAGGAGGTGGCAGGGCCCAGTGGCAGCCAGGAGGTGGCAGGGCCCAGTGGCAGACAGGAGGTGGCAGGGCAAAGGAGAAGCACCAGATCCCAGGTGCCTCCCATCAGGCTTCACAAAAGAGGCAGGAGGGACAGGACCACCAGTGAGGCAGCAATGGCCCTTATTAAAGAGGCCCATGCCACCCTCAAGGAGCCCACATCCCCTGAAGAGGCCATTGCCGGCCTAGTGGAGGCTAAGTTCAAGGTGATGAGCATGGAGCAACGCCTCCTATGCGAACCCCTGCTCATCACCTTGCTCAACAAGGGGGTGATGGAGCAAATTACCCCCAATACCGCCATATGTGAGGTGGCCCAACTGACCCAACCTCAACCTCCACCTCCACCTTCCTCTTCTGCCCCACCCCCTTCTGCTACACCTCCACCTTCTGCCCCACCCCCTTCTGCTACACCTCCACCTTCTGCCCCACCCCCTTCTGCTACACCTCCACCTTCTGCCCCACCCCCTTCTGCTACACCTCCACCTTCTGCCCCACCCCCTTCTGCTACACCTCCACCTTCTGCCCCACCCCCTTCTGCTACACCTCCACCTTCTGCCCCACCCCCTTCTGCTACACCTCCACCTTCTGCCCCACCCTCTTCTGCTACACCTCCACCTTCTGCCCCACCCCCATCTGCTACACCTCCACCTTCTGCCCCACCCCCTTCTGCTACACCTCCACCTCCTCCTCCTGACAGGAGTACCCCTCCAGTGGGCCAGCCTCCAGCTAAACGAAGAAGGAAGGCTGCAGGAAAGGCTGCAGGAAAGGCTTCAGGAAAGGCTTCAGGAAAGGCTGCAGGAAAGGTTGCCAGGAAGAAGAGGAAGTGATGGCCTTGCTTCATTGTGGTCGCACTGGTCGGACAGAAGGCAGCCTGTTGTAGTACCACACACTTGGGACATATATCTCACCTGCTGCTGTTCCTGACCTCTGGGAGGCCAGCATCAGATTGTGTTCTGAAATGTGGGCCTTCTCAAGCTCCCAATTTTAGTGTCCACACAGGGTTGCTGTGTGCTCTGGGGTCCCTGGGATGCACAAATGGCAGCAGCTTCTCCAGCGCTGCCTTCTCTTTATTTAATTTATAAACATGAATAAATGTGTTTTTTGTTTAAGTTCATACTTGACTATGTGTATTTTTAAATAAAAAAAAACAAGCTTTGGAGTAAGCAGATACATTTGACTGACAATAAAAGGCACAGATATCACCCCCCCAAAAGAATAACTAAATCTGATTAGCTCAAAAACATGGTGTGAAATTTTAAAAATATAGATTAGAAAATTAAATGGGAGATCGCTATCAAAACATTGAGAAATTATAATTAACATCATTTTGAAAAATCTAACCATTTAAATTATTCCTAAAAACTTGCACGATATAATACACATAAATCTTATAAAGAGCAGCATGAAAAAGGTTAAAAATAAGGCAGAACTCTGTGTGAATATCAGCAGCAAAAGAAGGTCTCTCGTTTTGATTAATGTAACATTCTAACGAAGAATTCAATGCAGAACATTTAAACGATGAAATATTTATGAGCGTGACGAATGTGCTCTCTCCATTATGAAGGCTTGTTTTACCAGAAGATGCGCTCCCGTCTCATAGTTGCTTGTGAGCATGCGCGCTTTTGGAAGAGTCGTAAAAGCATACACACGAACCATTTTCTCGTCACAAAACAGGCCGACGAGAAACACGACGAGGAAATCTGGAATCCTGACGAGAAAATAGAGAGCAGGTTCTCTATTTTCTCGTCGAGATTCTCGTCAAGTTTCTCGTCGTAAAACCATACACACGAACGTTTTTCTAGACAAAAAAACTCTCGCGGCACTTTTCTTGACTGTTTTGGACGAGAAAATCGGTCGTGTGTACGAGGCCTTTGTGACAAAAAGTGAGATCTGCAAAATACTCACAATACCTCTCAGCAAATAGCTTGGGGTGTCTACTTTCCAAAATGGGGTCATTTGGGGGGGGGGGGTTGTGCCATCTGGGCATTCCATGGCCTCCGAAACTGTGATAGGCAGTGAGAAGTGAAATCAAAAATTGACACCCTTAGAAAGCCTGAAGGCGGTGCTTGGTTTTTGGGGTCCCGTACGCGGCTAGGCTCCCAAAAAGTCTCACACATGTGGTATCCCCGTACTCAGGAGAAGCAACAGAATGTATTTTGGGGTGTAATTCCACATATGCCCATGGCATGTTTGAGCAATATATCATTTAGTGACAACTTTGTGCAAAAAAAAAATAAAAATAAAAATTTTTCCGCAACTTGTGTCAACATATAAAATATTCCATGGACTCGACATGCCTCTCAGTATATAGCTTGGGGTGTCTACTTTCCAAAATGGGGTCATTTGGGGGGGTTTTGAACTGTTCTGGCATTTTATACACAACATTAGGAAGCTTACATCCACTCTTCTAACCACTTGAAGACAAAGCCCTTTTTGACACTTTTTGTTTACATGAAAACATTTTTTTTTTGCAAGAAAATTATGTTGAACCCCCAAACATTATATATATTTTTAAAGCAAAGGCCCTACAGAATAAAATGGTGGGTGTTGCATTTTTTTTTCCTACACAGTATTTGCGCAGCGATTTTTCAAACTCATTTTTTGGGGAAAAAATACACTTTTTTTTATTTTAATGCACTAAAACACACTATATTGCCCAAATGTTTGATGAAATAAAAAAGATGATCTTAGGCCGAGTACATAGATACCAAACACGACATGCTTTAAAATTTCGCACAAACGCGCATTGGCGACAAACTACATACATTTTTAAAAGCCTTTAAAAGCATTTACAGGTTACCCCGTTAGATTTACAGAGGAGGTCTACTGCTAAAATTACTGCCCTCGATCTGACCTTCGCGGTGATACCTCACATGCATGGTGCAATTGCTGTTTACATATGACGCCAGACCGACGCTTGCGTTCGCCATTGGGCAAGAGCAGGGCAGGACAGGGGTGCTTTTTTTTTTTTTTTTTTATTATTAATTTTGCTTTTTTATTTTATTTTTAAACTGTTGCTTCCATATTTATTTATTTTTATCACTTTTATTGTTATCTCAGGGAATGTAAATATCCCCTATGATAGTAATAGGTAATGACAGGTACTCTTTTTTGAAAAAACTGGGGTCTATTGGACCCTAGATCTTTCCTCTGCCCTCAAAGCATCTGACCACACCAAGATCGGTGTGATAAAATGCTTTCCCAATTTCCCAATGGCGCTTTTTATATCCGGGGGGGGACATTCCCTCCCACTGCTTGTAAAAGCAGTCCAGAGGCTAATTAGCCACTAGGATTGCTTTTACATGAAAGCCGGCCGCTGGCTGAAAAGAATGATACCAAGATGATACCTAAACCCGCAGGCATCATTCTGGTATAAACATTCAAAGTCCAGCAACATACCAGTACGTTGCTGGTCCTTGTTGGACATGTATTGTAATCTTTTTTTTCATGCAGCCTGTTGGCTGAACGAAAAAAAAAGATTGATCGGTGGGTATGCCCACCATTAGAACACCGCCCTTCATCCACCCACTTCTAATGATGGGCATACATGCACCATTTATATATGCCGAAGCATGGGGGCATCTTCTCGCAAAAGTTATGCCGCGTACACATGGTCAGACTTTTCCACGGGCAAGCCTCCGTCGGAATTTCGACCGTATGTACGCGGCATTAGGAGCAAAATCGCTCCTCCGCTCCTGCTGCCCCAATGCTTCGGCATATATGCTTTTTTTTTTTTAACTGTGGTGGTGAAATTACCTCCTACAGCACTGGAGTCGCAGGGATCAGGCCTGTCTCTGCGAACGCTGCAGTTATGTGTGTTGTGTTTTGCAAGTGACAGTGATCGATCGATACTGCACTTCGGTGGCCTGGGCTGGACGGAGGGGCAAAACGCAGGTGCTAGCAGGTATCTGGGCTGATCCCGCTAACACTGCGTTTTTGGGAACCCTAAACTGCTGGGGACGCTAGTATAGATCTGATCAGATCAGATATTGAGCTGATCAGATACTATACCACTAAGGGGGGTGTATGCTTCACGCGTGGGTGTTAGCGCTACTGGCACTAACCTGACGCTGCCTGGGGTGTGACGCAGACCCTCTCTGACGCTAAAACCTAACTGATATCACCCGCCGGGCGATCAGGGGGTTAAACCTTTATTGGGTTATATACGGCGGGTGCCCTGACACTATAAAAAGCAAACTAACTAACCAGCGTCACCCGTAACACTTATATGATGATCACTGGTGAAAGGGTTAACTAGGGGCAATTAGGGGGTTAAAACCTTTATTAGGGTAATATATGGGGGTACCTGACGCTATATAAAAACCTGACGGCGAACCTAAAAAAAAATTACTGGCTACCTATCGGCATCACCGACACTAAGACAACGATCATAAAAACGATTGCTTAGCGACAGTGGTGATAGGGGGTGAAAGGGTTACTTGGGGGGCGATCAGGGGGTTAAACCTTTATTAGATAATATATGGGGGTACCTGACGCTATAAAAACCTGCGGCGAACCTAAAAAAAATTACTGGCTACCGATCAGCATCACCGACGCTAAGACATCGATCAGAAAAATGATCGCATAGTGACGGCGGTGCTAGGGGGTGAAAGGGTTACCTGGGGGGTGATCAAGGGGGTTACACCTTTATTAGGTAATATATGGGGGTACCCGACGCTATAAAAACCTGCGGCAAACCTAAAAAAAATTACTGGCTACCGATCAGCATCGCCGACGCTAAGACATCGATCAGAAAAATTATCGCTTAGTGACAGTGGTGATAGGGGGTGAAAGGGTTACCTGGGGGGGGGCGATCAAGGGGGTTAAACCTTTATTAGGTAATATATGGGGGTACCCGACGCTATAAAAACCTGCGGCGAACCTAAAAAAAATTACTGGCTACCGATCAGCATCACCGACGCTAAGACATCGATCAGAAAAATGATCGCATAGCCACGGCGGTGCTAGGGGGTGAAAGGGTTACCTGGGGGGTGATCAAGGGGGTTAAACCTTTATTAGGTAATATATGGGGGTACCCGACGCTATAAAAACCTGCGGCGAACCTAAAAAAAATTACTGGCTACCGATCAGCATCGCCGACGCTAAGACATCGATCAGAAAAATTATAACTTAGTGACAGTGGTGATAGGGGGTGAAAGGGTTACCTGGGGGGCGATCAAGGGGGTTAAACCTTTATTAGGTAATATATGGGGGTACCCGACGCTATAAAAACCTGCGGCGAACCTAAAAAAAATTACTGGCTACCGATCAGCATCACCGACGCTAAGACATCGATCAGAAAAATGATTGCTTAGTGACAGTGGTGATAGGGGGTGAAAGGGTTATCTGGGGGGGTGATCAGGGGGTTAAACCTTTATTAGGGGGGGTTAGGGGGCTACACTGGACCTAAGACTAAACTTTGGTGACACTTTTACAGTCACAAATGTCACTGATTGCAGTGATCACTAAATAAATGGTCACTGCAATCAGTGACACTGTGACTGGGGGCTGGGGGGGGCTGGGGGGTGATCTGGGGGTGTCTGGGGGGGCGATTTATGTGCCTATGTGTCCTGGTGTCAGTGTAGTGTTGTGTGTACTAACCTGGCATCTTCTCCTGTACGGCGCTCGGTATATGTGAGCGCCCCAGGAGAGATGACATCACTTCCTCCTTCCTGGCAGGCAGGGGAAGCTCTCTCATTCGCCGGGAGCGATCGAGAGGGGGTGGCCGGAATCGAACGGCCGTCCCCTCATGCCGGATCGCTCCCGAAGGTAAAACGACCGCTCACTGTAAAGAAGGGGGGTCCGATCGGACCCCCCAACTATACAAAGGCAATCACGTATATATACGTGATTGTGCCTGTCGGTGCCATTCTGCCGACGTATATTTACAGTGGGCGGTCGTTAAGTGGTTAAAGCTGGATACGCATGATACAATTTACCAAAACCATATAACTTAGGAGTTCCAATTTGTATGCAATCAGGCAGGTTATATATTGTGCATTGACATAAGTCCCTGCCCACAAGGAACTTTGAAACTGCAAACTAGTGCAGGATATTTCAGGTGTTCAGCACTATAAACATGTGTATTTGACTTTAAACACTGATGCCATCCCCCTTCTCAATTATCACCTATCCCTATTATGTATCATCACCTTAACACTTAAAGGGGTTGTAAAGCTTCCCGTTTTTTCACCTTAATGCATACTATGCATTAAGGTGAAAAAACATCCGATGCTTACAGGCCCCCCAGCCCCCCCGTTTACTTACCTGAGCCCTCGAAAGTCCTGCGTCATGAACGGGCTGGCTTCTTGGTCCGGACTTCTCGGCTCTTTTCAGCTCTTCATTAGATAGATTGATAGCAGCGCAGCCATTGGCTTGCGCTGCTGTCAATCAACCCCAATGACGCGGCACGCCGGGGGGGGGGCGAGTCCTGTAGTTGGCGGCTATGGACGCCGAATACAGGACTCGGGAGCGCGCCCGCAAGGTAACCCCCTTGGGAGAGCGCTTCCCAGAGGGGGTTATCAGAAGCAGGGAGGAGCCGAGACAGCCGCCGAGGGACCACAGAAGACGAGGATTGGGGGAAACTCTGTGCAAAACAAGCTGCACTGTGGACGTAAGTATAACATGTTTGTTATTTAAAAAAAAAAAAATGTGAAGCTTTAGTATCACTTTTAACTACTCCCTCTCTCTAACCTTAACACTTCACTATCCCCTAAAATTAAAGTAGTTCCAAAGCCTTAAGGTTTTTTTAACTTCATGCATTCTATGCAAACCTGACAAACTTATCCCTTAAGCCTGGTACACACTATAGGTTTTTTCTGTTCAACGCAGCAGGTTTAACGAAAAAAAACTGTCAGCTCTGGTCAGAGCCGCTGTACTCACTATGCAAAGTAAGTACAGTAATCTCCCACCTGCACTGTTGTGTTCTGACAAGGAGATGCCCCCCATCGCCAGAACACTCCGATCATCGTTCTCCACCATTGGCTGAGAGCGCTGGTCGAATGTCGGCTGTTTTTTTTTTTTTTTAACCAGCAAATGTCTCCCGACATTTAGCCTGTGTGTACCTGGCTTTAGCCTCCTTAAAGCGAAGGTTCACCGGAATTTTTTTTTTTAAAAGCCAGCAGCTACAAATACTGCAGCTGCTGACTTTAAAAAAAAGGGACACTTACCTGTCCAGGTCGCCCACGACGTCGGCAGCCGAAAGCCGAGCTATGCTCGGCTCTCCACTTCCCCCGCCTCCAACCTCGGTGAGGGAATCGGGAACTGAAGCGCTGCGGCTTCACTGCCCGGTTCCCTACGGCGCATGCGCGAGTCGCGCTGCGCCGTCCTCACTGGTCTCCATTGTGTTCTGGGAGCCGAGTGTTTCCCAGAACACAATGGGGGGGGGGTGACGCGAAGGGGCGGGACTCCCGCGGGAGTCTGCACCCGGAAGTGGTGCAAATACCTGTTTTATACAGGTATCTGCACCCCCTTCCCCCTGAAAGGTGCCAAATGTGACACCGGAGGGAGGGGGGGTTCCGAAAAGTGGAGGTTCACTTTTGGGTGAACCTCTGCTTTAAGCTTAAAGCATACTTATCAGTTGATGTACCAGGACAGTACAAGCCTTGGACCTAAGGAATTGGTGCCCTGCCCATAGATAACTGTCCCAAGATGAAAAGTACCTGGCTAAAATAGTAGTACAAAAACTCAGTGAAATCGATTTTGAACCATTTAGTAGTATGAGATTAAAGCTGGCCATACACTAGTAGATGTTTGTACGAACATTCCTATGAAAATTCCGATAAGTACATTTGATGACTTGACAAATGTCTTTTGAAAGTACTTTAACATGTCGCTTGCTTTTAACATAAAGATGGCCATAGATGGGTCAGTTTTTTTCCTTCAACCAGTGAGTTCAACAAAAAATACTGACCCAATTCCCCCATCCACAAATTCAAGGTAAATGCGGAATCACTCCCTCTGAGATATTGTGTTCCGATGGCAGGGAGAGATCCCCACCATCAGAACACACTGATCAGCTATAGCTGGCGGTGCTGATTGAGCGGCGTTTGTCCGACAGGTTGGCTGCACAGAAGTCGATTGATAGATTGACTTCTGTACAATCAGGGTGCCCATACATGCATCGAAATTTGGCCAGTCCCTGCCGAACCGGCCAAATTTTGTTCTACGTATGGTATGGCTTAAGATTTTGGAGTGAATAGACATTACTAAACGAAAATCACATTCCCTGTTAAAAATGTATTTCTTCCAGAACAATTTTCCATACTGTTCGTTAGAATTTTCTCATCACTGTGGTCAAAAACAAACATTGATTTGATTGCACTAATGATTAGAAAATTTAATGCACATGCGTATAACATAAGATTTCAAAAGAAATTTCACTAGAGTAGCTAGCCTAACCCTTTGTTAACTGCCTAATTTGTAGCACAATGAAATCAGCAAGCAGTTACTTGTGGCTACTTAAGTCTAGTACACAATAGAGCTGCACGATTCTGGTTAAATTGAGAATCACGATTTTGTGCCTAGAATAAAGATCACGATTCTCTCCTCTTTCACATTATACAAAAAATATGCACAAATACAGTGTGACATAAAATATTGCAAGGACTGCCATTTTATTCTCTAGGGTCTCTGCTAAATCAAAATATATAAAAAAAATTGGGGTTCTAAGTAATTTTCTAGCAAAAAATACTGATTTTATTTGTAAGCAGGAAGTGTCAGAAAAAGGCTTAGTCTTTAACCACTTGCCGACTGCCGCACGCAGATATACGTCGGCAGAATGGCATGGGCAGGCACATGGGCGTAGCTGTACGTACCTTTAAATTTGTCGCCCAGTGGGCGCGCACGCCCACCGCGTGCCCGCGGGTCCCGGGAACTCGATGTTCCCATGCTGCCCGTGATTGCGGTCGGCAAAGGCAGGACAGGGGGATGCCTTTGTAAACAAGGCATTCCCCTATTCTGCCTAGTGACACTGTCACTGATGGCTATACCCCGTGATCGGTAACGGTCATCAGTGACATGTCACGTGTAGCCAGGCCCCCTAACAGTAAGAATCACTCCCTAGTACTGACTTAACCCCTGCAGCGCCACCTAGTGGTTAACCCCTTCACTGCCAGTGTCATTTTTACAGTAATCAGTGCATTTTTATAGCACTAATCGCTGTAAAAATGACAATGGTCCGAAAAATGTGTCAAAAGTGTGCGATGTGTCCGCCATAAAGTCGCAATCACAATAAAAATCGCTGATCGCCGCCATTACTAGTAAAATAAAAATTATTAATAAAAATGCCATAAAACTGCCCCCTATTTTGTAGATGCTGTAACTTTTGCGCAAACCAATCAATAAACGCTTATTGCAGGGTTTTTTTATACCAAAAATATGTAGAAGAATACGTATCGGCCTAAACTGAGGGAAAAAAACTTTTTTTATATACATTTTTTGGGGATATTTATTATAGCAGAAAGTAAAAAATATTGAATTTTTTTCAAAATTGTCGCCTTATTTTTGTTTATAGCGCAAAAAATAAAAACCGCAGAGGTGATCAAATACCACCAAAAGAAAGCTCTATTTGTGGGGAAAAAAAAGTTGTCAATTTTGTTTGGGAGCCACGTCGCACGACCGCGCAATTGTCAGTTAAAGTGACACAGTACCGAATCGCAAAAACTTAATAATGCTATAACTTAAACATCTGCTAGCATTATTATTTTTCGGATAAAGCTTAATAATGCTATAACTTAAACCTCTGTTATGGCTTTCAATAGGCTTTTATTTACAGTAGGCTTTTATTGCTATAATTGATGTGGAGAGCAGGTATTTTATATTATCAAGTTATACCACACAGTACTAGTTACTGTGAATTTGCTATATCATCTACCAGGCTTCCTAAATGTAGGATAAAGAAAGTCACCAAGTTCTGTCTCAGCAGCACTGGTACTATGGGGTGTGGTAGGATGGATGCAGACACAGCCTCCCCTCCTCCCTCATCTCTACATAATAGAAACATGGTCCCATAAGGAGGGGCAGTCACTGCACAATCATGATCCAGGCTGCCTTATAAAGCAGCTCACTGGAGCCACAGTCTTTCTATTCAGCATCCCAGAACAAGCAATACAAAGCATCTTTCCAGAGTACTAAAGGGCAGAGAGAACATATCTCAGAATGAGTCACTCTGGATTAAGATCCACATCATCCACCTCATACCGCCGCACTTTTGGGGCTCCTATTCTGTCTCCTGCGTCCTATTCCTCTTCCTCTAGGTTCTCAACTGCCAGGCAATATGCTAGCCCCTCTCCTGCTGCCTCTAGCCGTTCCTCATCCTCAGCCTTCAGAGTACGGTCCAGCACTCCAGTCCGAATTGGTCTGGATCGAATGGACTTCTCAGTGGCCGAAGCCCTCAATCAAGAGTTCCTGACCACCCGCAGCAATGAGAAGGCTGAAATGCAGGAACTGAACGACCGCTTTGCCAGCTTCATAGAAAAGGTTCGATACCTGGAGCAGCAAAATGCAGTGCTGGTCACAGAGATCAACCAAGCCAAGTCCAAGGAGCCCACCAGGGCAGCAGATCTGTGCCAACAAGAGCTCAGGGAGCTCCGCAGACAGCTGGATCTCCTAGGCAAGGACAGGGACCACATTCAGGTGGAGAGAGACAACCTGGCAGAAGACCTGAACCTGCTTAAGCAGAGGTGAGAGTCTCTGGGGTGGGCAGGGTGTGTGGATAACACTAGGCTCTTCAAAGGCATCAGCAGACCAATTCCCAGCACCATGTGCTATGTCTATTATTATGGATACAATTGATGTTACTATTTTTTAGGTACTTATATAGCATTTGCAATTATTATATTAATTATATATTGTACATCCACATCAGCCCCTGCTCTCAAGGAGCTTGCAATCTAAGGTCCCTAACTCACACTCATACATACACATACTCTAGCCAATTTGCACATAATTCACGCTAAATGGATGTAATTTACACCAGTTAGATGTGAGAATTACAGCTGTATGGGCATCACCTGTTATGCTATTTTTCTGTACACTCCAAGTTTGCTTGGACTGCTGGGATTTGCTGTTCCCCAACATCTGCACAAGTAAACTTAGAGCCTATTCACACAGGGGCGGCACGACTTTGGGGGCGACCCGGCAAGGCGATCTGAAGACGACTTCAGAGATGACTTGCAAAATGACTTCTGTATAGAAGCCAAGGCAAGTTGCCCCGAGTTGCCCCCAAAGTAGTACAAGAACTTTTTTCTAAGTCGGAGCGACTTGCGTCGCTCCTATTAGAACGGTTCTATTGAACAGAGCGGGACGCGACTTGTCAGGCGGCTGAGTCGCCTGACGAGTCACCCCTGTGTGAATGGGCTCTAATCAAGAGTTTTTTTTTTGTTTTTTTTTGTCCTGGTCCTATTTACAATAATCTCTTAATTTTATATAGTTTACCGGGTTAAAAATCAACTCTAGGTAGTTATGTAAACGCCTGTCAGTTTACTTTTAAATTATTTCGAAAGTAGTTTTATCCGTTTTTAGTTTGTCCATATACACTTTTGTTGTCATTGTTTTAGATTTTAGCTAGTGAAAGTTAAAATGTATGTGTTTTAGTCCTGTGTCTAGCTTTTTACAAGGAATTGGTCTCTAAACTGTCCATATACATATACTGTTTTAAACTGATAGTAAAGGTACTTATTTAGATGTCGTTATTGGCAGTCCATCATTTTTGGTCATTTTCTGGACAATATAATTGATACAGATGTTTTTAGGACTAAAAACATTAAAGACATACTAAATGAGAGTTATCCAGGCTAAATTTTTCATTCCCAAATGCTGTGTTTCAAACTATAATGTACCAAGTTTCATAAATCTTCTAAAGCGTGTTTTGTATTTGTTGGAAATTAGAAGTGCCTTTTGGAGGTCAGATCAATTCCTAACATCATTATTAGATAATTAGAATTAGCTAGTATAACTAATAGTACATGTGAAGGGATAGAATGTATTATTATTTCTCAAAAAAAGAAAAAAAAAATTCTCCTATAAAGAGTAATGTAATTTAACCTTTGGTTTGGATCTGAGATATTAGAATATGTAATAGGAGAGCACCCAAACATGCAACTGAAACAAACATTAGGTGCAAAAAGAAACTAAGGGGAGATAATAATCAGTAGTATCAGTCCTGAATGTAAAGATATCAGGGGCTAATATAAAATAAGCATGGTTTGACCTTTATCATCTATTCGGAACAAAAACAAAACGCGTGTTGTATTGATGTCTCTTCAGATAATACAGCGCTTATGTATACTTATTTTTGAATAGGTGCATTGTGAGAGAGCTTACACTGTATTGCATATCATTTCTAGGCTTTTCCTTCAGTAGCATTTCACCAGAGTTCATTTATTCATGGACCTAATACACAGGTCAATGTGAAAATGCCACTGGTGAACAACAACAACAACATTACTAAATTGCTAAAGGTATAAAAGTAGTATTATCAGAGTAATAACACAGCTGTCTGGCACCCTTGTGTGAAATGTATCATTTCAATATAAAAAAAAAGAATAGAAGAGAATGTGAAAAAAAAACAGGACTAAAGTTGTCAGTCTTCCCTCCATAGCTTTCCAGCCCTGAAAACCTGGCAATAAGGTTAGGGAAATAAAATGTTTATTCCTTTAATGTAATTTCTATAGTTTCTTCAATAAATCATGCACCAAGTATAGTTATTTTGGTACAGCAAGCATTTTTTGTATTCAAATTATTTAATTTTCTTTCATGGATCCTACAATTAATAAAAAAAACTGTCTAATCTAAATAACTTGTTACAAATGATCTGCTAAATTACCTATTCTGATAACTGAGAAGAGGAAATTGAACAACCTTATCACATCCCTGTCAGACCATGACCATGTGATGTAATGCATAAGGGAAAGAGCGCCCTCAACAGGTTAACCACTGACTGAGCAGAAACCTTCTTTATAAGGGTGTGGTTCTTCAAGCATATTGCAACAAGTGGAAAGTTGCTGTTTGTACAGTATATTACTTTCCCATCATCCACTCTAGCAGAGCTTGTACCATTTATGGAAAACAAATCATGAATGTATGGTTTGTAATAAAATATTTTTTTTTTACAACTGCATTTGTTTTTAAAGAAGTTTTACTTTATGCATTACATACTTCTTTTATGGGAGTTAAATTCCTCATTTACTTCTGAAAGTCATATTATAGCTAACATAAGCAGTACATCAGTGAAAAGTGAACATCTTAACACGTAAACTATAAATGGGATGTTGGTTTGTCTCCAGTAAGCCGTCAGAGAAGAGTTTTTCATAGATAGGAGGGGTCTGGTTGCCAGGCATCCTTTATCTCTTTGTTCTCCTCTTTTTCCCAGGGAAATGGTCTATCCTGGACCACCAAGTGGAAAGCTTTGCAACACTAGTGCAGTTTCATTACAAAATATGAAACAAATTACTTAGCGTTGGTGGTGAGCACAAGGGGGTGTAATTATTTTATTGGAAGGGTTATAATGTGCAGATATCCAAAGACACTAATCCCTTGGTCCAGTTCTTTAATTGTATCATAATTACAATTCATGTTTAATTGTGGTAAAATTATCTGAAATAAATCTCAAATGGTGCCAGAGTACTAAAGATGAGCTAAAACAAAGACAGGTTACATAAATTGAGGATGACAGAATAGTTGGCATGCATCCATTTCTCTGTCTGTGTAGACTCTCTTTTTGTGAAGTTGGACAGTTGAGAAGGACATGAGTGGTTTTCAGTGGACTTTTTGCATTAACGAAGAAGAAAATAATAGTGCATTGTCTGCACTGATGTGTTCAGTCTATTGCTAATAAGAGTTGCACATGCATTATGATATTCTTATAGCAATACAACTTGGAAAAAAATGAAAATCCATGGCAACTAATGCACTAATGCCCTGTACACACGGTCGTTTTTTTCATCGGAAAAATTGATCGTGTGTGGGCCCCATCTGACTTTTTCCATTGGTGTTAAAAAATAGAACACGTTTTAAATTTTTCCGATGGAAAAAATAATGATAGGAAATTATGATCATCTGTGTGGAACTCCAACGGAGAAAAAACCTACGCATGCTCAGAATCAAGTCGACGCATGCTCAGAAGCATTGAACTTCATTTTTCTCGGCTCATCGGAGTGTTTTACATCACAGCGTTTTGGACGGTCGTAATTTTGTCTGATGGTGTGTTGGCAAGACTGATGAAAGTCAGCTTCATCGGAATTCCGATGGAAAATTCCATCGGATTTTATTCCATCGGAAATCCGATTGTGTGTACAGGGCATAAAATGCTTTCTGTAAGGTTTAATAAACGGCATTGCACAAAATACTTTTTTTGTAAAAAACACAAAGTTATTTACTTAATAAACCAAAACACTTTATTCCAATAAATGCTCTGGATGTTTTTCTATGTTGTATAGGTCCACCTCACTGATTTACAGATCTGCACCAAAGCCAGCCAAGGGCAGGATGAACATTGACCTAACCATAATGTTTTATATCTTAGCAGAGATAAGAATTGGAAAATTGTTGGAAAGTCATTTTGGATCAAATAAAGGAAAGCATCTCTTCCTTTGTTATTTCCTTTCTCATCTTATCAACGTGCTAATGAAATATTTCAATAAAACCTTTCCATTCCATTACATACTTTATTTTATTTATTGCATTGCATGATTTGCCTGAATTGCAGAGAGAGGTGATGACGCCACTGGGTGTGTCTATGAGCAATTCAGACAAATCATGAAATTAAATGAACAAAAGGGGCGGGCTGGGGAGAAAAAGACTGGATGATAATGGATTTCCTCCAACCAGGAAAAGAAGAAGTGTACAGTGTGCAATGAGTAAGGAATTTCAATGAGTCTATGCAACTGCGTAAGACTTTAAACTGAAGATCAGCTAAAAAATCAGCTAAAAACATTTTTTTTCCCCTTCAGCTTTAATGACCTAACTTAGCTGTAACAAAATATGCCCCACTGGATCCTGAAGAAATCCTATGTGAAAAGATGACAGGTCCTCTTCCTGGTACTGAACTTATGGAGCTGAGGGAGTTCATAGCTTCAGGTTTCTGGGCAAAACTCAATAGAAGAAGCTCCCAATGAGAACCCACCCCCTCCTCCCCTCTTATCCATTGAGAAAAGCCTGTGCATTGTTTGCGCTGCATATAACACAATCTGGGAATGAGGGGAAGAATCTTGTCATTCACCAGACTTTCTTCCATTTACATATTGTGGTACAATCAGTGTGATCAATGCATAGGCTTTTCACAGTGGAGAAAGGAGGGGACGGGGTCCTCGTTGGGAGCTTCTTTTATTGAGTTCAACCCAGAGACCCAGTGCCAAAAGTTCAGTTCCAGGAAGAGGACAGTCATCGCTGCACAGAAGATTTCTAAAGGATCCAGCAGCCTGCATATCATGGGACATACTTCATTACAGGTAAGTTAGACCACTAAAGTTGCAGAGAAAAAAATGATTTTAGCTAAAGTTCAGTTTTAACAAAAGAATTGAGGAAATCATTCAGTCAGCCTATTTAATTGATATCTATCATATCTGCAGGTAGAAGCAGAGTGATATACATCAAGTTGTACCTCATAACAGAGCTGCTGATCCGCTTGGGTGCCCCCATAGCAAGCTGCTTGCTGTGGGGCACTCGACAGGAGGGAGGGGCCAGGAGTGCCAGCGAGGGACCTGAGAAGAGGAGGATCCGGGTTACTCTGTGAAAAACCACTGCACAGAGCAGGTAAGTAATGTTTGTAATTTTTAAAGAAATAAAAAGAGATTTAAAGTATCACTTTAAAGGTTAAGTTTGCCTTATAAGAAAAAATAATAATCAAACACCGCCAATTGCTCGATTATCAACTCTCTGCCTTCCCCCCTTCCGCGCTCCAGTGGGCTGTAGAGTGGGAGCAGATGTCTTAAGCCCTCAGCAGCTCCTTTGGGGGGCTGAGCCGGGTGCAGGTCCAGGCATGTGGGCAGATCCTGACCATATGGTTGTGATCTTCCCAGAGCCTGGACCGGCTCTGCAACGTCAGCCAACAGTGGGCTTCAGCCCGCTGTCTGCTGAAAACAGGTCACAGGAGTGCAGAACGGACTTCACTCCTGTGATCCACAGGAGAAGAACAGCCAAACGCGCTCTCCTTGAAGGGTTGGTAAACTGCAATATATTAAAAGTTAGCTTTTGGGTTTAGAAACAATTTTACAAAAACAAAGATGTTTAAATGATTAAATAATGCTAGAAGTCAACATAAACACAATTATTACAGCAGACAGGGAAAAGGGTCCATTTGTTGTTTTCTAGGAATGTGTACAGGCCTGGTTGGTATTCTTTCAGCACAAAGGGGAATTTTTTTTTTTTTTTTTTTATGGAAATCCCCTTTAATTGCAGCTGAGCAGCATTTGTTTCTCTCATATCTGTCAGTAGAGGAGACACCCCATGATATGGTACTGACTGAGGCAAGCAAGCGCAAACAGGCCTCTTTGTGAGTAACAAATGCCCAAAGCCTCCCAACATGACAAAATGCAAAGTCAAGATAACTACCGATGTTCCTGATTTACTGTACAAACATAATAGTCACATTTACTTTGCCCAGATAGTGCCAAAAATCCAAATTTTAGAACAAAAACACCTTTTTGCAAACATTTGTGGGTCTGAAAATCAGAACAAATCTGGGTAATGTGTTAAGCATCGTTGTTTGTTCATTTATGTTTACAGGCTGGACGAAGAAATGCACAAAAGAGAAGATGCAGAGAATAACCTTGTTCTGTTCAGGAAGGTAAGTCATATCTTAGAAGACTAGAGATATCAGCCAAGCAGCTCCTAGGTGCCTGGGGGCTCTATATACTGTATATGATATCAGTTATACACTATCTCTCTATCTATATATATTGTGTACAGGCTTGTGTACAGCAATAAAACCTGAACATGTTTCTATGTCAATTTGTTACAAATCATCACAGCTTACCAACATTTATGGACTTAAAAGAACAAACAAAAGAAATTCTATAGTAAGAAATTAAAAATTGGTTTGATCCCATCTAACTCCAGGAAAAATCTTGTTAGCAAATCAAAGGCTTTTTTGAATAATAAAATGTGGATTTTATTAAAAAATAAATCAATGCATGCTTGGGGGTGGGGGGTAAATAAGACAATAATATAAAAATGTAAAACACAGGAAATATAGAGCGATTTCTTTTCAGATTTCAGGCATTTTAGTGTAGCGGGTATTTGAATTATGTGAGGACTCTGATGGTGTGAGGTTCCTTGGGGCCCCTGGGTGGCGCTGTTGCCTGGGGCCGGAGTTGAACTCACACCGCGAACCGTGCCTTTTTGTCCTCCCCTGGAGCTGGTACAGTGGGGCGGGGAACCCACTGGGACGCAAAGGGAGAGGTCATAAAAGGGGCGGACGCCCTGTTTTGGGAGGAGAGTTGGAGGACGCGGCCGCACCCAGGCACCTTTAGCTTGGGTGCTGGCGTTCCGGTGTTCCAGGCCTAGGTGCCCTTGGCCTAGCTGGAGCAGGGATGGAGTCCATCTCAGGCACCTTTAGCCTGGGGTGAGGTACTATGGCGGATGCCTGGGGCTCAGTACCTTCGACTGAGTTCCGCGAGGGTGGAGGAATCCGAGGGGGCCCTAACTCCTTGGGTGCCCGTGTCTGAGTTTGTGAGGACTGGCGCGCAGTAACTTCTCTGAAGAGCCCGGCGCAGCATCGCAGGTGACAGAGAGGCCTCCACTTCTCCCTTGGACGGATTTCTTCCTCTGACAGGGGCAAAGTGAGCGAAGGTAAATTTACATTCTATATTACCTAGTCAGTGGCAGTGACTATTCACCACTGGTGACAGCACAGTGGGCAGCAGCAAGAAGGGAAATGATTGTGCCTCGATCTGTCCCCTCATTTTCCAAAGGAGAAAGATTGTTTTATTGCTTGGTAAGAAGAATAAAACTGAGTTGTACCTATTCACTGTGTGGAACTTGGTTTACTCAAGCAAAGGAGTCAGGGACGAAGGACTGGACTTGACTCTAGGACACCTACACACAGTGCCGATCCTGACCTCCCTGGGGCCCTAAGCAAAATTCTGCAAAGGGGCCCTCTACCTGACCCGTGAATAATGGGCGTTGTTTAAGCATAAATTGAACGTGGCTTAGAGAGAGAGAGAGAGAGAGAGAAAAAAGAGGGATGGAGGGACAGCAGGCCCAGATCCTACACCGCAATAGAAATATGAGTATTCCAGAAAGTTTAACAATCAGCAGATCAAGATTCTCCAAACACCTGGTGTTAGCAATTCAATCGTCCCGGCACCATGGTTGTTATGGTGTCAGGGTGATTACAGCGCAATATTTCTATTATTACATTGTAATATAAAATGAAATCATTCAACTCACCATAATGCAGAATCAGTGGGAGCCCTGATGTCACTGTCCCCAGCCAGCGGAGTGCCTCCTTACATGTCAGGTGTCCCCAGCCAGTGGAGTGCCTCCTTACATCTCAGCAGTCCCCAGCGGAGTGCCTCCTTACAACTCAGCAGTCCCCAGCGGAGTGCCTCCTTACATCTCAGGTTTCCCCAGCGGAGTGCCTCCTTACATCTCAGGTGTCCCCAGCGGAGTGCCTCCTTACATCTCAGGTGTCCCCAGCGGAGTGCCTCCTTACATCTCAGGTGTCCCCAGCGGAGTGCCTCCTTACATCTCAGGTGTCCCCAGCGGAGTGCCTCCTTACATCTCAGGTGTCCCCAGCCAGCGGAGTGCCTCCTTACATCTCAGGTGTCCCCAGCCAGCGGAGTGCTTCCTTACATTTCAGGTGTCCCCCCCAGTGCCGGCCTAAGACATTGTGCTGCCTGGTACCAAGAATTAAATGCTGCCCCCCCCAAAAAAAATTACGCCCACCAAAAGGATATAATTTTATATCATGATAACTTAAGAGGATCTGTCATGGCTCTATACATGCATGTAGCTGAATAAAGAGGACCTGTCATGGCTCTATTCATGTATAGGAGTATAAAGAGGACCTGTCATGGCTCTATACATGTATGTAGGAAAATAAAGAGGACCTGTCATGGCTCTATTCATGTATAGGAGTATAAAGAGGACTTGTCCTGGCTCTATACATGTACATACGAAAATAAAGAGGACCTGTCATGGCTCTATACATGTATGTAGAAGTATAAAGAGGACCTGTGTGTGGCCGCGATGTCAGCCGGCCACCCGCGATCGCTCCACAGAGAGCCAGAATGGGGATCTGTCAATGTAAACAGACAGATCCCCATTCTGACAGGGGAGGAGAGACAGATCTGCTGTTCCTAGTGATTAGGAACAGAGATCTCTCTCCTCCTTCAGTCAGTCCCATCCCCCCAGTTAGAAACACCTCCCAGGGAACACATTTAACCCCTTTCCTGCCAGTGACATTTACACAGTAATCAGTGCATTTTTATAGCACCAATCGCCGTATAAATGTCACTGGTCCCAAAAATGTGTCAAAAGTGTTCGATCTGTTCACCGCAATGAAACAGTCTCACTGAAAATCGCAGATCGCCGCCATTACTAGTAAAAAAAAATATTAATAGAAATGCCATAAGTCTATCCCCTATTTTGTAGACGCTATAACCTTTGTGCAAACTAATCAATATACACTTATTGCGTTTTTTTTTTTACCAAACATATGTAGAAGAATACATATTGGCCTAAACTGATATAGAAATACCACCAACAGAAAGCTCTATTTGTGGGAAAAAAAGGACGTAAATTTTGTTTGGGTACACCGTCGCACGACCGCACAATTGTCAGTTAAGTCGACGCAGTGCCGTATCGCAAAACAAAATTAGTGAAGTGCATCATTTCTATTATTACATTGTTATATAATATATAAAATAGTTCAACACACCATAATGCCGAATCAGTGGGAGCCTGAGCGTGTCTCTTGCCAACGTCAGCTGGCACCAGATGCGGATTGTCACTTGCCACATGTTGCGGATTGTCACTTGCCACGATGCCACCTGCCACACATTGCAGATTGACACTTGCCACTTCACCTGCCACATGTAGCGGATTGTCACTTGCCACAACGCCACCTGCCACACATTGCGGGTTGTCACTTGCCACACGTTGCGGATTGTCACTTGCCACGACGTCACACATTGCGTTTTGTCACTTGCCACAACGCTACCTGCCACACATTGCAGATTGTCACTTGCCACTTCACCTGCCACATGTAGCGGATTGTCACTTGCCACAATGCCACCTGCCACACATTGCGGGTTGTCACTTGCCACACGTTGCGGATTGTCACTTGCCACGACAGCACACATTGCGTTTTGTCACTTGCCACAACGTCACTTGCCACACATTGCGGATTGTCACTTGCCACTTCACCTGCCACATGTAGCAGATTGCCATTTGCTGTGTCCCAGCAAGTGAAGGCAGGCAGGAGAGAGATGACAGAGAAGAGGCGGGGGGTCTGCTGACAGAGAAGAGGGGGGGTCTGCTGACAGAGAGGAGGGGGGCAGCTTACATTGAGGAGGGGGGCAGCTGACATTGAGGAGGGGGGAGCGGCTGACATTGAGGAGGCGGGGGGTGGCGGCTGACATTGAGGAGGGGGGGTGGCTGACATTGAGGAGGGGGGGGTGGCGGCTGACATTGAGGAGGGGGGTGGCAGCTGACATTGAGGAGGGGGGCGACTGACATTGAGGAGGGGGGCGGCTGACATGGAGGAGGGGGGGCGGCTGACATGGAGGAGGGGGGGCGGCTGACATTGAGGAGGGGGGGGCGGCTGACATGGAGGAGGGGGGGCGGCTGACATTGAGGAGGGGGGGCGGCTGACATTGAGGAGGGGGGGTGGCTGATATTGAGGAGGGGGGGCGGCTGACATTAAGGAGGGGGGGCGGCTGACATTAAGGAGGAGGGGGGGCGGCTGACATTGAGGAGGGGGGGCGGCTGACATTAAGGAGGGGGGGCTGACATTAAGGAGGAGGGGGGGCGGCTGACATTAAGGAGGGGGGGGGTGCGGCTGACATTGAGGAGGGGGGGGCGGCTGACATTAAGGAGGAGGGGGGTGGCTGACATTAAGGAGGAGGGGGGGCGGCTGACATTGAGGAGGGGGGGTGGCGGCTGACATTGAGGAGGGGGGGCGGCTGACATTGAGGAGGGGGGGCGGCTGACATTAAGGAGGGGGGGCGGCTGACATTAAGGAGGAGGGGGGGCGGCTGACATTGAGGAGGGGGGGCGGCTGACATTGAGGAGGGAGGGCGGCTGACATTGAAGAGGGGGGGCGGCTGACATTAAGGAGGAGGGGGGGCGGCTGACATTGAGGAGGGGGGGTGGCGGCTGACATTGAGGAGGGGGGGCGGCTGACATTGAGGAGGGGGGGGCGGCTGACATTAAGGAGGGGGGGCGGCTGACATTAAGGAGGGGGGGGCGGCTGACATTAAGGAAGGGGGGGCGGCTGACATTGAGGAGGAGGGGGGGCGGCTGACATTGAGGAGAGGGGGGGGGGGCGGCTGACATTGAAGAGGGAGGGGGCGGCTGACATAGAGGATGAGAGAGACGGACCTCAGGAGATGGGGTGACACTCGGCGAGTTAGGAGCACGCCCCCCCCCTTTGAGCCCTTCTATAGCTCAGCAGCGGCGAGGGGGAACAAATTAGAGGCGGAGCCGGCCGGCTACAGTGAGCTGCGGCACCGCCCACCTCTTTCCCCCACAGGTCACAGTCTCAGATGACAGACAGGCCGGGGGCGGGGGTGGGTGGCGCCGCAGCGCTATTTCGGAAGGATCCCTCCCTTCTCATCCAGGTCTTCGGCAAAATGGCGGCCGGCGGAGACATTATGCCGGCTGCGGACCTCTAGCGGCGGCGGCGGGGCCCCGAGTATTACTCGGGGCCCTACGCAGCTTGCGTAGTCCGCGTATAGGGCGGATCGGCCCTGCCTACACAAAAGCCCAATCTCTGCCCTTCACCTCCCAGTTACGGAGGACATGGGCCGTGGTGTGTTTCTCTCTCTCTCCCAGGTACCCCTAGACAACAGCCATATAACCACCAAAGAAAGAGAGAGAGAGGTGAGGCCGCTACATTTACATCAGTATTCTTATTGTTCATTTATGTTTTCTGTTTTGTCTGAGCACCTTTAATAATAATTTCCTGGGTGGCATCCTGAAAATTTTGCATGCTGTATATATCAAATATCTAATCCATAGACAGTACTATAATACAGGGAGGATTTTCTTTTGAGGGGGCCAATACTTTCATCTGCAATGGAGCAGAGGAAAAGTTGGGTTGCTGCTTGTGCTGAGGAAGGAATAATGCAAGTTGTGGTGCAGATATCTCTATCCACATTGTATATGCCATTCTATAACAAGGCTAAATGCAAAATACATAAATTACAGTATATGTACAGTATATAGAAAGCATACTGTATATCAGCAAAGTCATAAAAAGACAAATCAAAATGGGATGAAAAAGATCACTATCAAGTTGCCTACTACTTGTCCAAGCAAGATAGAAGCTTACCAGTATGGTAGATAAGTAATCTCTTTGTTGGTTATCTTGTAGGATGTGGATGATGCAACCTTGTCTCGTCTAGAGCTAGAAAGAAAGATTGAGTCCCTAATGGATGAAATTGAATTCCTGAAGAAACTTCATGAGGAGGTATGTATGAGAACATGTCAATATGAATACAGCTGGGTATACACATTCAGTTGTTTTTTTTTTCATCCAATCAGCAGGCTGTAAAAAAAAAACCTGACAGATTCCTGCATCAACAAAACAATTTGTGATGCTGGGATCTATCCTACTGCGCTATTATATTACCTCCTCCAGAATACACTGATCAATGCTTGCAGCCATTGGCTGCAAGCACTGATCGAATGCTGTTTTTTCAGCAAGACTTTTCGAAAGAAGCCCGTGGGTTAGAGTAGACCAGCTTCTGTTGAACAGAGAGCGGTACACATGTATTGAAAGTTGGCTGCTTCCAGCTCAACTAGCTGACTTCTTGTACATGTGTACCGGGCTTTAGAATTGTGCAGATATTTATAAAACTAGCACAAAATAAAAACAGGCAATTTCCTAGTTTTACTAAAAATATGCATTCTCCAGAATGATATTCCTGGTATAATACTATAATACTTTTACTTTTTCACATTTCACTTAAATTAAAGAGGAACTTCACTCCTCCCATACATTTTTTTATTTTCCCACTTACCTTGTCCACTTGGTTGTCCTCAAAAAACATACTCACACACCCAGCGAATCTGGCATTGTCCTCCTGATCCTGCTCTACCATCTTCCTTTTTGAGATCATCAGGAATCGGCTGTCTCTTCCTGGTTCAGGCACCCGGCCACCGGATGATCATGTGCCAGGTTTGCCCTCCACCAACCATTATGTTGAATGCAATTGAAGCTGATGGCTTCTGCGGTGTGATGTACATGTCCCAGGAAGCTTCAAGAGAATAGAGGTGGGAGAAATGAGTAAAAGTGTAAAAAAAAAAAACTTTTTCAAATTGTGGAGGGTTATAAATTGTAGTTAGGAAAAAAGTTTTAATGTTTTTTTTTAATAGGACTACTATTATAGTACTGAAGAAGACTGGAAAGGCAAGACAAGTTTGACCAAATAACTATTTGGTCAAATGGTTATATTCTAACAATTTTTTCTACTATATACTGTTGCTTGTACGCACATACAGTAAAGACATACTTACATAAATCAGGCATACCAGAGAAGCATTATTCTTACCAATGCTATAATCAGGCAAGGTTTCAAGAATTGCAATACAAACAGTGCAGACAAGGGGAATCGGCAAACATTGTAACTTAGCTAAAGCCAGAAAGTCCAGGTCCAATAACCTGAACTTTCTGGAAGTCCAAGAACCCGTTGCTGTGGCTTAAAAAGGCAAAAGCACAGGTTCACTTTGAAGATACAATGATTTAACAGTCATTGATAGATAAAAAAAAAATGGTTTTAAAGACAATATAACCTGTTACATTCTATAATCTCATGTTGTGTATTAAATCTTTTTAATATGAAGGAACTTCAAGATGCGCAAGTGTCAGTGCAGGCTCCAACCGTACGCATGGAAATTGAAGCTACAAAGCAGCCGGATCTTACATCTGCGCTTCGTGATATTCGTAGCCAATATGAGAGCATCGCTGCCAAGAATCAACAAGAATCTGAGGAATGGTACAAATCTAAGGTATGAGGGAGAAACCAAACATGAGAGATAGATGCAAAGACAGGGTAATATAGGTTTTCATATATGACACAGAGTAATGAACCGAGAATTATTATATAATAATGTATGTAGTGCTTATAATTCTCTAAGACAGTACTGTATATCACTGGCTCAAGTTCTATGGCACAAAAGTGTCCCTGGTGAATATTTTTAAAACAATCATAACCATTAGACATGTGCAAAAGGAAAAAATGTGTTTAGTTTTGTTTCGTTTTAATTTGTTAATTAATTAATTTTCTTTAGTTAGATTCGTTAAATCCGTTAAATTCGTTTTCGGATTTCGTTCCGTTTTCGACCGAATTCGTAAAAACGCTCGGATTCGAAAATATTTCGACCGGATTCGAAAATATTTCTACCGGATTCGAAATCATTTCAACCGCATTCGAAAACAATTAGAATAGAATCGAAAATATTGGAAATAATCAAATAGAAAAATAATAGAACAGAATAGAATAAAATACAATATATATTATATTTTATTCTATTCTGTTCTATTTTTTTTTCTAGTCTATTTTCTATTTCTATTCTAATCTTTTCTAATTGGAATTCGAAAAATCGGTCGCATTCGAAAATATTTCAACCAAATTCGAAAATATATCTACCGGATTCGATAATATTTCAACCGGATTTGAAATTATTTCAACCAAATAGAAAAGATTATAATAAAATAGAAAATCAGATAATAGACTAGAAAAACAATAGGACAGAATATATTATATTTTATTCTATTCTGTTCTATTTTTTTTTCTAGTCTATTTTCTATTTCTATTCTAATCTTTTCTAATTGGAATTCGAAAAATCGGTCGCATTCGAAAATATTTCAACCAAATTCAAAAATATATCTACCGGATTCAATAATATTTCAACCGGATTTGAAATTATTTCAACCAAATAGAAAAGATTATAATAAAATCGAAAATCAGATAATAGACTAGAAAAACAATAGGACAGAATATATTATATTTTATTCTATTCTGTTCTATTTTTTTTTCTAGTCTATTTTCTATTTCTATTCTAATCTTTTCTAATTGGAATTCGAAAAATCGGTCGCATTCGAAAATATTTCAACCAAATTCGAAAATATATCTACCGGATTCGATAATATTTCAACCAAATTCGATAATATTTCAACCGGATTTTAAATTATTTCAACCAAATAGAAAAGATTATAATAAAATAGAAGAACAGATAATAGACTAGAAAAACAATAGGACAGAATATATTATATTTTATTCTATTCTGTTCTATTTTTTTTCTAGTCTATTTTCTATTTCTATTCTAATCTTTTCTAATTGGAATTCAAAAAATCGGTCGCATTCGAAAATATTTCAACCAAATTCGAAAATATATCTACCGGATTCGATAATATTTCAACCAAATTCGATAATATTTCAACCGGATTTGAAATTATTTCAACCAAATAGAAAAGATTATAATACAATAGAAAAATAGATAATAGACTAGAAAAACAATAGGACAGAATATATTATATTTTATTCTATTCTGTTCTATTTTTTTTCTAGTCTATTTTCTATTTCTATTCTAATCTTTTCTATTCAAATTAGAATTCATTCTATACAAAATTCGAATGTCGGAAAAAAAATTATATATATAACCATCTTCCGAAATTCGAATTTAGTATATAATGATTTTGATTTAATAGAAAAGATTTGAATAGAATATAAAAGAATAGACTAGAAAAAAATAGAACAGAATAGAATAAAATATAATATATTCTGTCCTATTGTTTTTCTAGTCTATTATCTGTTTTTCTATTTTATTATAATCTTTTCTATTCGGTTGAAATAATTTCAAATCCGGTTGAAATATCGAATTTGGTTGAAATATTAACGAATGCGGATGAAATATTATCGAATTCGGTAGATATATTTTCGAATTTGGTTGAAATATTTTCAAATGCGACCGTTTTTTTCGAATTCCAATTAGAAAAGATTAGAATAGAAATAGAAAATAGACTAGAAAAAAAATTAGAACAGAATAGAATAAAATATAATATATATATATTGTATTTTATTCTATTCTGTTCTATTGTTTTTCTATTTGATTATTTCCAATATTTTCAATTCTAATCTATTCTACTCTAATTGTTTTTCAAATTCGATTAGACTAGAATTCTTTTCTAATTCGATTCGAATTTCGTCCGTGGTTTTTCGATTCGAAACGTTCGGATGCGGTTGAATTTGTTAGCATTGTAATTCGTTAATTCGGATGCATCCGAACGTCCGACTAATGAAAATTTGTCCGAATTTCGATTCGGAACGAAACGAAATGCACATGCCTAATAACCATAAGCAGATTGCTTAAAGTAAGCCTGCACTCACAAAATACGTAGACTGCCATTAAACTTGCTCCAGGTCACTGACTCAAAAAGGTTTGAGGCTAGCCAGAGCTCTTTTTAAAGGCTTGCAGATTGATTTTAAGGCATTGGAACTCCACGGATCCCCCTACAGTAAAAGAGTAGATATCTCAAATGGGAGACACCCTACGTTTTGAACGGTATATATGGGCTGTTATGGGTAATTTGATAGATTGTGGGACCCTTGGCTGGTCTAGCCCCGGTTGAACTTGTGTTAAATCGTTTATTAATTGGATAAAATGTATATTGCTATTGCTTCTACCAATGCTTGTGGGGGTGGACGGGGCGTTCTTTTAGTTTCACCGAACTCTCTGACATGTGTTAATCTGCGGAGATGGCTTCTGCTGCCTTGTATGTAGTCTGCTGAATTGGCGACATTCATACTATCAGTACTGTGAACAAACTCTGGAATTGATGCTGTTATATTTCTCTGTTCAATAAAGTTTTCTTTCTGGAAAAAAAAAAAAAGGTTTGAGGCTAGAGACAGCCAAGTAACTGGCATTTTCAGAGGGGGACAACAAGCCTTGATCTTTTATTCAATCTTAGGACACGTTTCCTGTAATTAAGATTTTATAGTTTAAATGTTTGTCAGCCATAGATAATCTCAAAACACAGCCTTTGTGTGGCAATGTAGCTTAGAGATCACTAATCAAGATATACATTAATTAGTTTTTTTGCTTATCATAGTACCAATGACGTACTCCGTGGGGTGCATTTATAAAAAAATGTGGATGACAATCTGCCTAGTAAAAGACATTAATTTGGTGGGAATGGGGCAAAAAAAAAAAAAAATAGTGTTATTAGGCAATTTCTTATGCTGCACAATGTTTTTCGATGATTTAAAATGGAAAATAAAGCACTTGCCCACCAGATGGAGCTTAGTATTGTGGGAATTTCCTATGATAATTAGTACCATCTTGTGGCCAAATTATAATTTTTTCATTTAAAATAATAGAAAAACATTCACCAGCACAGATAATAACCTAATAACATTTGTTTGCTCCATGTGCACAATAAATGTATATGCACTTTCCCTGGGTGAATTGCTATGCATTTAAAAAAAAAAAATACTGCCCTTTGTGTATGTTAAAGTTATATTGTTACAGTTTTTACAGCTTTTTATTACTATTGGCTCTCTGAAGGCTCTGAAAGACAGCAATACCAGTGGTGACATCAGTGAACACCTCATAGACATCAATACTTTTCAAATGATTTATCAAAATCACATTAATAATATATTAACATATATATTTTTTCACTCCTATGAAACAGTTTGCTGACCTGTCAGATGCTGCAACCCGCAATAATGAAGCATTGCGTCAGGCCAAGCAGGAGATGAATGAATCACGACGTCAGGTTCAGAGATTGACTAGTGAGGTCGATGGGTTGAAAGGAACAGTAAGTAATCTTTTGATAGAAGTTACGTTTTGGGTAAATAATGGTGACTAAAGCTGCGTACAGATGATTGGTTTTACAGATGAAAACAGTCCGATGGATTTTTTTCATCGGACAAACCGATTGTGTATGGGCCCTATCGGTCTTTTTTCCATCTGTGTTAAAAAATAGAACATGTTTTAAATTTTTCCGATGGATAAAAAACCGATAGCAAAATCCGATCGTCTATGAGCAAGTCCATCGGTTAAAAAACCCACGCATGCTCAGAATCAATTCGACGCATGCTCAGAAGCATTGAACTTAATTTTTCTCGGCTCATCGGAGTGTTTTACGTCACCGCGTTTGGAACGGTCGTTTTTTTGACTGATGGTGTGTAGGCAAGACTGATTGAAGTCAGCTTCATCGGTTTTCCGATGGAAAAATCCATCGGTTTAAAAACCATAGGAAATCCGATCGTGTGTACAGGGCTTAACATTCCCAAAATGAAGTACCCAAAGCCTTGATGTTGGATATCTTCTCTGTAATATAACCTGTAATCCTTTGCAGAATGAAGCTCTGCTGCGTCAGATGAAGGACATGGAGGAACAGTTTGGGTTTGAAGCAGCAAATTACCAGGATAATATTGGACGACTAGAACAGGAGGTGCAGCATATGAAGGAAGAAATGGCACGCCACTTGAGGGAATACCAAGACCTGCTCAATGTTAAAATGGCATTAGATATTGAGATTGCAACCTACAGAAAACTCCTTGAAGGCGAAGAAAGCAGGTGAGATGAAGTGTACAACCTACAAACACCTAAAAAGTATTCTACCTAATGATGTCTCTACTGGTATAGTCTGCCTACTTATAACATGGGTGGGACACTAGAAATGATGCTAAAAGATCACAATTGCAGTATTTAAAGGGTATATAAATGGGAACAATAATTCAAGCGATAGAAATTAACTGTATAAATTGCAAATATTAAGAGCTTTAAATCCTATGAACTATGAATTCACAGTTTCTAGAATTTGCTCTAACCAATTACTCTTTAATCAAATATCATTAAACATATATATATTACACGCACACAAATATTGATAAAATCATGGGAATGTTGGTGGCAGAGGGCAGGGTGGTAGGATGTCAGAAGTGGTGTATGGGGATGATGATAGTGGGTGGGGTGGTAGGAAGCTGGCACTATGGTACAGGGGGTGAAGATTACAGGGGGGGGTAGGATGCCAGGCACAAGGGGATAATGATGAGGATGGAAATGATGATGACAGGGACTGGGGTGGTAGGAAGCTAGCAGAGGGGTGCAGGAGGGGTGAAGATGACAGGGGTTGGGGTGGTAGGATGCCAGGCACAGGGGGATAATGATGAGGATGGAGATGACGATGACAGGGACTGGGGTGGTAGGAAGCTGGCAGAGGGGTGCAGGAGGGGTAAAGATAACAAGGGGGTGGGGTGGTAGAATGCCAGGCACAGAGGGTTTTTCGATAAGGAGTGAGATGACAATGACAGGGAGTGGGGTGGTAGGAAGCTGGCAGAGGGGTGAAGATGACAAGGGGGTGGGATGGTGGGATGCCAGGCACAGGGGGACAATGATGATGATGGAAATTACGATGACATGGAGTGGGGTGGTAGGAAGCTGGCAGAGGGATGCAGGGGGGGTGAAGATGACAGGGGTGGGGTGGAAGGTTGCCAGGCACAGGGGGATTATGATGAGGAGCGAGATGACGATGACAGGAAGTAGGGTGGTAAGAAGCTGGCAGAGGGTGCAGGAGGGGTGAAGATTACAGGGGGTGGGGTGGTAGGATGCCAGGCACAGGGGGATTATGATGAGGAGCGAGATGACAGGGAGTGGGGTGGTAGGAAGCTGGCAGAGGGGTGCAGGTGGGGGGAAGATGACAAGGGGGTGGGGTGGTAGGATGCCAGGCACAGGGGGATAATGATGAGAATGGAGATGACGATGACAGGGAGTGGGGTGGTAGAAAGTTGGCAGAGGGGTGCAGGAGGGGTGATAAGTATGACAGCAGGTAGTGTGGTGGGATGCCAGGAACAGGGGGGACGAGGAGGATAAGGATGTAGGTGGCATATCACATGCCAGATGGCTTAAATATCATCAAGGCTGTGTGTGAGGTCACAGGCAGCGGTGATTTTTGGGGCGCCCTTGGTGCCAGTGTCAGCGTCGGGCAGCAGGACCATCGTGCAGTACCTTGAGGCTCTGGCTGGCAGACTGGCTCCTCGATCATTGCCGGGCAGCGGTGCCAGCTCTGGCAGGTCCATTGTGGAGAGTAGATCAGGGAGCTGCTCGGCCGCTACAGGTGCAGGCATTATCCCAGTTCTGCACATGGCAGAGAATCACGGAGCACGTGAGAAGGGGCAGAGCCATGGGAGGGGAGTAGTCAGAGCCACCCACTGACCCTGGGACCTCAGGCAGTGCAGAAGGGGTTAGTCCTAAACAGGGAAACCTAGTGGCATGCACTGCGTGCCCTGCGTTAAGGACGACACTGGGGACACTGACTGGGGGACATTCCCTTCAACTGTAACACACACATTCGGCAAATTAGATGGTCGCGAGGCCCCTGGGAGTGCGAGGCCTTAGGCGACCACCTAATTCGAGAGCTGCCCCTGTACTGTAGTATATTTTTCACTTGGAAGTTTTTGTTGAACAGTGAATCTAAAAAAAATGGTGATGCGACTTTAAAACCTGTAAATGCCTGCTGTACAATATTTCACATATAGATTTGTAGGCAGTTCCTTTGGGGGCTTTTTTTCCCCCAGACAGTGCATGTAGCATCCCTGCTGACCAAAAACCAATTTCAGAATATATGATATGCAGGGGACATTATGTCAATGAATTCATATAGGTCTGAGCTTGCTTAGAGAACCTGTAAATCTCAGAAGAATGGCCAGGCATAAAAAACTGTAAGCTGATTTTTTGCCATTGAATTGTCTTTTATTGCTGGTAAAAGCACTCTGATTAGACAGGGGGATGGTGGAATGTATTTAAATTGAATCTAAAGGATTTTTTTTTAACCACACAAAGACTTTTTCTGGCACTTTTTGTTTACAAGTTTAAATCAATATTTTTTGCTAGAAAACATTAACAAAACATAATTTATAATTTTTTTTAGCAGAGACCCTAGGGAATAAAATGGGGATTATTGAAATTTTTTATGTCACACAGTATTTGCACAGCGGTTTTTCAAATGTAATTTTTGGGGAAAAAATACACTTTAATGAATTAAAAAAAACAATATATGCCCCAAATTTTTTTTGTAACGCATGAAAGATGATGTTACACCAAGTAAATAGATATCTTAACATGTCACACTTTAAAATTTCACACTCTTATGGAATGGCCACAAAAATCTCCATAGGCAATGCTTTAAAAAGTTTTACAGGTTACCTGTTTAGAGTTACAGAGGAGGTCTAGCGCTAAAAGCTAAAATTATTATTACATTTCGTGGCGATATCTCACACGTGTGGTGTAAACAACGTTTACATATGCGTGCATGACTTATGTATGCATTTTCTTAGAGAAAGCGGAGCTTTAATTATTATAATTTTTTTAAATCACTTTTATTCCCATTACAAGGAATGTAAACATCCCTTGTAATAGAAAAAAGAATGACAGGTCCTCTTTATGGAGAGATCTGGGGTCAAAGAGACCTCAAATCTCTTCTTTACTTTTAAAAGCAAAGCAACATAAAAAAAATAAAAAAATATTTTTAAAGCAAAAGAATAATGTGTTTATTTCCACCCTGGACCGGAAGTGACAGCAGGAGCCGATGAATTCCACCTTTAGAACCACTTTAAGAAGTCAGACCCCAGTGATAAAGTGAAACTGTGGAGCCCATAAACTTTGTGCTGTCTACCCTTAGGCTGGACTTTAGAAATATGTTCACTTTAATGATGAAATGGGCAATACTGAGCCTAATAAACAGGACAGCGCACAGATCTATTGTGTCCTGTCACTTATGACATCAATGAAGAAATTCAGATTAAGCAGCATGGCAACAATAATACATAATTGGTTGCTATATAGGCTACTACACACTAAAAACGTTTGTACTTTTATTAAAGATACCCATATTATATATATTAGTAGAAAACGATGGTAAACTGTTTATAAATCTTTATTCATACAGATATAAAAAAAAAATATGTATCTTCTAATGACACTTGTCTTGTATTTCAGGATTACTGTCCCCATTCACTCAATGACATCTTATAGTATTAAAAGTCCAGGTTAGTAATTCTGAATACACTAATACATCTCCATGTATATTAAAACATCTGCTGTAATGAAAGTGTGGGTTTCAACTGCTTTGAAATCATTCTTTAGACCAAATGTCAATAAAAAAAGTTGAAGGTGGACATACACTGGACAATCAGAGAGAGAGAACAGATGAAGAAAGTTACATTTAATTGATTTTACAAAAGGACAAGAAAGCCATATTTTAAATATGTGAATGACATTTAATTTCTTTGCATTGCACATCATCGTTTTAATTTATAATTACAATTTATAAAGTTACATTGCCTTGAAAAAGTATTCATATAGATTGAACTGTTCCACATTTTGTCACGTTACAACCAAAAACTTAATTGTATTTTATTGGGATTTTATGTGATAGACCAACACAAAGTGGCACATAATTGTGAAGTGGAAGGAAAATTATAAATGGTTTTCAATTTTTTTTATAAATAAATATCTGGAAAGTGTGGAGTGCATTTGTGTTCAGCCCCTTTACCCTGATACCCATAACTAAAATCTAGTGGCACCAATTGCCTTCAGAAGTCACATAATTAGTAAATAGAATCCACCTGTGTGTAATTTAATCTCAGTATAAATACAGCTGTTTTGTGAAGCCCTCAGAGTTTTGTTAGAGAACCTTAGTGAACAAACAGCATCATGAAGGCTGAGGAACACACCAGACAGGTCATGGATAAAGTTGTGGAGAAGTTTAAAGCAGGGTTAGGTTATAAAAAAATATCCCAAGCTTTGAACATTTCACGGAACACTGTTCAATCTATCATCTAAAAATGGAAAGATGATAGATTGAACAGTGTGAATGGCACAACTGCAAACCTACCAAGACATGGCCGTCCACCTAAACTGACAGGCCGGGCAAGGAGAGCATTCAGGGAAGCAGCCAGGATGCCCATGGTAACTCTGGAGGAGCTGTAGAGATCCACAGCTCAGCTGGGAGAATCTGTCCACAGGACAACTATCAGTCGTGCACTCCACAAATCTGGCCTTTATGGAAGAGTGGCAAGAAGAAAGCCATTGTTGAAAGAAAGCCATAGGAAGTCCCGTTTACAGTTTGTGAGAAGCCATGTGGGGGACACAGCAAACATGTGGAAGAAGGTACTCCGGTCAGATGAGACCACAATTGAACTTTTTGGCCTAAAAGCAAAGCATGTGGAGGAAAACTAACCCTGAACATACCATCCCCACCGTGAAACATGGTGGTGGCAGCATCATGTTGTAGGGATGCTTTTCTTCAATAGGGACAAGGAAGCTGGACAGAGTTGATAGGAAGATGGATGGAGCCAAATACAGGGCAATCTTAGGCCTCGTACACACGGCCGAGATTCTCGTCGAAAAAAAACATGTCGTTTTTTTCGACGAGATTCTTGGACAAGAAAATTGTCCCGGCCGAGTGTACACACGCTCGATTCAAAGAACCCGTGGTTCTCTGAATGGAGCGTACGCGGTGACGTCATCGACTACGAAGAGCATGCGCTCGTCACATTCGATGCCATCGCCGCCATCTTGGTATACCCTATCTATGCCTAGGAAGCTACCGCGCATGCGTCGAATTCATTTCGAACATGCGCGGGCTTCCCGGCGGACAGGTAAGTGTACACACACTCACTTTTCTCGTCGAGAAACAGGCTGACGAGAATCTCGACGAGAAAATAGAGAGCAGGTTCTCTATTTTCTCGTCGAGGTTACTTGTCCGTTTTCTCGACGAGAAACCATACACACGAACAAATTTCTCGGCAAGACATCTCTGCCAGCAAGTTTCTTGCTGGTTCTTGCCGAGAAACTCGGTCGTGTGTACGAGGCCTGAGAAGAAAACCTGTTGGAGTCTCCCAAAGAATTGAGACTGGGGCGGAGGTTCACCTTCCAGCAGGACAATGACCCTAAACATACAGCCTCCTCCAGTCTGAACATCAGATATCAGATATTACAGCCACATATTGTAACTAAAAAACAGGCAAGACTAGCTCAGTTACAGAACTGCAACATGGAACTCTTTAGTGGTCAAGAAATACAAGCTTTTATACATTTGAGAATAACATTCCCCCCTCCTGATCATATTACCCTAACAATACAACTTTAACCAGAAACATAAATTAACATGAGCTAATTAACTAATCATTTAAACAGCCTAGGTGACTCCGAGGCCTGACCTTTCAGGGCAGACTTGCCGTCTTTTAGCTCAGAAGACACAACACACATTATCATAAATATAAACACAGGACACGTTTACGCAATAGCAAGAACTTCCAGAATTAGCAGACGGTCTGTCACCTACATTGCAGACCATTGAATCCACATCCAAGCAATGCTTTGATTAATCAGGGATTGCAGACGGCATGGCAACAGTCTGCAAAACTCTTACAGTGTTCCATCATTCTGATACAGTGGAATTAAAGGAGTTGTAAACCCTTGTGGTTTTTCACCTTAATGAAATCTATGCATTAAGGTGAAAACCCTTCTGTCCTGCTGCAGCCCTCCAGTCCCTTCTTTTTACTCACCCGAACCCGGTCTTTTTCTCCCCGAGGACGAGCACACCAGCTCTAGCTGGTGTCTTGTGTTCTGATTGGATAGATTGATAGCAGCGCAGCCATTGGCTCCCGCTGCTGTCAATCAAATCCAATGAAGCGGGCGCAGGGGGGGCGGGTCAAGTCCTGCTTTCTGTGTCAATAGACGCAGAAGCAGGACTCAGGAGCGTGCCCACACGGGTGTCCAGAAGGAGAGCGCTTCTCCGACAGGGCACTCGAGAAGAGGAGGAGCCACCAGCACCACTGAGGGACCCCAGAAGAGGAGGATCGGGGCCACTCTGTGCAAGACCAACTGCATCAGTGGAGGCAAGTATGACATGTTTGTTATTTTTTTTTAAAAAGGGGTTTAGTAACCCTTTAATATTTTTTAGTATTATAGATTCCTTGAGGGATATTGTTGATAAATATTACTGTTCCATTTTCAGTAATCCAAACCACATTCTCAGTGTCCATCATTTTCTCAGTCACTCTGTGCCCCTAATAGACACAGGGTGACTTAGACATAGGAGGTACATGGGGAGCTGGAACAAGGGTTCCCCAACCTCGCCAAGGGATTCTGGGTTCCTCAGCCCCCCCCCCGACCAAAGTGACTCCCATCACAGGCCTGTTAGCATTTGTTTGCTGTTTTGCTCACATCTCAGTTGGACTGCTTTGGACATCCCAAAGGTAAAAAAACTTCCTGTCCCTTTCAATGAATGAAAAAATAAAATCGGATTTTATACTCTTTTTTTTTTTTATTCTTCTATTGAAGGACATAAGTCCCACCCCTGTGTTTATAATCATGCTCTCAGTACTGCTTTTCTACATATCTGAGGCAAGCTGTAAGTGGGAGGTGTTTTTTCCTGGGATGGGCTACAGTTTTTTGTTTGCCATTGCCAGTGTACAACCCTCATGTAAACAGCAGTTTAACCTAACCTGAGGGCAAAATGTCCCTCAATAGACTGCAAGAAAAGGATATTACAGCAATTATGAAATCCTATTATAGCATGTGATGCCTCTAATTTGATGTCCAGCTCAGTGTAGACTTTGGAGAAAAATAAGTGAGTCAATCAAACAAGCCAGAAGTTTACTTTACTACTCCAGTTTGACATATTTTAAATTAATAGAGGAGCTAGAATCAGCCAGAATCAACTGAGAGCAGGCTAAACTCTACAATCATCTGACGTTACAGAGCCGCTCCAGGCTCTGGAAGAATCCCGACTATATTGTCGGGATCCACTGGGATGCCTGATTGGCAGCTGGTTTAGCCTTTTAGCATTCTGCTGAGAGCCTGAGCCAGGTGCTCCTAACCCCTCTCCGGCCTGGCACGCCAGTGAGCACTGGAAGGGCAGAGCAGAAAGCAGTGGCTGTCAGTTACCGCTCTCTGCTCCAGGAAGACAGAGAACTGAGCAATCAGCAGTCATTTAATCGCTGAGTTCTCAGGCTTAGGCAGGCCATACATGGTTTGAATCTCAGCCAGTTTAGCAGGAACGATCGATTGATCAACTTGGGTACAACCAGCATGCCGGGTTTTACCTGTGGTAGCCGCTAGCAATAATCACGGTCTTATCTCGGCAGGGCAAAAGAACAAAATCTTCTGGACAGCAGCACTCTGAATAAAATGCCTTTATTTGTAAAATCCAAAATCCAAAAACCACACTGCAGATCACAGCACACTGGTTAAGCTGACACGTTTCACACTGTACTAGTGTTTAATCACAGCTGGATTTTACAAATAAAGGCATTTTATTCGGAGTGCTGCTGTCCAGAAGATTTTGTTCTTTTGCTTTGCCTGAGTGTGCATTGCCTGCACCCGTGGTTTTTGGGAAGAAGTAATTACTTGGAAGACATTCACACCTGAGCGGCTTCCTTTCTCTGCTGCTTATCCCGGCAGGGACGACTCCCCCCCTCCGCCGCCGGGAGAAGACAATGGCCTGGCAGGAGGGATTCCCACATCAACACTGTCTGTGTTGATGGGTGGGGGAATCAAGCAAGTTTCATTCCTGCAACCCATGGTTGCATTTGGTAGATCAGCTTACTGATGCCCACACAGAGCTAGATTATCTGTTCTTAGTCTTCAATTCTATCCAGTGGTGTTATTTTGGTTGGTTTTATTCATATACTAGCTTTTCTTCACTTTTAGGGGCACCAGTAGTAAAATCTCCCTGCTAGAGGGACAGCTCTGCCACCTCTGGGTCATCCTAGCTGGGTGACATCAGTAACTTGAGATCTCTGCCCCTAGTCTGCACCAGAGCACCCAAAATCTATATGATGCTGGTGGCCGATTCATCCTAGCAACTTTTTATTCATGACTTTTTAGGTAGACCAACGCTTTAAGTAAGCTCAAGTTCACACATTGATGATATGTATCTTTATGTATCCTTCAGGACTTGCTGAATTAGATCACAGCTCTGAGACTCACACCAGGAAAACTGTTGTCATTAAAACTATCGAGACAAGAGATGGAGAGGTAAGCTAGGCTGCAAATATATATTGACAGTAATATTATAGTGTGACTGGTAACAAATAATCAGATTAAAGATAGCATCATGATGAAATAAGTAATGTGCATACAGGTAAGTATGACATGTTTATAATTTAAAAAAAAATCTCCCTTCAATGTCACTTTAAAGCGTTTGTTACCCTAAGAAAAAAAATCAAGTCCCTTTAAAGCATAAATAACAGCACAGTGCTTGTGCTGTGTAAATTGGCCCCTTGTATTACCATAAATACCTGGCCGATCCTACCAGTTTCTGCCCTCCCCCCTGTAAACTGACCACGGTTTATCATGGCTGCTGAGCCCTGACACCGTGGTCAGCTTACGTGCCTCCGTCACCTGCTCTCTCATCTGTCCCCTCACCCCTCCCCTCCCTATCAGCTTGTGACAGTGCCTGCCTCTCCCCTCCTGCTGCTATCATAACTTTATCATTTTCTAGCAATCCCCTGTGTTAGATAATGCAATGTCTCCAGTGTCTGTGCTTTATTTAAAAAATGCCCCTGTATACCTTATTTCTGAGCGCCGCTCACGTGACTGGCTGTTTCTTTCCTCCTCCTGACTGACGTCAGCAGGGGATTCTCAGCCCCTCCCACTGTAGCTGCCAGATCGGGAGAGGGAACAGCGGGCGGCCACGTGAGCGCCACTGTGAAAAAAGGTATACAGGGGCATTTAAAAAAAAAAGCACTGGAGACATTGCATTATTTAACACGGGATTGCCAGAAAATGATAAAGTGGGTTTACAACCCACTTTAAGTGTAAAAGTTGCAGTTGTATGTCCAGAGCGGCAGATATTACCAGAATTTGCAGCCCCTGCAGCCACATCTCATCTATACATGTATAGATGTGGCACAGCAGCTGAATTCTTCCCTGCTGTAGTCATTTTTAATAGTGGAGAAAATAAAAATAGATGGATGAAAGAGAAACAAAATAACAAAAAGGTACAATATACATAAAATTGCTGCAACAGTACTCATTTTACAACATCAAGAAATTGTCACAGACAATTATAGTGCACCTTATGTGTATCCAAGTGAAACATGTTCAAAACAAAAACAAATCAAACAGATAAATAATCTCCTGAGGTGGGCGGTGATGTCCGCAGAACTGGATGACATGCACATTCTTTAGACCCCTTTCACACTGAGGCAGTTTTCAGGCGTTCTAGCGCTAGAATTAGCACCTGAAAACTGCCTCCCATTCATTGCAATGTGTGCTTTCACACCTGGGCAGTGTGCTTGCGGGTCGTTAGAAAAAGTCCTGCAAGCAGCATCTTTGGGCAGCAAATGGGCAGCAACAAAAGAGTTTTTAACCCCTTTGTTGGGGTTAAAATTACCCCGCTAGCAGCCGAAAAGTAGCGCAAAAGTGCCGCTAAAACGAGCGAATGCATGGGTGGCCCCAGTGTGAAAGGGGTCTAAGTGATGTTCTGTCCTGGATCCACCTAACTCAGTGAGTAAAGGTGGCTGGCCAGATTTATAGTATAGACAGGCAAGACCTACCGGGACATATGCAGTTAACCTTTGTGCACGCTACATGTGCATTGAGAAATTAAAGTGCGTTTTACTTGGATTTATGTGCCACGTCATTCACTCTTTAAGCTACAATAAAAGCCCTAATTGAATTATTACCCCCCACTCTATGGGGTTTAAGCATGAGTGACATACTAAAATATTTTAGTTTTGATCCATGTAGAAAGGTGAACCTTAAACCTTTGAAGTAGGAAAATTCAACAGGTGAGGACTTTAACTTTATCTGGTACCCCTGTGCATATGGAATCTGAGAGAAACCCTCGGAGTACACCTTAATCTGTGTATTCACTTGCACTGAGAAGTGTTCTGGAACTGTCCTTTTCATACAATATTATTTAAAAAAAAAAATATTATATTACATTTGGACATTCTTTATTTCGATTTGTCTTTTTTCCAAATTTTTCATTTGGATAAACAAAGAGGTGCATTGCAATTGTTATTGCCCACAGTGATTTGTTGAGGTTATATTTATAGCACTGAACCAAATTTTTTGAATTTCAGTTCTGTGAGATATTCATTAAAGCGTTTCTAAAGACAATTTTTTAAAATTAAAATCCAACTTTGAAATAAATGTATTATACTCATCTGTTCTGTTCAATGGTATTAACAGAGCGGCCCTGAACTTCCCCAGAAGAGAAGGTTCAGTGCCACTCTGTGCAATACCATTGAACAGAACAGATGAGTATAATACGTTTATTTCAAAGTTGGATTTTAATTTTTAAAAATTAGCAAAATTTTTTTTCACTTTATTGCAGGAAATCTGTAAAATAAAGAAACTTGCGCCTGGACACAATATAAAACAATAAGGAAAATAGCTGCTAACACAATTTGCTGGTGGCAAACATACAATATAAAACTAAAAAGTGTAGCGCATCTTAGTAAAACATAACATGATAAGATTACACCACTTCAACTTATTCAGTTAATCTTTGGCATTAAAACCTGGAAGCAGATTGGTTTCTCTGCAGGGTTGCACCAGATTTTGCACCAGATTTTGCAGATTTGCACTACAGAACGTGTTCCATAGGAAACCATGTTAAATGGACTGTAGTGCAAATCTGCAAAATGCAAAAAGCACTAAAAATGCATAGGTGTAAATCCAGCCTTAGTAAAAAAAAAAAAAAACAGATCCTATTACTAGATGGTATTAACCACCTAATTACAAAATTACAAGCGGTCAAAACATGCAGTTTTAATCCAAAAAATAATAAAGGCAGGGAGGACCCGATTTATCAGCATACACTATCAGCTCTGGGCTTCTCTGCATCAAGAGTCAAGACAGCCAGACAATGGATCTCCAAAGAATGTCAATTAAGAGAAAAAGCAAGGCCCTCTCATAGTGTAGTAAATTTGTTATATGAATTAAAAAATAACTCACATGGATCGAATATAAAAACAGCGTGGTATCAGTGCATTAAGGTAATGTTTCAAATCAATAGAATGGTCATGCAGGGAATACGTTAAATAATACAAAGTTTTAAGCTTTAGCATTACTTTAAGGGGCTGGCTGCTAAGTTTTCTCTTTGGTTACATTCGTACAGAAGACAGTGTACTGTTTAAATTAACGATAACTGTGTAATTGACATTTCTGGAAAGGGGACTGTTGAGCATGTGGATAATACACAGCACCGGCAGGATTTCAATTGGAGCCCTAAAGCTGGCTATACACTATAGTAGATTTCCAAATTAATGTTTGCATGAACGTTCAAATGAAAATTATGATCAGTACATTTGATGACAAATGTCGCTCAAAAGTACTTCAAGATTTTGTTTGCTTTTAAAATAAATCGATTTGAGCATGTACATTGGTTGGGTTAGAGACTTATGGACTTTTTGGGCACATAAACAATTGTTCATAAAAATTGATCATTTTATTCAACATCATTTAGAACATTATCTTGTCAAAGTATCGACAGCATATTGCAAAAAAAATAAATAATGCACCCAAAGGGTAGGGTTAGCCCCAAGATGGAAAACTCTTAGCAAGGTACTGGTTTGCCAGTTCACCCCTTCTGTTTCCTCATGGTATGGCCCTAGGCCCTCGGGCTGGTTTCATGACTTACAGGAGCTTATAAGGTGAATCTGAATAAAATGAAAACATATAATCAGTACGGTACTGTTTTTTTTTTATTATTCGATCTTGGAACATATGGACTTTCCCTCATAAAACTACTCAGATTGGTTTTAGAAAAATCGAACAAAATATTCTGAAAAGGAGTATTTTCGAACAAATTTCTACTAGTGTATGCCCATTCAAAAAGGATTTGCACCCTCATTCCATCATCCTATAGTCTTCCAGAAGTATTATGTGCAGGTATAGCTCTAGAGAAAAAGGTCACATAACACAGAATACCTGACAGTCCCACCTAGAGTTTCTTTCAATAGCTTGCTCAACCAGGAATGATGAAATTGATAGCATCGTTGCATTAGGGTACATATGGGGGTTTTTTTTTTTTACGAAAGGCAAATCCACTTTGCACTACAAGTGCAAAGTGCACTTGAAAGTGCAGTCGCTGTAGATCTGAGGGGGACATGCAAAGGAAATAAAAAACAGCGTTTTAGCTTGCACATGATTGGATAATAAAATCAGCAGAGCTGCCCCTCATTTCAGATCTACCGCTCGGTTCTACAGCAACTGCACCTCCAAGTGCACTTTCAGTGCAATTTCAAGTGCACTTTGCACTTGTAGTTTGTACTTGTAGTGTAAAGTGGATTTGTCTTTAGTAAATCAACCCCATAGTGAACTTCCTGACTTTAGCAAAGTAATGATGTCTTTTGAATAACTCTTACAGCAAATTATTTAAAAAATAAATGGGTGCAATTGGTATCTTGTTGGTGGGCTTATTAAGGTAATGTGTGATTTTGTAGTATTGCTTTTATATCTTGTCCACTTTTCCATACAGCAGGTGGTGACTGAATCCAGGAAGGATCAACCATCTGATGGGGAGAAGTGAAATGCTACTTGTCAGTTAAAGAGAAGAAAGGTCCTAACACCTCTAAATACCCTAAGCCGAGACCAAGGAGTGGCCTGTGCTATTTGAGTGACATTTTTATTTTGGTTTAAGTATCTTATTTACAAGGTTCAGGTTTATCAATATCCATTCACTTACATCATGGTAAACCATCTCTTAAGTGCCTGTGTCCCAGACTGTGATGTTACCTATTTTCTAGTCAAATGCCTTCTGAAACTTTGTGCAAAAATGTAATATCTTCACATTCAACATATTACCTAGGAGCATTGTACCATCATAGTGAAGTAACCAACCATTTGATCAGTCTACATATATTGACACGTGTGGAGTGATATTCTGTTGGCATATGTACTAGGGAAAAGGTAATCATTTTTCTTGTTAAATTATACAAACATAGCAGGTTTTTCTGTGATTAGCAGTATTATTTACCTGTGCTGGCCTTTCCTGCCCCCCTTGTTGAAATACACTTGAATGTCAAGCTTGCTGGTCAGTTTTGAGCTATAACTGCTGCTCAAGACAAGAACATTGTTAAAGATATGATAGCTGTAAAGCGACTTTGGTGCTATACAATTCATGCCCCTTTGTACTGGTTGGGACACTACCCGTATGCCTTGTAGCAATGTACATGTGCCATGTCTGCTTAACCAGCTAATAAAATAATTGCAGCAATCAAGCAAAGCCTGTATCTTTACTTATTGAATGTGTGTACATTTTACAAAGAATCATCATCAATTAAGAGTTCAGCAAAGATGATTTTTGTTTGCTTCCGCTTTTGAAAATAATTTTCTACCTAAATGCTTACTACTCCTGATTTTGGTTGGTGGAAAAAGAATGACCAGTGGTTATGAAGAAGAAGGCCTTCCATGGTAACTAGTCTGTTAAAGACACGTGGTCATATCTCATATCTTTTTTCATTACAGAGCAGACAAGTAGGTGTAGTTTACTATATATTGGTATACTAGCATTGTTAATTTTTTACATTTATTTTAGAGCAGAACAAAATAGGTAGTATGTATGTATACAGTCATTTACATTTGTAGTCATAGCTTATAAAAAGTGCTTTAACTAAACAGTGTCAGTATATCAACAGTCATAACGACTGGTACAAAAATGAGAGACCAGTGGGTAGAGGTTGTGCAATATTTTATTGTAAACTTTTTCTCATGGATTTCAATAGAGCAGGGAAGAGTTTGAGCCTCTGCCAAGTTTATAACACTCCTGAAATTAACCACTTAAGGACCGGACCAATACGCAGCTTAATGACCAGAGGTGTTTTCACAATTTGGCACTGCGCTGCTTTAACTGGAAATTGTGCGGACATGCAATGTTGTACCCAAACGAAATTTGCGTCCTTTTCTTCCCACAAATAGAGCTTTCTTTTAATGGTATTTGATTGCCTCTGCGATTTTTTTTTTTGCGATATAAACGGAAAAAGACTGAAAATTTAGAAAAAAAATGATATTTTCTACTTTTTGTTATAAGAAAAATCTAATAAACTCAATTTAAGTCATAAATTTAGGCCAAAATGTATTCAGCCACATGTCTTTAGTAAAAAAAATGTCAATAAGCGTATATTTATTGGTTTGCGCAAAAGTTATAGCGTCTACAAACTAGGGTACATTTTCTGGAATTTACACAGCTTTTAATTTATGACTGCCTATCTCATTTCTTGAGGTGCTAAAATGGCAGGGCAGTACAAAACCCCCCTAAATGACCCCATTTTGGAAAGTAGACACCCCAAGGAAATTGCTGAGAGGCCTGTTGAGCCCATTGAATATTTTTTTTGTCCCAAGTGATTGAATAATGACAAAAAAAAATAAAAAATTACAAAAAGTTGTCACTAAATGATATATTGCTCACACATGCCATGGTTATATGTGGAATTGCACCCCAAAATACATTTTGCCGCTTCTCCTGAGTACGGGGATACCACATGTGTGGGACTTTTTAGAAGCCTAGCCGCGTACGGGCCCCCGAAAACCAAGCACCGCCTTCAGGATTTCTAAGGGCGCAAATTTTTGATTTCACTCCTCACTACCTATCACAGTTTCGAAGGCCATAAAATGCCAAAATAGCACAAAACCCCCCCCCCAAACGACCCCATTTTAAAAAGTAGACACCCCAAGGAAATTGTTGAGAGGCATGTTGAGCCCATTGAATATTTTTTTTTGTCCCAAGTGATTGAATAATGACACAAAAAAATAAAAAATTACAAAAAGTTGTCACTAAATGATATATTGCTCACACATGCCATGGTTATATGTGGAATTGCACCCCAAAATACATTTTGCTGCTTCTCCTGAGTACGGGGATACAACATGTGTGGGACTTTTTAGGAGCCTAGCCACGTACAGGACCCCGAAAACCAAAGACCGCCTTCAGGATTTCTAAGGGCACAAATTTTTGATTTCACTCCTCACTACCTATCACAGTTTCGAAGGCCATAAAATGCCAAAATTACACAAAACCCCCCCCCCAAATGACCCCATTTTGGAAAGTAGACACCCCAAGCTATTTTCTGAGAGGCATGGTGAGTATTTTACAGCTCTCATTTGTTTTTGAAAATGAAGAAAGAAAATCATTTTTTTTTTTTTTTCAAAACTTTGTGACAAAAAGCGAGATCTGCAAAATGCTCACCATACCTCTCAGCAAATAGCTTGGGGTGTCTACTTTCCAAAATGGGGTCATTTGGGGGGGTTTTGTGCCATCTGGGCATTCCATGGCCTCCGAAACTGTGATAGGCAGTGCGGAGTGAAATCAAAAATTTACACCCTTAGAAAGCCTGAAGGCGGTGCTTGGTTTTTGGGGTCCCGTACACGGCTAGGCTCCCAAAAAGTCTCACACATGTGGTATTCCCGTACTCAGGAGAAGCAACAGAATGTATTTTGGGGTGTAATTCCACATATGCCCATGGCTCGTTTGAGCAATATATCATTTAGTGACAACTTTGTGCAAAAAAAAAAAATTGTCTTTTTTCCGCAACTTGTGTCAACATATAAAATATTCCATGGACTCGACATGCCTCTCAGTATATAGCTTGGGGTGTCTACTTTCCAAAATGGGGTCATTTGGGGGGATTTTGAACTGTCCTGGCATTTTATACATAACATTTTTTTTTCCACACAGTATTTGCGCAGCGATTTTTCAAACACATTTTTTGGGGAAAAAATACACTTTTTTTTAATTTTAATGCACTGAAACACACTATATTGCCCAAATGTTTGATGAAATAAAAAAGATGATCTTGGGCCGAGTACATAGATACCAAACACGACATGCTTTAAAATTTCGCACAAACGCGCAGTGGCGACAAACTACATACATTTTTAAAACCCTTTAAAAGCCTTTCCAGGTTACCACGTTAGATTTACAGAGAAGGTCTACTGCTAAAATGACTGCCCTCAATCTGACCTTCGCGGTGATACCTCACATGCATGATGCAATTGCTGTTTACATATGACGCCAGACCGACGCTTGCGTTCGCAATTGCGCAAGAGCAGGGCGGGACAGGGGTGCTTTTTTTATTTTTTATTATTAATTTTGCTTTTTTATTTTATTTTAAAACTGTTCCTTCCATATTTTTATTTTTTTATCATTTTTATTGTTATCTCAGGGAATGTAAATATCCCCTATGATAGCAATAGGTAGTGACAGGTACTCTTTTTTTGAAAAAACTGGGGTCTATTAGACCCTAGATCTTTCCTCTGCCCTCAAAGCATCTGACCACACCAAGATCGGTGTGATAAAATGCTTTCCCAATTTCCCAATGGCGCTTTTTATATCCGGGGGGGGGGACATTCCCTCCCACTGCTTGTAAAAGCAGTCCAGAGGCTAATTAGCCACTAGGATTGCTTTTAAATGAAAGCCGGCCGCTGGCTAAAAAGAATGATACCAAGATGATACCTAAACCCACAGGCATCAATCTGGTATAACCATTCAAAGTTCAGCAACATACCAGTACGTTGCTGGTCCTTGTTGGACATGTATTGTAATCTTTTTTTTCATGCAGCCTGTTGGCTGAAAGAAAAAAAGAGATTGATCGGTGGGTATGCCCACCATTAGAATACCTCCCTTCATTCACCCACTTCTAATGATGGGCATACATGCATGGGGGCATCCTCCCGCAAAAGTTATGCCGCGTTCACACGGTCGGACTTTTCCACGGGCATGCCTCCGTCGGAATTTTGACCGTATGTACGCGGCATTAGGAGCAAAATCGCTCCTCCGCTCCTGCTGCCCCCATGCTTCAGCATATATGCTTTTTTTTTTTAACTGTGGTGGTGAAATCACCTCCTACAGCACTGGAGTCGCAGGGATAAGGCCTGTCTCTGCGAACGCTGCAGTTATGTGTGTTGTGTTTTGTAAGTGACAGTGATCAATCGATACTGCAGTTGGGTGGCCTGGACTGGATGGAGGGGCAAAACGCAGGTGCTAGCAGGTATCTGGGCTGATCCCGCTAACACTGCGTTTTTGGGAACCCTAAACTGCTGATCTATTATTGATCTGTTCAGATACTATACCACTAAGGGAGGTGTATGCTTCACACGTGGGTGTTAGCGTTACTGGCACTAACCTGACACTGCCTGGGGTGTGACGCAGACCCTCTCTGACACTAAAACCTAATTGATATCACCCGCCGGGCGATCAGGGGGTTAAACCTTTATTGGGTTATATACGGCGGGTGCCCTTACACTATAAAAAGCCAACTAACTAACCAGTGTCACCCGTAACACTTATATGGTGATCACTGGTGAAAGGGTTAACTAGGGGCAATCAGGGGGTTAAACCTTTATCAGGTAATATATGGGGGTACCTGACGCTATATAAAAACCTGACGGGGAACCTAAATAACAAAATAACTAACTGGCTAACCAGTGTCACCAGTAACACTTATACGGTGATCACTGGTGAAAGGGTTAACTAGGGGCAATTAGGGGGTTAAAACCTTTATTAGATAATATATGGGGGTACCTGACGCTATAAAAACCTGCGGCGAACCTAAAAAAAATAACTGACTACCTAGAGGCACCAGCATAACTAATACAGCGATCATAAAAACGATTGCTTAGTGACACTGGCAAAAGGGGGTGAAAGGGTTACCTGGGGGGCGATCAAGGGGTTAAACCTTTATTAGGTAATATATGGGGGTACCTGACGCTATAAAAACCTGCGGCGAACCTAAAAAAAATAACTGGCTACCTATCGGCACCACCGACACTAAGACAGCGATCAGAAAAACGATCGCTTAGTGACACTGGCAAAAGGGGGTGAAAGGGTTACCCGGGAGGGCGATCAAGGGGTTAAACCTTTATTAGGTAATATATGGGGGTACCTGACGCTATAAAAACCTGCGGCGAACCTAAAAAGAATAACTGGCTACCGATCGGAATCACCGACACTAAGACAGCGATCAGAAAAACGATCGCTTAGTGACAGCGGTGCTAGGGGGTGAAAGGGTTACCTGGGGGCGATCAAGGGGTTAAACCTTTATTAGGGGGGTTAGGGGGCTACACTGGACCTAAAACTAACTGCCCTGACACTTTTACAGTCACAAATGTCACTGATTGCAGTGATCAGTAAATAAATGGTCACTGCAATAAGTGACGGGGCTGGGGGGTGATCTGGAGGGTGACCTGGGGGGGCGATCGTGTGCCTATATGTGCTGGTGTCAGTGTGCTGTTTAGTGCACTAACCTGTGTGTCTTCTCTCCACGGCGCTCGGTATATGTGAGCGCCGCAGGAGAGATGACATCACTTCCTCCTGCCTGTGTAAACATTACACAGGCAGAGGAAGCTTTTCATTCGCCGGGAGCGATCGCGAGGGGGTGGCCAGAAACGAATGGCGGCCCCCTCATCACGGATCGCTCCCGAAGCGATCCCGGCCGCTCACTGTACCAGAGGGGGTCCGATTGGACCCTCCACCCATACGAAGGCAGGCACGTACAGGTACGTGAGTTTGCCTGTCCGTGCCATTCTGCCGACGTATATGTACAGTGAGCGGTCGTTAAGGGGTTAAAGCAACATACCAAGAATCAACTGCCCGGGCACACACCCACTAGAACACAAACTAGGAGAAAGGTCAGAGTCAACGCATCTGGGGTGTGTCTCTCCCCCCCCCCCTCCATTAGGGCCACAAAAAACACAAAAGAATGATCTTTCTTTTTTAGCCATGCCATTATAAGTCATTATAAGTCAATATAAAGGCAAATCCACTGTGCACTAGAAAGTGCAGTTGCTGTAGATCTGAGGGAAAGATCTGAAATGATGACTTTATCATCCGCACAAAAAAAATCAGTTTATTTTCCTTTCAGATCTACAGCGACTACACTTCCTAGTGCACTTGCCTTTAGTAAATAACCCCCTATATCCATTCTCCATCTCAACTAGACTACCTCTTTAAAAATGGGCCCTAATCAGACCATGGGTGTAAAAACAAAAAACAAAAAAAACAATGTTGATGTCTCTCCAGCTCAGTGCAAAAATAAAAAAACTCCCCCCAACAATCCAGATGGAGGTGGACAAATTGTTTCCCAACATGCGAGAGGGAGGCAGGCTTTAATCCCAAATTTTAATTTGTACATTTTGAAAAGTGGCTCTCAGAAAATGTGTTCCACTTCTCATAATCTCTGTATCCTGTTGGAATGCCTACTCTCTTCTTGTTTTTTTTTGCTTGGCTGCTGGTTGGACTGCTCATACTAGCCTGTTCGATCAGTAGAGATGCAAGACCCTTTACTGACACCACAGGATATGCTTTTCTTTGTTCTCTTTTGTAGATCATCGGTGACTTTCATAAAAACAAATAGGATTGAAAAATGTAAGGATCTTTCATAGGCAGGTTTATACCTTTCAACTGAAAGTAGTTACTGGCTTTTGAGAAAGCGTTTTAGGGCATTAGAAATGGTTTAACCTATTCAATGTCCAGACCCAAAGTTTTGGGTTCATTTGTGAAAACTTGATGGATCACTTTTTTTTTTTAAGTATCTGGTCACATCCACATCCTCCTGTTTACAGTTCTTGATACCCAAACTGTCCTGCAAGTATAATGCAAAATCCTTAAGCATTGGCATGTTCAGAGAATGTCTTTTGTATAGTCTGGATTTTCTCCTTTTTTAAACCTCACCTACGTGGTCCACTTTGCAAAACAAATCTGTGAAAATTATCCTCTGCTTTATCCACTTCTTCCTGCTCATGTTCTTACTCGGCAATTGGTGAAAGTCATGGGAGGAACTGGAATCTTCTTAAGCCAACAACAAGCTCCTTATGGTTACAACCAATCTATAAGTTATATATGCTGCATTATGCCAACATCCCTGTATGCCTAGAGAATAGGAAACATTTTTAGTTGGGACTTTTAAAGGCACAAAAGTATAGCCAAAATACATTAAAAAAAAACAAAAACGTCTATTTTAGTTACAAAATAAGTATAAAACCGTATAGATAAAAATAAATGGTTGACATGGTATATTATACATATAATACTTCACCCAACTAGATACAGAATGCAACCATGCACTCCTGTTCCCACATGGAACAGGAGTGCATATGACAAATCAATTATTGTAAAGCCTGTACAAACAATCAGAAAATTGTAAAAAACTAATAAAAATACAGCTTTCGAATCGATTGTACATACGCAGCTTTCTTCTGAAAGTATCCGAAGGGACAAGCACGAAAAGTTGTTTAACCGCTTGCCGCCCGGCGCACACAGATATATAGTGGGGCAAAAAAGTATTTAGTCAGCCACCAATTGTGCAAGTTATCCCACTTAAAAGGATGAGAGAGGCCTGTAATTGTCATCATAGGTACATCTCAACTATGAGAGACAAAATGTGGAAACAAATCCAGAAAATCACATTGTCTGATTTGGAAAGATTTTTTTTTGCAAATTATGGTGGAAAATAAGTATTTGGTCAATATCAAAAGTTCATCTCAATACTTTGTTATATATCCTTTGTTGGCAATGACTAGTGATGAGCCGAACACCCCCGGGTTCGGTTCGCACCAGAACCCGCGAACGGACCGAAAGTTCGTACGAACATTAGAACCCTATTAAATACAATGGATGCGAACGTTCGAATTCTAAAGTGCTAATTATAACGACTATTATGCATGTTATTGTCCTAAAAAGGGTTTGGGAACCCGGGTTCTGCACCAGGGGACATGTATCAATGAAAAAAGAAGTTTTAAAAACGGTCGTTTTTCGGGAGCAGTCATTTTAATGATGCATAAAGTGAAAAAAAAAAGTCAAATATTCCTTTAAATATCGTACCTGGGGGGTGTCTAAAGTATGCCTGTGAAGTGCCACGTGTTTCCCGTGTTTAGAACTGTCCCTGCACAAAATGACACTTCTAAAGGAAAAAAAGCCATTTAAAACTGCTTGCGGCTTTAATGTAATGTCTGGTCCCGGTAATATGGATGAAAATCTTTAAGAAAAATGGCATAGCTACCCCATGACACCCCCCCCCCTACCCCAGCCCATTACCAGCCCCTTTGGGTCTTGTATGGATATTAAGGGGAACCCCGCACATAAAATAAAAAAGGCCCTATATACTCTGAACAGCCGTATACAGGCGGTGCATACAAGACAGGGACTGTAGGTTTGTTCTTATGTAGAATGTGTTTGTAATTTTGAACAGGTACATTGTTTAAGTGTAGCTCCAGCCCAAAAATCTATTTTTAAACTTTTTGGAAAACATAGGTAAGGGTTATCACCCCTGTAACATTTGTTTTGCTGTCTGTGCCCCTGTTCAGAACATTTCACCTCACTTTCCGTCCCAATGACAACTGTTTTTGAAATGTGGTGTTTTTCTTGAAACAAGGATTGCTGATAAAGCATCAGTACAGAGGAGACACCTTTCTCCCATATTAATTCTTACAGGAGAGAATTTTCCTTCCAAGGGGTAGATTTCCTCTCACTTCCTGTTGTCTTCTTGCGTTTGCAAGTAGGAGTCGTTTGTAAGTTGGATGTTTGAAAGTAGGGACCTGCCGTATATACTCTGCAGAAATAGGCCCCTTAGTTGTTGGTGTTGGCACAACACTGTAAGCACTCACAGTTACTCTTGGTTGGTGCTGGAACGCCCTGCTGTCAACTATTATATCAGAAATTTTAATTACATATAATTGTTGAACAGTGGTAGTAAAAATTGGGCCTTTGATGGTGGTGCTGGTGCCACAACACTGTAAGCCCTGACAGTTACTCTTGGTGGGTGCAGCAATGGGCCCTGCTGTGAATTATTAGATCAAGAATTGTAATTGCATGCCCCTGTTGAACAGGGGCTGAAAAATTGGGCCTTTCGTGGTGGTGGTGGTGGTGGCGTTGCCACAACACTGTAAGCCCTCAGAGTTACTCTTGGTGGGTGCAGCAATGGGCCCTGCTGTGAATTATTAGATCAAGAAATGTAATTACATGCCCCTGTTGAACAGGGGCTGAAAAATTGGGCCTTAGGCACTGGTGGCACAACACTACAACCCCTCACAGATACTGTACTTGGAGCACAGCAATGAGCCCTGTTGCAAAGTATTGCATCAAAAATTGTAATGACACGCCCCTGTTAAACAGGGGCTGAAAAATTGGGCCTTAGGCACTGGTGGCACAACACTCCAACCCCTCACAGATACTGTACTTGGAGCACAGCAATGAGCCCTATGGCAAATTATTGCTAAAAAAATTGTAATTACACGTCCCTGTAAAACAGGGGCTGAAAAATTGGGCCTTAGCCACTGGTGGCGGCACCCATAAACAAAAATGATCTTCCAAGCTATCATCATCAATCGTATCATTGAGGACTCGGAGGAGGAGGATAGCCAGTCAACATAACAGCACAGGCACTCAGCATCAGCATCAGTCTTGAAGGGATGTGACATGTTAAAATCAATTAGTCTGTTATATCAGCATCAGGTGTGTGGTAGCTGGTGGTGATCCAAGACTGGTTCATCTTGATGAAAGTCAGTCGATCAACCGAGTCGGTGGACAGGCGCACCCTGTGATCCGTGACAAATCCTCCAGCAGCACTGAATGTGCGTTCCGAAAGAACGCTGGATGCAGGACAGGCCAGTAGCTCAATTGCATACTGTGCAAGCTCTGGCCAGTGATCCATCCTCAAGACCCAGTAAGCCAGAGGATTTTTGGTGGGGAAGGTGTCCAAGTCTGACCTTGCCCCTAGATATTCCTGCACCATGTTTATCAGACGCTGGCGATGGTTGCTGGAACCGATCATACTTTGGGGCTGCGGACTAAAGAATTGTCTGAACGCATCGGTCAGACGGCCACCTTCCCCACCGCTCCTTCTTTGACTGGCCGAAGCCTCAGCAACTCGTTGTCCAGGACCAGGAGTTTGTAACCTCCCAGTCTCTGGGAACGCGTTGCACAGACCTTTCTGCAAGGCCTCCCGGAGTTGTCTCATCCTCTGCTCCCTCTGCGACGGTAACATAAGGTCCGCAACCTTACCCTTGTACCGTGGATCAAGGAGAGTGGCCAGCCAGTAATGGTCCCTCTCCTTGATCCGAAGAATACGAGGATCCTTCCGCAGACTTTGCAGGATCAGGGAGGCCATGCAGCGTAGGTTTGCTGAGGCATTCGGTCCGGAGTCCTCTGGGTCACTAAGGACGACATGATCCGCAGCCACCTCCTCCCAGCCACGTACAAGTCCACTGGTTTCTTGGGACTGTAAATCATCCCTAAAAGTCTGCTGCTGATGATGCTGAGTGCCAGCCTCCACCTCCATGCTGACACAATCCTCCTCCTCCTCCTCCTCCTCCTCCTCCTCCTCTTCCTGTGCGATGGGTGGGACAGAAGGAACACTGTCTGGGTAAAGGGGGCCTTGAGAGGCAAGGAAGTCCTCCTCTTCCTGCCTCTGTTCTGCCTCAAGTGCCCTGTCCATTATTCCACGCAGCGTGTGCTCCAACAGGTGGACAAGAGGTACAGTGTCACTGATGCATGCACTGTCACTGCTCACCATCCTCGTGGCCTCCTCAAATGGTGCCAGGACAGTGCATGCATCCCTGATCATGCCCCACTGGCGTGGAGAAAAAAAACCAAGCTCCCCTGACCCTGTCCTGGTGCCGTAGTCGCACAGGTACTCATTGATGGCCCTCTGCTGCGTGTGCAGCCGCTGCAGCATGGCCAACGTTGAGTTCCCCCTGGTGGGCATGTCACATATAAGGCGGTTTTTGGGCAGGTTCAACTCCTTTTGCAGCTCAGCCAGGCGAGCACTGGCATTATAAGATCTGCGGAAAGCACACAGACTTTCCTGGCCTGCCTCAGGACATCCTGTAAGCCCGGGTACCTGCCCAAGAACCGCTGCACCACCAGGTTAAGGACGTGAGCCACACAGGGCACATGGGTCAGTTGTCCCTGTCGGAGGGCGGAGAGGAGGTTGGTGCCATTGTCGCAAACCACCATTCCTGGCTTAAGCTGGCGTGGCGTCAACCACCTCTCGGCCTGGCCCTGCAGAGCAGACAGGACCTCTGCCCCAGTGTGGCTTCTGTCCCCCAAACACACCAGCGCAAGCACGGCATGGCATCTTTTTGCCTGCGTACTTGCGTAGCCCCTTGAACGGCTACGGAGCACCGCTGGTTCAGAGGACAAAGCACAGGAAGAGGCCATGGAGGAAGAAGAAGAGGAGGGGGTGGAGGAGAGAGGTGTGTCACAACCAGTAGTAGCATTTTGGAGGCGTGGCGGTGGAACAACCTCCAACACTACTGCACCTTGTCCTGCATCCTTCCCAGCTGCCAAAAGAGTGACCCAATGGGCCGTGAAAGAAAGGTAACGTCCCTGTCCATGCCTGCTGGACCATGAGTCAGCGGTAATATGCACCTTACCGCTGACCGCCCTGTCCAGCGAGGCCAAGACATTGCCTTCCACATGCCGGTAGAGAGCCGGAATAGCCTTCCGTGAGAAAAAGTGGCGTTTGGGAACCTGCCACTGAGGAACCGCACATTGCACAAACTCACGGAAGGGGGCAGAGTCTACCAACTGAAAAGGCAGCAGTTGAAGCGCTAGCAATTTAGCCAAGCTAGCATTCAACCGCTGGGCATGTGGATGGCTGGGAGTGAACTTCTTTTGACGGTCCAGCAGCTGGGGCAGGGAAATTTTCCTGCTAGAATCGGACGTCGGTGTACTGCTAGCAGAGTGTCCGCAACTACTTGGCTGTGACACACCTAATTCTACACCTTCATTCCTCTCAGTGCATGTTTCAGAGAGGACTGAAGTTATAGTGGGGTTGGAGATCCCAGCTGATGCGGTGCAAGGAGAGGTCCGCTTTGTTCTTTGGTGTGGGTCTTTGAGGTAGGCTTGCCAACGAGCTGCATGGCAGGTCAACATATGTCTGGTCAGGCATGTGGTACCCAAGCGGCTGATGTTTTGGCCACGCGATATACGCTTGAGACATATGTTGCAAACAGCAGCTGTGCGATCTGATGCACTAGCCTCAAAAAAGGCCCACACCAAAGAACTTTTTGAATGACGGGCAGAGGCAGCGCCCTGCACAGGCGGAGCTCTGCGGTGTGATTCCGTCGGTGTACTGCCCTTACGCTGGCCACCAAAGGGCATCCTGCCTCGTTGGAGATGTGCCTCCTCCTCATCCTCCTCCTCCTCCTCTCTCCTATTAGGCACCCACGTGGAGTCAGTGACCTCATCATCCCCTCCCTCCTCATCACTGGAGCCAATCTGGCAGTATGCTGCAGCTGCTGGAACATGACTGCCAGATTGGTGTCCTTCTTGAGCATCCCCTCTGTCTGCTCTCACGCTACTGCCTTCCTGTAGCTGGGTTTCATCATCAGACCCTTCGAAACGCTGGGCATCCTCCTGGAGCATGTACCCAACACTGTGCTCAAACAGTTCGGGGGACTCCTCAGGAGGAGGACATGGTGGGTCTAGGGAAGGAGTGACTGATGATGAGTCTGACATTGATACCAGGGAAGAGGACGCTTTGGCAGCTGCTTTGCCAGTACCCTGAGCCTGGGTGAGAGAGGATGAGGAGGAGGAGGAGGGCTTGGTCATCCACTCTACCAAGTCTTCGGCATGATGTGGCTCAACATGTCCAGCTGCCGAAAAGAAGGACAAGCGTGTCCCATGGCCATGTGCTGATGACAATGCACCGCGTCCACGACCAGCACTGTTGCCCACAGACACAGAGCCTGCTTGCCCTCTTTTATTGCCTCCTGACTGTCTGCCTCTCCTTGTTTGCCTTCCAGACATTCTAATAGATGGCCTGCAGGGAGATGGGAAAAAAGCAATAAGGGCTACCTTCAGGTGTCCTTCTCTGTCCCTTTACTTAAGGATTTCTAAATATGGTTGAGGATGATTGCTTTCGCACAGAATAGCACAACGACAATTTCCCTGACTGTCCAAAAAACAAGGATTTCAAAGATGGTTGATGAGGAATGCTTTAGCACACTATAGCACAAGGAGAATTTCCCTCACTGTCCTTCCCTGTCCCTAGAAACAAGGATTATCACAGTGAAAGAAACTGACACTCTTCCTACCTATAGTTTTCTGTCCCTAGAAAAAATGTTTTTTTAAAGACGGTTGATGATCAATGCTTTAGCACACTATAGCACAAGGAGAATTTCCCTCACTGTCCTTCCCTGTCCCTAGAAACAAGGATTATCACAGTGAAAGAAACTGACACTCTTCCTACCTATAGTTTTCTGTCCCTAGAAAAAATGTTTTTTTAAAGATGGTTGATGATCAATGCTTTAGCACACTATAGCACAAGGAGAATTTCCCTCACTGTCCTTCCCTGTCCCTAGAAACAAGGATTATCACAGTAAAACACACTGACACTCTCCCTACCTATAGTTTTCTGTCCCTAGAAAAAATGATTTTTTAAAGATGGTTGATGATCAATGCTTTAGCACACTATAGCACAAGGAGAATTTCCCTCACTGTCCTTCCCTGTCCCTAGAAACAAGGATTCGCACAGTAAAACACACTGACACTCTCCCTACCTATAGTTTTCTGTCCCTAGAAAAAATGTTTTTTTAAAGACGGTTGATGATCAATGCTTTAGCACACTATAGCACAAGGAGAATTTCCCTCACTGTCCTTCCCTGTCCCTAGAAACAAGGATTATCACAGTGAAAGAAACTGACACTCTTCCTACCTATAGTTTTCTGTCCCTAGAAAAAATGTTTTTTTAAAGACGGTTGATGATCAATGCTTTAGCACACTATAGCACAAGGAGAATTTCCCTCACTGTCCTTCCCTGTCCCTAGAAACAAGGATTATCACAGTGAAAGAAACTGACACTCTTCCTACCTATAGTTTTCTGTCCCTAGAAAAAATGTTTTTTTAAAGACGGTTGATGATCAATGCTTTAGCACACTATAGCACAAGGAGAATTTCCCTCACTGTCCTTCCCTGTCCCTAGAAACAAGGATTATCACAGTGAAAGAAACTGACTCTCTTCCTACCTATAGTTTTCTGTCCCTAGAAAAAATGTTTTTTTAAAGACGGTTGATGATCAATGCTTTAGCACACTATAGCACAAGGAGAATTTCCCTCACTGTCCTTCCCTGTCCCTAGAAACAAGGATTATCACAGTGAAAGAAACTGACACTCTTCCTACCTATAGTTTTCTGTCCCTAGAAAAAAAGTTTTTTTAAAGATGGTTGATGATCAATGCTTTAGCACACTATAGCACAAGGAGAATTTCCCTCACTGTCCTTCCCTGTCCCTAGAAACAAGGATTATCACAGTGAAAGAAACTGACACTCTTCCTACCTATAGTTTTCTGTCCCTAGAAAAAATGTTTTTTTAAAGACGGTTGATGATCAATGCTTTAGCACACTATAGCACAAGGAGAATTTCCCTCACTGTCCTTCCCTGTCCCTAGAAACAAGGATTATCACAGTGAAAGAAACTGACACTCTTCCTACCTATAGTTTTCTGTCCCTAGAAAAAATGTTTTTTTAAAGATGGTTGATGATCAATGCTTTAGCACACTATAGCACAAGGAGAATTTCCCTCACTGTCCTTCCCTGTCCCTAGAAACAAGGATTCGCACAGTAAAACACACTGACACTCTCCCTACCTATAGTTTTCTGTCCCTAGAAAAAATGTTTTTTTAAAGACGGTTGATGATCAATGCTTTAGCACACTATAGCACAAGGAGAATTTCCCTCACTGTCCTTCCCTGTCCCTAGAAACAAGGATTATCACAGTGAAAGAAACTGACACTCTTCCTACCTATAGTTTTCTGTCCCTAGAAAAAATGTTTTTTTAAAGACGGTTGATGATCAATGCTTTAGCACACTATAGCACAAGGAGAATTTCCCTCACTGTCCTTCCCTGTCCCTAGAAACAAGGATTATCACAGTGAAAGAAACTGACACTCTTCCTACCTATAGTTTTCTGTCCCTAGAAAAAATGTTTTTTTAAAGATGGTTGATGATCAATGCTTTAGCACACTATAGCACAAGGAGAATTTCCCTCACTGTCCTTCCCTGTCCCTAGAAACAAGGATTATCACAGTGAAAGAAACTGACACTTTTCCTACCTATAGTTTTCTGTCCCTAGAAAAAATGTTTTTTTAAAGACGGTTGATGATCAATGCTTTAGCACACTATAGCACAAGGAGAATTTCCCTCACTGTCCTTCCCTGTCCCTAGAAACAAGGATTATCACAGTGAAAGAAACTGACACTCTTCCTACCTATTGTTTTCTGTCTCTAGAAAAAATGTTTTTTTAAAGATGGTTGATGATCAATGCTTTAGCACACTATAGCACAAGGAGAATTTCCCTCACTGTCCTTCCCTGTCCCTAGAAACAAGGATTCGCACAGTAAAACACACTGACACTCTCCCTACCTATAGTTTTCTGTCCCTAGAAAAAATGTTTTTTTAAAGACGGTTGATGATCAATGCTTTAGCACACTATAGCACAAGGAGAATTTCCCTCACTGTTCTTCCCTGTCCCTAGAAACAAGGATTATCACAGTGAAAGAAACTGACACTCTTCCTACCTATAGTTTTCTGTCCCTAGAAAAAATGTTTTTTTAAAGACGGTTGATGATCAATGCTTTAGCACACTATAGCACAAGGAGAATTTCCCTCACTGTCCTTCCCTGTCCCTAGAAACAAGGATTATCACAGTGAAAGAAACTGACACTCTTCCTACCTATAGTTTTCTGTCCCTAGAAAAAATGTTTTTTTAAAGATGGTTGATGATCAATGCTTTAGCACACTATAGCACAAGGAGAATTTCCCTCACTGTCCTTCCCTGTCCCTAGAAACAAGGATTATCACAGTGAAAGAAACTGACACTCTTCCTACCTATAGTTTTCTGTCCCTAGAAAAAATGTTTTTTTAAAGACGGTTGATGATCAATGCTTTAGCACACTATAGCACAAGGAGAATTTCCCTCACTGTCCTTCCCTGTCCCTAGAAACAAGGATTTGCACAGTAAAACACACTGACACTCTCCCTACCTATAGTTTTCTGTCCCTAGAAAAAAAGTTTTTTTAAAGACGGTTGATGATCAATGCTTTAGCACACTATAGCACAAGGAGAATTTCCCTCACTGTCCTTCCCTGTCCCTAGAAACAAGGATTATCACAGTGAAAGAAACTGACACTCTTCCTACCTATAGTTTTCTGTCCCTAGAAAAAATGTTTTTTTAAAGACGGTTGATGATCAATGCTTTAGCACACTATAGCACAAGGAGAATTTCCCTCACTGTCCTTCCCTGTCCCTAGAAACAAGGATTATCACAGTGAAAGAAACTGACACTCTTCCTACCTATAGTTTTCTGTCCCTAGAAAAAATGTTTTTTTAAAGACGGTTGATGATCAATGCTTTAGCACACTATAGCACAAGGAGAATTTCCCTCACTGTCCTTCCCTGTCCCTAGAAACAAGGATTATCACAGTGAAAGAAACTGACACTCTTCCTACCTATAGTTTTCTGTCCCTAGAAAAAATGTTTTTTTAAAGACGGTTGATGATCAATGCTTTAGCACACTATAGCACAAGGAGAATTTCCCTCACTGTCCTTCCCTGTCCCTAGAAACAAGGATTTGCACAGTAAAACACACTGACACTCTCCCTACCTATAGTTTTCTGTCCCTAGAAAAAATGTTTTTTTAAAGACGGTTGATGATCAATGCTTTAGCACACTATAGCACAAGGAGAATTTCCCTCACTGTCCTTCCCTGTCCCTAGAAACAAGGATTTGCACAGTAAAACACACTGACACTCTCCCTACCTATAGTTTTCTGTCCCTAGAAAAAATGTTTTTTTAAAGACGGTTGATGATCAATGCTTTAGCACACTATAGCACAAGGAGAATTTCCCTCACTGTCCTTCCCTGTCCCTAGAAACAAGGATTATCACAGTGAAAGAAACTGACACTCTTCCTACCTATAGTTTTCTGTCCCTAGAAAAAATGTTTTTTTAAAGACGGTTGATGATCAATGCTTTAGCACACTATAGCACAAGGAGAATTTCCCTCACTGTCCTTCCCTGTCCCTAGAAACAAGGATTATCACAGTGAAAGAAACTGACTCTCTTCCTACCTATAGTTTTCTGTCCCTAGAAAAAATGTTTTTTTAAAGACGGTTGATGATCAATGCTTTAGCACACTATAGCACAAGGAGAATTTCCCTCACTGTCCTTCCCTGTCCCTAGAAACAAGGATTATCACAGTGAAAGAAACTGACACTCTTCCTACCTATAGTTTTCTGTCCCTAGAAAAAAAGTTTTTTTAAAGACGGTTGATGATCAATGCTTTAGCACACTATAGCACAAGGAGAATTTCCCTCACTGTCCTTCCCTGTCCCTAGAAACAAGGATTATCACAGTGAAAGAAACTGACACTTTTCCTACCTATAGTTTTCTGTCCCTAGAAAAAATGTTTTTTTAAAGACGGTTGATGATCAATGCTTTAGCACACTATAGCACAAGGAGAATTTCCCTCACTGTCCTTCCCTGTCCCTAGAAACAAGGATTATCACAGTGAAAGAAACTGACACTCTTCCTACCTATTGTTTTCTGTCTCTAGAAAAAATGTTTTTTTAAAGATGGTTGATGATCAATGCTTTAGCACACTATAGCACAAGGAGAATTTCCCTCACTGTCCTTCCCTGTCCCTAGAAACAAGGATTCGCACAGTAAAACACACTGACACTCTCCCTACCTATAGTTTTCTGTCCCTAGAAAAAATGTTTTTTTAAAGACGGTTGATGATCAATGCTTTAGCACACTATAGCACAAGGAGAATTTCCCTCACTGTTCTTCCCTGTCCCTAGAAACAAGGATTATCACAGTGAAAGAAACTGACACTCTTCCTATCTATAGTTTTCTGTCCCTAGAAAAAATGTTTTTTTAAAGACGGTTGATGATCAATGCTTTAGCACACTATAGCACAAGGAGAATTTCCCTCACTGTCCTTCCCTGTCCCTAGAAACAAGGATTATCACAGTGAAAGAAACTGACACTCTTCCTACCTATAGTTTTCTGTCCCTAGAAAAAATGTTTTTTTAAAGACGGTTGATGATCAATGCTTTAGCACACTATAGCACAAGGAGAATTTCCCTCACTGTCCTTCCCTGTCCCTAGAAACAAGGATTATCACAGTGAAAGAAACTGACACTCTTCCTACCTATAGTTTTCTGTCCCTAGAAAAAATGTTTTTTTAAAGACGGTTGATGATCAATGCTTTAGCACACTATAGCACAAGGAGAATTTCCCTCACTGTCCTTCCCTGTCCCTAGAAACAAGGATTTGCACAGTAAAACACACTGACACTCTCCCTACCTATAGTTTTCTGTCCCTAGAAAAAATGTTTTTTTAAAGACGGTTGATGATCAATGCTTTAGCACACTATAGCACAAGGAGAATTTCCCTCACTGTCCTTCCCTGTCCCTAGAAACAAGGATTTGCACAGTAAAACACACTGACACTCTCCCTACCTATAGTTTTCTGTCCCTAGAAAAAATGTTTTTTTAAAGACGGTTGATGATCAATGCTTTAGCACACTATAGCACAAGGAGAATTTCCCTCACTGTCCTTCCCTGTCCCTAGAAACAAGGATTATCACAGTGAAAGAAACTGACACTCTTCCTACCTATAGTTTTCTGTCCCTAGAAAAAATGTTTTTTTAAAGACGGTTGATGATCAATGCTTTAGCACACTATAGCACAAGGAGAATTTCCCTCACTGTCCTTCCCTGTCCCTAGAAACAAGGATTATCACAGTGAAAGAAACTGACACTCTTCCTACCTATAGTTTTCTGTCCCTAGAAAAAATGTTTTTTTAAAGATGGTTGATGATCAATGCTTTAGCACACTATAGCACAAGGAGAATTTCCCTCACTGTCCTTCCCTGTCCCTAGAAACAAGGATTATCACAGTAAAACACACTGACACTCTCCCTACCTATAGTTTTCTGTCCCTAGAAAAAATGATTTTTTAAAGATGGTTGATGATCAATGCTTTAGCACACTATAGCACAAGGAGAATTTCCCTCACTGTCCTTCCCTGTCCCTAGACACAAGGATTATCACAGTAAAACACACTGACACTCTCCCTACCTATAGTTTTCTGTCCCTAGAAAAAATGATTTTTTAAAGATGGTTGATGATCAATGCTTTAGCACACTATAGCACAAGGAGAATTTCCCTCACTGTCCTTCCCTGTCCCTAGAAACAAGGATTCGCACAGTAAAACACACTGACACTCTCCCTACCTATCCTTCTCTTTCCCTAAACTAAAGGAATCCAGGTTAAGCAAGAAAAAAAAAATGTCACTGTCCCTGCCTATGCTTCTCTTTCCCTGCTCCGGAACACACTACACTAGGCCGCCGTGCTGGCGGCCTTTTATAGTGTGGGGCGTGTACTAAACACCCTCAGCAATAATTGGCCACAGGCATCCTGCCTGTGGCCAATCATTGCTCTCCTCGCTGCCGGCGCTGTGATTGGCCAAGCATGCGGGGTCACAGTGCATGCTTGGCCAATCACAGCGCCTGGATGACACTGCGATGGCGTAGTGCATTGTGGGCCGTTCGCGTCACTCGAATTAGGCGCGAACGGCCCAAATCGTTCGATCTTCGTCGAACGATCGAACAGCCGATGTTCGAGTCGAACGTATGTTTGACTCGAACACCGAGCTCATCCCTAGCAATGACAGAGGTCAAACATTTTCTGTAAGTCTTCACAAGGTTGTCACACACTGTTGCTGGTATGTTGGCCCATTCCTCCATGCAGATCTCCTCTAGAGCAGTGATGTTTTGGGGCTGTCACTGGGCAACACGGACTTTCAACTCCCTCCAAAGGTTTTCTATGGGGTTGAGATCTGGTGACTGGCTAGGCCACTCCAGGACCTTGAAATGCTTCTTACGAAGCCACTCCTTTGTTGCCCGGGCGGTGTGTTTGCGATCATTGTCATGCTGAAAGACCCAGCCACGTTTCATCTTCAATGCCCTTGCTGATGGGAGGTTTGCACTCAAAATTTCACGATACATGGCCCCATTCATTCTTTCATGTACACGGATCAGTTGTCCTGTTCCCTTCGCAGAGAAACAGCCCCAAAGCATGATGTTGCCACCCCCATGCTTCACAGTAGGTATGGTGTTCTTTGGTTGCAACTTGCATTCTCTCTCCTCCAAACACGACGAGTTGTGTTTCTACCAAACAGTTCTACTTTGGTTTCATTTGACCATATGACTCTCTCATCTTTTTAAGTGGGGGAACTTGCACAATTGGTGGCTGACTAAATACTTTTTTGCCCCACTGTATGTCTGCAGAATGGCACTGGCAGGCAGAAGGACGTATATATACGTCCCCTTTAAGAAGCGGTTGTTGTGGACATGCGCCCGTTGCGAACTCCGTGAGCCCGACCGCGGGTCCCGCGGACTCGATCGCCACGGGCATACCCGCGATCGTCTCACGGAGAGATAGAACGAGGAGATGTTAGTGTAAACACAACATCTCCCCGTTCTGCCTAGTGACACTGTTACTGATCGTGTTCCCTGAACAACGATCAGTGACGTGTCACAGCAAGTCACGTCCCCTGACAGTTAGAAGCACTCCCTAGGTTGCACTTAACCCCTGCAGCGCCACATAGTGGTTAACCCCTTCACTGCCAGTGTAATTTTCACAGTAATCAGGGCATTTTTATAGCACTGATCGCTGTAAAAATTACAATGGTCCCAAAATAGTGTCAAAAGTGTCCGATGTGTCCGCCATAATGTCGCAGTCACGATAAAAATCGCTGATCGCCGCAGTTACTAGTAAAAAAAAAATAATTAATAAAAATACCATAAAAATATCCCCTATTTTGTAGACGCTATAACTTTTGCGCAAACTTACGTTCGACTCGAACACCGAGCTCATCCCTAGCAATGACAGAGGTCAAACATTTTCTGTAAGTCTTCACAAGGTTGTCACACACTGTTGCTGGTATGTTGGCCCATTCCTCCATGCAGATCTCCTCTAGAGCAGTGATGTTTTGGGGCTGTCACTGGGCAACACGGACTTTCAACTCCCTCCAAAGGTTTTCTATGGGGTTGAGATCTGGTGACTGGCTAGGCCACTCCAGGACCTTGAAATGCTTCTTACGAAGCCACTCCTTTGTTGCCCGGGCGGTGTGTTTGCGATCATTGTCATGCTGAAAGACCCAGCCACGTTTCATCTTCAATGCCCTTGCTGATGGGAGGTTTGCACTCAAAATTTCACGATACATGGCCCCATTAATTATTTCATGTACACGGATCAGTCGTCCTGTTCCCTTTGCAGAGAAACGGCCCCAAAGCATGATGTTGCCACCCCCATGCTTCACAGTAGGTATGGTGTTCTTTGGTTGCAACTTGCATTCTCTCTCCTCCAAACACGACGAGTTGTGTTTCTACCAAACAGTTCTACTTTGGTTTCATTTGACCATATGACTCTCTCATCTTTTTAAGTGGGGGAACTTGCACAATTGGTGGCTGACTAAATACTTTTTTGCCCCACTGTATGTCTGCAGAATGGCACTGGCAGGCAGAAGGACGTATATATACGTCCCCTTTAAGAAGCGGTTGTTGTGGACATGCGCCCGTCGCGAACTCCGTGAGCCCGACCGCGGGTGTCGCGGACTCGATCGCCGCGGGCATACCCGCGATCGTCTCACGGAGAGATAGAACGAGGAGATGTTAGTGTAAACACAACATCTCCCCGTTCTGCCTAGTGACACTGTTACTGATCGTGTTCCCTGAACAACGATCAGTGACGTGTCACAGCAAGTCACGTCCCCTGACAGTTAGAAGCACTCCCTAGGTTGCACTTAACCCCTGCAGCGCCACATAGTGGTTAACCCCTTCACTGCCAGTGTAATTTTCACAGTAATCAGGGCATTTTTATAGCACTGATCGCTGTAAAAATTACAATGGTCCCAAAATAGTGTCAAAAGTGTCCGATGTGTCCGCCATAATGTCGCAGTCACGATAAAAATCGCTGATCGCCGCAGTTACTAGTAAAAAAAAAAAAAAATTATTAATAAAAATACCATAAAAATATCCCCTATTTTGTAGACGCTATAACTTTTGCGCAAACCAATCAATAAACGCTTATTGTGATTTTTTTTTTACCAAAAATATGTAGAAGAATACGTATCGTCCTAAACTGAGGAAAAAAAAAATTATATATTTTTTAGGGATATTTATTATAGCAAAAAGTAAAAAATATTGAATTTTTTTCAAAATTGTCGCTTTATTTTTGTTTATAGCGCAAAAAATATAAACTGCAGAGGTGATCAAATACCACCCAAAAAAAAGCTCTATTTGTGGGAAAAAAAGGACGTAAATTTTGTTTGGGAGCCACGTTGCACGACCGCGCAAGTTAAAGCGACGCAGTGTCGAATCGCAAAAAGTGGCCCGGTCATTTAGCAACAAAATGGTCCGGGGCTTAAGTGGTTAAAGTGGTCAGCTCTAATAGGCGTCCTGATTAGAGCCGTGGGCTCTAATAGGCTTCCAAACTGGTAAACAGCGGGCGCAATGCTGTGCATTCGCTGTTTAAACAGTGTTGTGTTAGGCCCCTTTCACACTGGGGCGGGCAGGTGCGGTGGCGGTATAGCAGCGCGATTTTCAGCGCTGCTATACCGTCGTTCTTACCGCGGTATGCGGCCGCTAGGGGGTGAATTTAACCCCCGCTAGCGGCCGAAAAAGGGTTATTACTGCCCGCAAACCGCGGCTATTGCCGCGGTTTGCGGGCGGTATTTAAGGGCTGTCCCATTGATTTCAATGGGCAGCCGCGGTAAAGGAGCGGTGAACACACCGCTCCTTCACCGCTGTAAAGAAGCGGCTAGCAGGACTTTGGAGCGGTCCTGCTAGCGCACCGCTTCAGTGTGAAAGCCTTCGGGCTTTCACATTGAAGGCTACAGGCACAAATTTTTCATGCGGTATAATAGCGCTAATATTAGCGCTAAACCGCATGAAAAACGCCCCAGTGTGAAAGGGGCCTTAGAGAAGCAAATAAATCGCTTCCCTAACACTGACCCGCCTCTCAGCCAATCAAGTGCTCGGGTCTGGTTACCCTGTCACCTGATTGGCTGAAGCAATAGGCGCTGTGATTGGACGCCTATTAGGCGTCCAATTATTGCAGAGATGACAGGAAGAGAACGGGAGAAGACATGGAGGACTCGGAGCGTGGAGGACAGCGCTGAGACAGGTTAGTGCCGGAGGCACACTGGCGGCAATTGATGGGGCACACTGGCGGCAATTGATGGGGCACACTGGCAGCAATTGATGGGCACACTGGCAGCAATTGATGGGGCACACTGGCAGCAATTGATGAGCACACTGGCAGCAATTGATGGGCACAGTGGCGGCAATTGATGGGCACAGTGGTGGCAATTGATGGGCACACTGGCAGCAATTGATGGGTACAGTGACTGCTTTTGATGGCACAGTGGCGGCAATTTATGGGTACAATAGCTGCGTTTGATGGGGACAGTGGCTACACTTGATGGGCACAGTGGCTGCGCTTGATGGGCACAGTGGCTGCGCTTCATGGGCACAGTGGCTGCAATTGATGTTTGTTTGTTTTTTCAGTTTGTTTGCGCCTCACCAAAATTTTTGAGCACCAGCCGCCACTGCTCCTGAGCCTGAGATGTGTGCAGACCTGGTCACCAACTACAATAAACATCTTACCTCTGTGCTTGCCAACAAGGGTTTCTCCACCAAGTACTAAGTCATGTTTTCTTTGGGGATCAAATACTTATTTTACTCACTGAACTGCAACTTAATTTATAGCAGTTGTTTTATGTGTTTTTTCTGGATATTACAAAATCTTCAGGGGATCAAATAATTATTTTCTCCACTGTATTTATTGTACATTCACATCAGTCCCTGCCCTCAATGAGCTTACAATCTAAGGTCCCTAACTCACATTCATACATACAGTATCTCACAAAAGTAAGTAAACCCCTCTCATTTTTGTAAATATTTTATTATATATTTTCATGTGACAACACTGAAAAAAAGACACTTTGCTACAATGTAAAGTAGTGAGTGTACAGCTTGTATAACAGTGTAAATTTGCTGTCCCCTCAAAATAACTCAACACACAGCCATTAATGTCTAAACCTCTGGCAACAAAAGTGAGTACACCCCTAAGTGAAAATGTTAAAATTGGCCACCATTTTTTTCCAGCACTGCTTTAACCCTCTTGGGCATGGAGTTGCCACCAGAGTCCTCTTTTACTCCTCCATGACAACATCACGGAGCTGGTGGATGTTAGAGACCTTGCGCTCCTCCACCTTCCATTTGAGGATGCCCCACAGAAGCTCAATAGGGTTTAGGTCTGGAGACATGCTTGGCCAGTCAATCATCTTTACCCCCAGCTTCTTTAGCAAGGCAGTGGTCGTCTTGGAGATGTGTTTGGGGTCGTTATCATGTTGGAAAACTGCCCTGCGGCCCAGTCTCCAAAGGGAGGGGGATCATGCTCTGCTTCAGTATGTCACAGTACATGTTGGCATTCATGGTTCCCTCAATGAACTGTAGCTCCCCAGTGCCGGCAGCACTCATGCAGCCCCAGACCATGACACTCCCACCACCATGCTTGACTGTAGGCAAGACACACTTGTCTTTGCACTCCTCACCTGGTTGCCGCCACACACGCTTGACACCATCTGAACCAAATAAGTTCATCTTGGTCTCATCAGACCACAGGACATATTTCCATCAATCCATGTCCTTAGTCTGCTTGTCTTCAGCAAACTGTTTGCCGGCTTTCTTGTGCATCATCTTTAGAAGAGGTTCCCTTCTGGGACAACAGCCATGCAGACCAATTTGATGCAGTGTGTGGCGTATGGTCTGAGCACTGACAGGCTGACCCCCTCCCCCCACCCCTTTAACCTCTGCAGCAATGCTGGTAGCACTCATACGTCTATTTCCCAAAGACAACTTCTGGATATGATGCTGAGCACGTGCACGCAACTTCTTTGGTCAACAATGGCGAGGCCTGTTCTGACTGGAACCTGTCCTGTTAAACCGCTGCATGGTCTTGGTCACCATACTGCAGCTCAGTTTCAGGGTCTTGGCAATCTTCTTATAGCCTAGGCCATCTTTATGTAGAGCAGCAATTCTTTTTTTCAGATCTTCAGAGAGTTCTTTGCCATAAGGTGCCATGTTGAACTTCCAGTGACCAGTATGAGAGAGTGAGAGCGATAACACCAAATTTAACACACCTGTTCCCCATTCACACCTGGGAGCTTGTAACACTAACGAGTCACATGACACCGGGCAGGGAATGGCTAATTTGGCCCAATTTGAACATTTTCACATAGGGGGTGTGCTTACTTTTGTTTCCCCGCGGTATAGACATTAATGGCTGTGTGTTGAGTTATTTTGAGGGGACAGCTAATTTACACTGTTATACAAGCTGTACACTCACTACTTTACACATGAAAAGATAGAATAAAATATTTACAAAAATGTGAGGCTGCACTCACTTTTGTGAGACACTGTATATTCAGGTGAATCCCTTTAACCACATTACAACAATTTTCCACAAAAAGCTGAATGACTCACTAGCTGTATGCGAAGAGGAGACACACTGAGGTGTTGGTGGGATTTCTCACATTTATTTGTGCTTCTTCTGAGCCCATATTGTCTTTTAACCGCTTAAGGACCACCTCACGCCGATATACGTCGGCAGAATGGCACGGCTGGGCACATCAACGTACAGGTATGTTGCCCTTTAAGAGCCCAGCCGTGGGTCTTGCGCGCGCCGCCGGCGGCGCACTCGTGACCCGGTCCTGAGCTCCGTGACCGCACCCGTGGGACCCGATCGCCGCCGGTATCCCGCGATCGGGTCACAGAGCTGAAGAACGGGGAGAGGTAAGCGTAAACAAACCTTTCCCCGTTCTTCTCCGTGGCATGTCAGTGATCGTCTGTTCCCTGTCATCGGAACAGACGATCAGTGACGTGTAACGTGTAGCCACGCCCCCCTACAGTAAGAATCACTTCCTAGGGAATACTTAACCCCTACAGCGCCACCCAGAGGTTAAACCCTTCACTGCCAGTGTCATTTTCACAGTAACAGTGCATTTTTATAGCACTGATCGCTGTAAAAATAACAATGGCCCCAAAATGGTGTCAAAAGTGTCCGATGTGTCCGCCATAATGTCGCAGTCATGATAAAAATCGCTGATCGCCGCCATAACTAGTAAAAAAAAATTATTATTATTAAAAATGTCATAAAACAGTCCCCTATTTTGTAGAAGCTATGACTTTAGCGCAAACCAATCAATAAACGCCTATTGCGATTTTTTTTACCAAAAATATGTAGAAGAATACGTATTGGACTAAACTGTGGAAAAAAAACGTTTTTAGATATATATTTGGGGGATATTTATTATAGCAAAAAGTAAAAAAATGTTGAATTTTTTTCAAAATTGTCGCTCTATTTTTGATTATAGTGCAATAAATAAAAAATGCAGAGGTGATCAAATACCACCAAAAGAAAGCTCTGGGAGCCACGTTGCACGACCGCGCAATTGTCAGTTAAAGCGACGCAGTGCCGAATCGCAAAAAGGGGCCTGGTCCTTTAGCTGCATATTGGTCTGGGGCTTAAGTGGTTAACTACACTAATGAATGAGGAAAAAGGCCTGCCATTTATGGTTTGTTTGTTTTCAGTCCACAGAGATGGAGGGTGCAGGGTTTTCAGGGTCTGTCCTAATGTTGGGGGAGGATCTGTTGCCTTCATGGATCTTCTTCCTCTTCCCAACTGATGATACTTGGAGGACTAGCAGAAACAACAGGTTGGGACTTTGTGTGAGGTCAAGGCCTATAGGAATCATGTACCTCCGTCCCTATCTAGAGTAAAATAAAAACATATAAAGGGAAAGGGAATGGTAGGAAAAATTTAGACTTTATATGGAGCACGCAGTCTGGGGAGAAACAACCGTCAATATAAATATAATATAACTATTTTTATTAGGTACAAGTAAATAAATAAACAATGATTACATAATATAATGATTGATAATATTATAGACCAGGGATATGCAATTAGCGGACCTCCAGCTGTTGCCAAACTACAAGTCCCATGAGGCATAGCGAGACTCTGACAGCAGCAAGCATGACACCCAGAGGCAGAGGCATGATGGGACTTGTAGTTTTGCAACAGCTTGAGGTCCGCTAATTGCATATCCATGTTATAGACCATAAATACATAATACAAGGAAACAGTAATTGATAGTGTTTCTATAAATCCCATAGAGTTTCATATATTTACACATGTATATATATCATGGACATGACACAGAAATGACTACAAGGTGGAGATGGCCTCCAACCTCCCTGATCGGCATAGGTATAGTTAGAAAGAGACACTAGCGTAATAGCATCTCAATCTTGGTACCAAAAAATTATATGGGATAAAATGTATAATTGTAAACCATATATGAGTGCAGCCACGGCTTAAAAATAGCTTGACGCGTTTCGTAGTTTGGTGTTACCACTCTTCAGGAGCAGGCACGTGATGCATATCTGAAATAAGGTACAAAAATATATATAATAGATAAAAATCCATAATTAATTAGCATGCAGCAGAGGAAGAGCTGCACATACAATGAGACAAACCCAATCCCATACAGGCATGCTGTGTATGAGGACATGTGCTCATACACAACATGCTTGTCTGTAAGTTTACTATGGGATTGGGTTTGTCTCGTTGTATGTGCAGCTCTTCCTCTGCTGCATGCTAACTAATTTCAATTATATTTTCTTAGGATGATTCATTAAATGTATTTATTTTCTTTTGATTAAACAATATATTTTGTAAATCCTTTATAAGTGTGTTTTCTGCTGTCTATACAATATGCCTTTATTGTTTATACTCTTTTTTGCAATTTTTATTGTGTATGTTTCTTCTTTTTTGGTTTGATATCTCCTTGTTGCTTTTCCACCTTGATTGTGGATCCAGTTTTTGTTTGTTTGGCTGTTTCCCTGTTTCTTTTGGTTTTGGGTTCTACCACCTTAAGGGCCCTTGGGTTGGGGGTGCCCCTTTTGGTGGCAGGGTTTCGATCTCAGCAATGGGCTTACATTTGCAATTATACGGACGCCCAGGGCACTTTTGGGATTTATATCCCAATCGTTGCCCATTTTGTGCCTGTACAACCCCTTGATCCTCTCCCTTTTTCCAACTCTGGGATGTCTATTCTGGACCCCTTAGAGTTCTCTAAATCTCCCCACACTTCGTTGGCTCTTTCCATCATCGGATATCCTAGGGTTAACATCGTTGCCCAGGAGTGACCATGGCCGTTGCTTTCCTATTAGCACTTCCCAGCCACGCCTTCCGACCTACTGCCGCTTGGCCTTCTGGTCTCTGAAGTCCTTGGTTGTGTCCGGAGGATCTTGGCGCCTGTGCATTGGCACCCTCACGTCCGCACTCGGCTGGTGATGTCAGACGCCAGCCGAGTGGTTGAGCGCGTTTAAGCCGGTGTTCTGCCGAGAAACGTCCCCCCGGCGGATTCTGCCCCCACCTGTACTGCGCAGTACGAACGTGAATGACCTTCCGAAAATAGCCGAACGTGTAGAGCTGAGAGTCAGCTCTAGACGGCGCCTGCGTGGACCTAGCTGTAAGTGGCCAGTCGGCCTCACAACCTCGCTTCGCTCGGGCGGCTCGCTACGCTCGCATGGCCTCCTGGCTCTTTTTTTAACATCCTCCATGTCCACGGGGATGTTAAAGAAAGAGCCTGGATGTCAGAAGTGTAGCACAATTTGGTGTGCGCAGGCGCCATCTAGAGCTGACTCTTAGCTGTACATGTTCGGCTATTTTCAGAGCGCCTGCGCAGTACAGAGCGGGCAGAATCCGCTGGGGGGCAATTCTCGGCAGGACACCGGCTGCTCAGGCTGCAGATCTGCCAGAGCTTGGGGGCGACCTGACGTAAGACATTTCTCTCTGTAAGGCCCGGTTCACATAGGGGCGACTCGTCAGTCGACTCGGTCGCCTGACGAGTCGCGTCCCGCTCTGTACTATAGAACCGTTCTAATAAGAGCGACTCGGGTCGCTCCGACTTAGAAAAAGGTTCCTGTACTTCTTTTGGGGGCGACTCAGGGCGACTTGCATTGACTTCTATACAAAAGTCATTATGCAAATCGCCTCAGGTGGGCGTCTCAAGTCGTCTTGAGATCGCGCCGCCGAGTCGCCCCCAAAGTCGTGCCGCCCCTGTGTGAACCGGGCCTAAAGGTATGGACCTCTGATACTGATACTTTTGTATCTTTCAATGTCCGCCAAAGTTTTCCTTAATGTCCTTATTTAGCTCTTCTCTATGCTCCTCTGTTAACTATTCTGTACTGATACTGACACACTTATATATGTATTTTACTATATACCTACACATTCTTATTTATTTATCCCTAATTTCCATTAACATAATTTATATTAATATTCTTTATTATTTTTTAATTATTACTAACTATTCGTTCATTATATATTGCATCTACTATGCGCTTTTCACATTATGTGTATTATATACACACTACATGTCTACTGTTCATCAGTGCATTTTACTACATGTGCATTATATATGCATTACATCTATACTGTTCACTAATTAATTGTTTATTTACATATATTCTATATATTTTATATACTGCGTTAAATTAGTACACTATATATCAACATTAATAAAAAAAATTATCATAATTTACCTCTTAATCAAATTTCATCCATTTAGTTTATTTGCGCATTTTTTCTTTTTTCTTTCTTCATCCCAGTTTTTTACAACAATCAATTAATCCATTCTTTCATTTTTTTCTGCTGCTCATTGTTATATATATTCCACTCGTATTAAAACCCCTTCTGGTACATTTTAGGATGTACCATTCTCACTATGTTCTCCCTTCTTTCCCTTTTATCTCTCTCTATCTTAACTTCTTGTTTCCCATCCCTCTCTCTAACCGTCTTTCCTGTTATTTCTCTGATTCTTTCGCTCCCTTTTTTCTTTGTTCCGTCCCCTCTTTTCCTCTCCCTTCCATGTGTTCTCTATTTTTATTCCTTCTCTTACTCCTTGGTGGGGGGAATGGGATGAGTGGCAGTGCTGGGGGGAGTTCTGATCAGCCAGCTTAGATGCTTTTGATCAAGATCATCTGCTGATCTGAGAACTGTAGTAGGGACTTTTAATGGCAACTCTAATCACAGGTAGTGTTACTCAATGTGTCTCCAGGACTGTGGTGTCTCGCAGCAGTGACACCTATGCCGAAATCAGGAGATAGGGTCTCTTCCAAGCCCCTCCCACTTCACATTTCTCACCAGTCAGCTGACTTCTAGTCTCTGCTCCACAGCTATGCCGTGAACTGAATGGGTGGCCGAGGGCTCCAGGAACAGCCCAGCTGGGCGGCAACAGGCTCCAAGGACAGCCCTCCACGGCGGCTGCGAAAAGGCTGGGAGAGTGCTGCGGGCTTTAGGAACAGCCCAGGATTCAGTGACCCATGGCAAATCGTCATTTGACCCCCAGGTTGAGAACCACTGCTTTAGAGCAAACTTTTGAATAGGTTCTCTTTTGGACACATTCGGCGTGTTGAATAAATCCTTCATAAAGTTTCCCCTTTTGGATATATTCGATACTCCTATCCACAGGCACCCCCTCCCCCCCTGCGTTATTTTGAATCGTGATTTTAAGTAAGTACACTGACTGAGATCCCTGTAGTTTTTTTATATGTACATAGAATTCTTAATGCAACCCTCTCTTCTGTATGGTTGCTTTTTTCTGTTTATTATATTATATATATATTTACTTTTTTAGTCTCTTTCAGTGGCACTGTTTGATTCAATTTTTGCTTATTACCATTTCTCTCTCTCTTTTGGCCAGGTCTTTAGAGTGCTCACTGTGGTTACATAGTTGCTCGGGCCTTGGTCGGGCCCCCGCCGCCTGGGTGGTCTTTCCCCTCTCTAAGCCCCTGTGGCTTTTTCCCTCTTCATAGGGGCGATGGGGGCCCTTGGTGGTAAGTTTCCCCCTTTTCCATTGGTGGACCTGTCAACAAGTAGATCTCCAAAACAAATGTGATATCTGTATTGTATTATAATTTTTTCTTTTCTTCTTTTTGCATTTATATAGTTGCCTTACTGTGTATGTGTAAGATGGGAAGCAGCTCTCATTGTTTGAACACTGTTTGAATACAATTAAATATTTAACTGTCATTCTGCTGTTTGGCCACAAGATGCCGCTGGTTTTTCCTGACACAGATAACGGGCTGTAGCCATGGAGACGCTGTACACAAATAAGTGCTGTGACACACAGGAAAGAAAGTGAGAGTAGAACTGTAGTATAACGGGCTGTTTTGGACAGAGATTCAAGAAAGAGAGAGAAAGTGTGTAGCGAGCAGGCAGCCATTTTGAGAAGGAGTTTGTTCTGAGGACTGTGTGCAGAGAATCCTACAACATCCAGGTGTGGAAACAGAACTGCAGCTGAGTGAATTTACTTGTGTCTAAGATCCTCATCCTGTCCAGAGGAACGAGGAATTGCTTGCAGGAAGACGGATGAGACCTGAGGAACAAAACAATATACACTGCAGGACCATATACTTGTTAGAGAGACATTTTGATCCGGTCAGAGTCACCAGCGGATGCAGAGCAGACCCGGGTCGGTAAGATCGTGCATGCACCCTATTACTTTGTTGGCGCCTAGAGACTGAGACCAGGCCTGTAGATAGTTAGTAGGGTCTCTGTTTGTGTCAGGCCACAAGTGTTGCTACTGTTCACTACAGGGACTCCATAACCTAAAGTGACACTTCACAATTGGAGAACTGATGAACTTTCTACAAACTCAAGATAGACTGGCGTTGTGCTCAGGAGGAACACGCAGACGCATGATACAACACCAGTTAAGGGGGGGGGGGGAATACGGTAGAGCTTTGTAAGTTTGTAAACTGTTGTGCTGCACCGCAGGCTAGCCCGCACCACACACCCATACAGTTATTCTTGTGTTGTTTTTAGGGTATTAACAGGTAAGGTGTGGCGGTTTGGTTGTGCCCACCAGTAGGCAAATTACTCCTGCATCCTACGTAGGGCGCCGCGCTGTGCAGCATAAGGGTCTCAGCCTTCGGGCTGGGTGTCTGTAAATATATTGTATGTTCCCAGAATTGGCGGTTGGGTTCAATACCCCGTCTAAGTAAAATTCAGTTTTAACAAGAGCTGGTGGTGGAGTGGTTTTCCTTGTTCGTGACTTCGCTGTATCCTGGGGAGCCCACCCCAGTACACGTTCTACATCTTGGCGTAGTCGGCAGGATACAGCAACCGTTATGGACGGGAACGCGGCGGGAGACCCTCCCCCGGCGCCAATGGTGCCGGTCCAGGACCCAGCTCAGGGTGCGCCAGTGCAAGGCCAACTTGCCCCCGCCATGTCTGCCCCAGTAGGGTATATCCCCGTGGAGGCGCTGTTGCGTCATCTGCCAAAATTTGACGGTAAAAACAGGACTGAAAGGGTGCAAAGTGCAGTTAGGATGTGTAACCTGAACCCCGAGCTACGGGCAGAGGTTGCGTTGGGGGCTCTAGAGGGTGACGTAAGATGGACAGTGATGGTGAGGCCCGAATTCCGAGAGAGACACCCTAGAGAAAATATTCTCCCTTCTGGAGAAAACCCAGGGGGGGCGTACCAAAGTGGTACAGTTGCGGAGTCACTTCTTCAACAGACCGCAGCAAGAGGGTGAGACCCTGATGCAGTACTCCAATGCCCTACAGGAGATGTTAAGTGAAATGCAGCGTCGAGACCCCGAGACCATGGGAGCCTTCCGGGGGTTGACCGGCTACTACGAGACCAGTTCATAGTGGGGCTCTCCAACAAGTTCTTACAAGACAAATTGCAAGAGATGATCCGGATGTCGCCCGACATGACGTTCTATAATGTCTACCTAGCAGCTGTTGAGAGAGAGGAAGAGCACATGCCTGTGGCAGAGAGAGTAGTCAGTGGCATCCATGCTACAGGAGGGCGGTCTGCATCCGAAGACTCAGAGTCCTTAAGAGATGTGGTTCAGGGCCTGCGGACGGAGTTGAGAGAAATCCGGCTGGAAGTGTCTCAGATGAAGGCAGAATCACCCCGGTCACTGGAAATGACCCCGGTGCCCCGCGCTACCCCACCCAGGATTACGCAGGTGCGAGGGTTAGTTAAAAGGGGGCCCCTCTGCTGGGCTTGTCGACAGTACGGCCATATGGCCAGAGAGTGCCCAAAACAGATGAAGTCTGAGCCGACGTTAAACTTCCAACCGCCGCGGTAGCTGGGCGTCCTGCGGCGGTACGCCAGAAGCTAAGCCCTTTGTGTGAGGAGCACGACCTGTATGCCAGCAGCCCCGTTATGTAAGCCAAGTTGGAAGGCCAGAAGGTACGCTGCCTAGTTGATACAGGGTCGGAGTGCACCCTTATGCCTCTGGAGTTCTTCGAAAGGCACTTTGGACATATGATGGAGCCGGAAGACAGGAGCGTCATCAGGCTGACAGATGCCAATAACAGGGAGATGGACGTCCGAGGCATAGTCTGGATGCGGGTCTGACTGTTCGGGCAAGACGTCGGCAAGGAAGGGGTCGTGCTGGTGGACCATTCGTCCCGGAGAGGCATGGACGTGACGCTAGGTATGAATGTGCTGAGAGACCTAGACCATCAACTCTATGCCAAAGAAGGGCCGAAGTATTGGCAATGGGCCACCACACACCAGCCGACCCAGAAGGTTTTACAGCAGATGGTGAGGAGCTGTATTCTGCAAAAGAGCAACATGTCCGGTCGGCCCATTGGACACGTGAGGGTGCCGCGGAGGACCCCAGTGAAGGTCCCACCTCGTCAAGAACAAATATTGATGCTGCCGGTGGGGGCGGGACGACAACTGAATGGACTGGAGGTCCTGATCGAGCCGGCTTACCAAGAGGAGACGCAGACTCGCCCACTGGTAGCCCGGGCCCTCGCAATTGTGAAGGATGGATGTGTGCCTGTACGCTGCCTCAATGTTGAAGACTGTGAGTTAACCGTGCCTGGGAATACCTTGCTGGCCAAAGTTTATGTGTCTGAAGGGGATATGCCTCGACGAACGAGCTTCACGCTACAGCCAGATAGGAGGTCAGCCTGGACCTATGCTGTAGAGGTCCATCAACGGGAAACCCCGACAGCGGAGTGGAACGGTCGAGTGATCATGGCTCGGATGGGGGTGGACTGCAAGACCCTGACTCCAGGACAACAGAAGTTGCTGGAAGACACCATTTGGGAATTTCAGGAGGCATTCTCGGGACATGATGAGGACTTCGGGTGTGCTTCCGCCATTGAACACGAAATCCCCACCGGCGATGCTGCACCAATCAGGGAACGTTACCGGCAAATCCCACCTAAAATGTACCAGGAGGTGAAAGATATGGTGGCCAGCATGTTGGAAAACTGAGTGATCCAGGAGAGTCAAAGTCCGTGGGCTGCTCCGGTAGCCTTTGTGCGGAAGAAAGATGGGAGTCTCCGGTTCTCCGTGGATTATCGGAAGCTGAATGCCCAGACCGTCCGGGATGCCTACCCCCTTCCGCAGATTGAGGAGTCGTTATCCGCCCTGAGTCATGCAAAGTTCTTCGCGACTCTTGACCTGGCCAGTGGGTATTGGCAGGTACCAATGGCCAAGAAGGACAAAGCGAAGACGGCCTTCATCCTACCTATGGGACTCTATGAGTTTAACCGGATGCCGTTTGGCCTGTCCAATGCCCCAGGAACATTCCAGCGGTTGATGGAGCACTGTCTGGGGATGTCAACTTCGAGTCGGTATTGATCTACCTGGACGACATAGTAGTATTTGGGGCCTCTTTTGAAGATCACCTCCAGAAGCTGCGACAGGTCCTAGGACGGGTGCGAGATCATGGGCTCAAGATCAAGCCCAAGAAGTGCCAACTGTTTAAACAGCAAATAGAGTATTTAGGACATGTGGTCACCCAGGAGGGGGTAAAGCCGGCCCCCAGCAAGGTGGAAGCCATATGGAACTGGTCCCAACCACATACACTATGAGAGGTGCGGGCATTTGTGGGATTGGCCGGCTACTACAGGAGGTTTATACCCAAATTTGCTCATTTGGTGGGCCCATTAAACAAGTTAACAAGAGGCACTGCGGGGGGCCCAAAGAATTATCCCATTGAGTGGGGACACCGGCAACAAGAGGCCTTCGAGGCAGTGAAGCAGGCGCTGACCAGTGCCCCGATTCTGGCTTATGCACGGTTCGACACCCCATTCCTGCTGTACACTGACGGGAGCCTACATGGCTTGGGGGCCTGTTGTGGAGATTTTTATGGAAATGTATTAATGTATGTTGTCAGATGTCCCCCCAGTGTCAGTTTTGCTGTAATGCGCTCATCTGAGCGTATTTGCACATACAGACGTTGGTGGAAGATCGGTGGCGGGAAAATCTTCCTGTGGAAACAGCGATGTTTGCTGCATTTAGAGATGTTGTTTTGCGCCCCGTTGGGGGAACTGGCCGGCCCCTGGCGGGGGGCGTTAAATGACTCTGAGCGCACAGATCTGTGTCCACAGGAACAGTAGCATAACTATAAAATAATTATGGTCCATTTAAGGCATAATTGTTGTGTAGTTTCCATCATTGGTAGCAGTCTATGTCACCGCTAGTCAATTTGAATGAACATTGTATCTGTTTGGAAGGATGTCCTTGTATGGTCATTCTCCTGTTTGGAAGGAACATGCTGTGATGTCCCCGCCCATGGGGGGAGGTGACTGGTTGCTGCAACCAATCACCTCCTGTCTTGAGATCTTTTGAGTTTAATAAAAGCCTATGAGTAGGCTTTGGCTGGACAGTCTATGCTGGGATGGCCTGACAATAAGGTCTATGTGTGAGCCTTGCTTCTTGGATGAATGATGGAATGAACGGTGAGTGGATTTTAGCAAACTTAGACTAAAGATAGCATTATTGCAAAAAGATGAAATCTGATGTGTGCTTAGATAGCACAGGAATTATAGGCTGTGTGCTCTGCAAACAGCCTAGGAATTCCACAACACGGCCGTGTTATCACAAGCTCAGGATGGACGTGAAAGAGTCATTGCCTATGGCAGCCAGTCTCTGAGAGGGTCAGTGCGCAACCCTGACAACTATAGCTCCTTTAAATTGGAACTACTGGCACTGGTGTGGGCCATGACCGAAAGGTTCGCGGAGTACCTGACAGGTGCAGAGGTGACCGTGATGACAGACAACAACCCGTTAGCACATCTGGAGAATGCCAAACTTGGTGCGCTGGAGCAGAGGTGGTTGGCTCGACTTTCTAAGTACCAATACAGCATCAAGTTTCGGTCAGGAAGGGAGAACGGCAACGCTGATGCACTCTCCCGAGTCCCTGTTGGGTTATCTGATCGGAATGCTGATGAGGAGTTAGAGGACACTGAAACTCCTGACCTTGGTCGAGTACCTATGTTCCAGGACGTGGCACATTCAAGTGGGGTGGCGTTCGGGATGCACATGTTGCTAGGCAAGACGTTGGCTGATTGGGAGAGAGTCCAGAATGGCTGCCCAGACCTATGGAAAGTGAAAGAATGGGTCCGGACTAAAATCTGGCCTCGGCCAGAAGAGCGGGCCCGTCTGACTCAAGAGGGCCAAAAGTTGTTGAGGCAGTGGGATAAGCTGACTGTTACCCAGGGCCTCCTGTGTCAGACCATATACTTACAGTCAGAGTTGCAGTACCGGCATCAGATTGTCATCCCCATGTCATGGGGACCGGAGGCCGCCCGGGAAGCTCATGAAAGGGGAGCCCATTTCGGGAGTGAGAAAACGTTCACGTGGCTTCAGCGGCTGGTATACTGTCCCGATCTGGCAGACATGGTGGCTGAGGCATGTCTTAAGTGTCGACCCTGTGGGTTGAGCAAGAGTACTGAACAACGGGCTTCTGTTCAGGCCATCCGGACCTCAGCGCCCCTAGAGCTTCTTATGATCGATTATGTACAGATTGGGTACTCTACCTCGGGACACTCGTACTATCTAGTTATGACAGATCATTTCATCAAGTATGCAGTGGCTGTACCCACCAGAGACCAGACGGCAGAGTCGGCCGCAGATACGGTCTGTAAACACTTTATACAGATGTTTGGGTGTCCTCTGAGGATACATTCAGACCAGGGGGCATGTTTTCAGGGTACTCTGATGAATGAGCTGTATCAACTGTATGGCTTTGAACGTTCCCGCACCACCCCGTATCACCCCCAGGGAAACGGGGCATGTGAGCGGTTCAACCGCACCTTGCTCCAGATGCTGCGGACTCTGGAGGACAACCAGAAGGCTCGTGGCCCGAGTACCTACCTGAATTGATGTGGGCCTATAACAACAGGGTACACAGTACCACTGGTTACTCCCCACATATGCTCATGTTTGGGAGAGCCGGACGGGAGATTGAAGATCTCCACATGCCAGATCCGATGGAGCCATCACCAAGAAATACCACTGCATGGGTGCAAGAGCACAGCCGCCGGCTAAGAGCAATCCACTAGGTTGTGGGGGAGCGCCTGGAACAAGTGGTACATCCTAACCCAAGACCAGTGCAGAGGGATGGGTTTGCCCAGGGTGATTGAGTGATGGTCAAAGCTAAGCGGCCGTCTGGAAAGTTGGATGGGCGGTGGGAGGCGGTCCCTTACACGGTGAAGAGGAGGATAGACCCTGACATCCCGGTCTATGAGGTAGAGCCAATAGGGACTGGGGGGCCTTCACGAAACTTGCACCGTAATATGTTGAGACGTTGTAATTTTGATAAGCCTGTGTGCATGGAGGAGATGCCTCCTTCTGCTCAGGGTACAGAGCAAATACCCTTGGAGGAGGAGGAGGAGGAGGAATGGTGGGTTGTCCCAGCCCCGGTACCCACAGAGGCTCCAGCCATGGCAGGTTTGCCACCTCGGGAAATTGTTGAGCAGTCAGCAGCCCCTCCCCCATTAGATGTGTCTGACGTCCCCAGTGCTTCTGAACCTATCCCTCTTCGAAGGTCAACCAGGCCCAATGCTGGTGTGCCCCCACAGTGCTATGCCCAGAATGAGTTTGTATGGGGAGGGTTGCCGAGGACGACAACCTCTAGTGGGGTGGCATGTAAGATGGGAAGCAGCTCTCATTGTTTGAACACTGTTTGTTTACACAAGATGCCGCTGGTTTTTCCTGACACAGATAATGGGCTGTAGCCATGGAGACGCTGTACACAAATCAGTGCTGTGACACACAGGAAAGAAAGTGAGAGGAGAACTGTAGTATAACGGGCTGTTTTGGACAGAGATTCAAGAAAGAGAGAGAGAGAGAGAAAGTGTGTAGCGAGCAGGCAGCCATTTTGAGAAGGAGTTTGTTCTGAGGACTGTGTGCAGAGAATCCTACAACATCCAGGTGTGGAAACAGAACTGCAGCTGAGTGAAGTTACTTGTGTCTAAGATCCTCATCCTGTCCAGAGGAACGAGGAATTGCTTGCAGGAAGACAGATGAGACCTGAGGAACAAAACAATATACACTGCAGGACCATATACTTGTTAGAGAGACATTTTGTTCCGGTCAGAGTCACTAGCGGATGCAGAGCAGACCCGGGTCGGTAAGATCGTGCACGCACCCTATTACTTTGTTGCCGCCTAGAGACTGAGACCAGGCCTGTAGATAGTTAGTAGGGTCTCTGTTTGTGTCGGGCCACAAGTGTTGCTACTGTTCACTACAGGGACTCCATAACCTAAAGTGACACTTCACAATTGGAGAGCTGATGAACTTTCTACAAACTCAAGATAGACTGGCGTTGTGCTCAGGAGGAACACGCAGACGCATAATACAACACCAGTAAGGGGGGGGGGGAAATACGGTAGAGCTTTGTAAGTTTGTAAACTGTTGTGCTGCACCGTAGGCTAGCCCGCACCACACACCCATACAGTTATTCTTGTGTTGTTTTTAGGGTATTAACCACTTAACGACCGCCCACTGTAGATATACGTCGGCAGAATGGCACCGACAGGTAAAGTCACGTATATCTACGTGATTGCCTTTGTATAGTTGGGGGGTCATTTGGGGGGGGGTTTTGTGCTATTTTGGCATTTTATGGCCTTCGAAACTGTGATAGGTAGTGAGGAGTGAAATCAAAAATTTGCGCCCTTAGAAATCCTGAAGGCGGTGCTTGGTTTTCGGGGGCCCGTACGCGGCTAGGCTCCCAAAAAGTCCCACACATGTGGTATCCCCGTACTCAGGAGAAGCAGCAAAATGTATTTTGGGGTGCAATTCCACATTCAACCATGGCATGTGTGAGCAATATATCATTTAGTGACAACTTTTTGTAATTTTTATTTTTTTTTGTCATTATTCAATCACTTGAGACAAAAAAAAAAATATTCAATGGGCTCAACATGCCTCTCAGCAATTTCCTTGGGATGTCTACTTTCCAAAATGTGGTCATTTGGGGGGGGGGGGGGGTTTGTACTGCCCTGCCATTTTAGCACCTCAAGAAATGAGATAGGCAGTCATAAATTAAAAGCTGTGTAAATTCCAGAAAATGTACCCTAGTTTGTAGACGCTATAACTTTTGCGCAAACCAATAAATATACGCTTATTGACATTTTTTTTTACTAAAGACATGTGGCTGAATACATTTTGGCCTAAATGTATGACTAAAATTGAGTTTATTCGATTTTTCTTATAACAAAAAGTAGAAAATATCTTTTTTTTTTTCAAAATTTTCGGTCTTTTTCCGTTTATATCGCAAAAAATAAAAATCGCAGAGGCAATCAAATACCATTAAAAGAAAGCTCTATTTGTGGGAAGAAAAGGACGCAAATTTCGTTTGGGTACAACATTGCATGTCCGCACAATTTACAGTTAAAGCAGCGCAGTGCAAAATTCTGAAATCACCTCTGGTCCTTTAGCTACCAAATGGTCCGGGGCTTAAGTGGTTAACAGGTAAGGTGTGGCGGTTTGGTTGTGCCCACCAGTAGGCAAATTACTCCTGCATCCTACGTAGGGCGCCGCGCTGTGCAGCATAAGGGTCTCAGCCTTTGGGCTGGGTGTCTGTAAATATATTGTATGTTCCCAGAATTGGCGGTTGGGTTCAATACCCCGTCTAAGTAAAATTCAGTTTTAACAAGAGCTGGTGGTGGAGTGGTTTTCCTTGTTCGTGACTTTGCTGTATCCTGGGGAGCCCACCCCGGTACACGTTCTACATATGGTTAAGACATACATCCCCTGATGAAGCCCAAAGGCGAAACATGTCGTGATAGCGTGTTATTACTCAACCCACCATTAAATCTTTAAATCTTTAATGCAACCACCATCTGTAACCACTTCATTGTGAATGACTGATACTGTGTTACTGCTCTATTTTTTATCAAATTTGTATAATTAAAATAAATCCTTTTGTATTTTTTACTTTATTTTGTACTCAAGTCTTCCATTGTTATGGTACTAATTCATCCAAGCACCGTCATAGTCCCATCTCCTTTTACCTGTTTCTCTAATTAAATTTCGGGATGAGGTGCATCTTTTTTGGTGTCTACCCTCAGCCAGACCAACAACTTTAGACTATCAATTACTGTTTCCTTGTATTACGTATTTATGGTCTATAATATTATCAATCATTATATTATGTAATCATTGTTTATTTACTTGTACCTAATAAAAATACTTATATTATATTATATTGATGGTTGTTTCTCCCCAGACTGCGTGCTCCATATAAAGTCCCAATTTTTCCTACTATTCCCTTTCCCTTTATATGTTTTTATTTTACACTTGGAGGACTAGCTTCAGCTGGTTGCTAATAATTTTGCCTTGCCCATGTCAGGAGCCTTGCGCACACAAGGGTTTAAGGATCAAGGCTCCTCGTCTTCAGAGGTTGGACCACATTGTATCCTTGTGAACTTTTTTGCGCTGTGATTTTTACAGTTCACTTTTTTGGTGCACAGAGCATTGACAAGCACTGCACAATGGAGCTCCATAAAAATAAAATGACAATAAAGTGGAGCAAGTCCTCTGAATTGAGTTTTATTGGCATTCTTGTAAAATAGATTTTGGGTTTACATACACTTTAAAGGGGAACTAAACCCAGTGGTGTCACCTGGTGCGGTAAAACATTTTGTAACTGACCTGCTAACACGTTATATTGCTTGCTGAACGGGAACTGATGGCCGCAGGGAAGATTGCAAGATGCTGTGACCTGCCGACAACTAGGCGTGTTGCTGCAAGTCCCTGTAGTCAGCAAGCAGAAGACCTTAGCTGAAATAGAGAATCACTCTGCAGGGGCCAGGAACACATGACGTAATTGGTTTCCTAGCATGCTGGCGGTCCTAGCAACCAATGAGAGCTCTCAGCAGAGATGTGGCTTGTCTGGATCAAGGAAACTCTGGCACTGCAGATCGAAGGGTTTTTACTGACAGTCTACTGATTGGAGAAAAGCCAATGTAGCACCAATATTTAAAAAGGGCCCAAAATACATCCCTGGCAATTACAGACCAGTTAGCCTAACATCCATAGTATGCAAGCTCTTGGAGGGGATGATAAGGGACTATATACATGATTTTAGTAATGAGAACGGTATCATTAGCAGTAATCAGCATGGATTCATGAAGAATCGTTCTTGCCAAACCAGTCTATTAACCTTCTATGAGGAGGTGAGTTGCCATCTAGATCAAGAAAGGCCCGTAGATGTGGTGTATCTGGATTTTGCAAAAGCATTAGACACAGTTCCCCATAAACATTTACTGTACAAAAAAAGGTCCGTTGGCATGGACCAAAGGGTGAGTGCATGGATTGAAAACTGGCTACAAGGGTGAGTTCAGAGGGTGGTGATAAACGGGGAGTATTCAGAATGGTCAGGGGTGGGTAGTGGGGTCCCCCAGGGTTCCGTGCTGGGACCAATCCTATTTAATTTGTTCATAAATTACCTGGAGGATGGGGTAAACATTTCAATCCCTGTATTTGCGGACGATACTAAGCTAAGCAGGGCAATAATTTCTCTGCAGGATGTGGAAGCCTTGCAAGAAGATCTGAACAAATTAAAGTGGAGTTCCACCCTGAAAAAAAAATAAAAATACACGAAAATGCAGCAACAAAATTGAAAAAAAAAATTGAAAAAAAACATTTTTTTTACTCACGCGAAATACCGGTTGCTATGCAGAAGTCCCTAATCTGCCTCTTCCTTATTCAAGGTGGATCTTCTTCATCCCTCCTACTCGCGGTGTCTTTTGGTGAATGGGGCGCGCTGCCTTCTGGGAGCTGTGAGTAATTACAGAGAGCAGCCGCCCATTCACAAATCGGCGCGAGACTCGCGCATGAGCAGTAGGAAACGGGCAGTGAAGCCGTAAGGCTTCACTGCCTGTTTCCCTTAGTGAGGATGGCGGCGCGGGACCTGCAATGATCGAGGGATTGGCATTGGGGTGGGGGCCATCATCACGGGCGAGTAGGACAGGTAAGTGTCCTTATTAAAAGTCAGCAGCTAGGTAGGCGGAGCTAGCCGGAGACTGAGGAGGACATGCTGTAGCTGAGCTCCGGTACCAGCGGCACTTCAACGGCTTGAAACGGACGATCCAGGCACCAATAAGCTGCCCAAATACAGCGTTTCAGCTCCCGCTGACCCGACAAACCGTTATACAACATGACAAGACGCAAGAAGGAGGGGAACCGTCCGACCAAACTCACGGCGTTCTTCTCTATGGGGCCTAAGCAAGATGGCGCCGGCTCATCCTCCACACCTGTACAAAGCTCTTCCCAGCGCTCGTCTCAGAAGGGCATGAGCATGAAAAGAAGCAGCCCACCGAGGAACCCACACTCCCCACTAGCTACCCCTTCATCTGGGAGCCCGGAAAAGGCGAGATGCCGGCTGGATGCAGCGGATGCTGGACATGAGGTGAGCTCTCCCATAGATTCAGGGGATGAAACCAGAGACTTACCAGACTCCATTGACACATTCCCCACAAACGATAAACCTGTCTTAGATACAGTTTTGAAAGAGATGTTGGTGTCTCTCAGGAGCTCACTCCAGTCAGACATGGTATCATGCGTACACAAGTTTGGCACAGAACTGAGACATGTGGCTGAAAGGGTCTCTCACATAGAGAACAAGATGGAGGAGTATGCTTCCACTATCAATGACCTGGTTGATGCTAGTGAGAAGTCAGAGGATGATATGGAGTCAGTGAAAGCTAAGATGGCAGAAATGGAAGATAGATCCAGAAGGAATAATGTGAAGATAAGAGGGATCCCTGAATCAGTTAAAAATCAGGAGCTGCGTAGCTATGCTGCACAACTGTTCGCTGCAGTTTTGCCAGACCTGTCTGCTCTGGACTTCACTGTAGATAGGATACATAGGCTCCCGAAGCCCACATACCTCTCTGACGCTATACCTAGGGATGTGATCCTTAGATTACATTTTTATCACACCAAAGAACAACTGATGGCAGTGTCGCGTCAAAAAGGACAGATCCCGGCTCCTTACTCTGACCTCCAGTTCTATGCGGATTTATCGCAGTACACGCTCCAAAAACGCAGAAATCTCAATACTATCACGAAGGCCCTCAGAAATCACAAACTGACCTATAAATGGGGCTTCCCGACCAAGCTGATAGTCACAAAAGATGACAAGGACTATATTGTGGACTCCCTGGCCAAAGGAATGTCACTGCTACACTCCTGGGGAATTGTCCCTGATAATCAACCACAACCTCAGCGGGGACCCCCACCCACATCAAAAAACCTAGAACCTGAATGGCGCACTGTTGACCGCAGAAATGCTCGTTCTCACAACTGAACTGGATTGCACTCTGAAGATTGCATAGAGTGCCTGTTGGAATGGATCGGATTCCTGTTCCGAACTTTCTTCTTTTCCCCACCTACCGCTTGAGTGATAATGAGTCACACACTTATGCACTCTGTTACTTGGCCAGTTGCCATTGTTATTTTTTTTTCTCTCTTTCATGTTTCTCTTGAAATAACTCTCTTTTGCCCTAATGGCCTGAAGTACGGCCTCACATACCTCGCTGAAAGAACATTAACTGAGTATGAGCACGAAAGACCTATCTCGAGCAGAGCACCTACAGGAATTAACCAGCGACTCCCACCATCTGTAAGTAACTTTATTACCCGCACATGGCGGTACAGTTTATGTCTCTGAATACAAAGGGTCTTAATCACCCTGCCAAGCGGAGATCTCTGTGGAAGGAGGCCTTGCATCAACATTGTGACATTTTGTGTGTCCAGGAGACTCACTTTTTTCAGGACTCGCCTCCTAAATGCACACATCCCCAGTTTCCCCACGTCTATCAAGCTAATGCGCCCTCAAAGACAAGGGGAGTGATGATAGCAATAAGAGACACAGTCACCTTCCATCTACATGAAGCTATATGCGATCCTCAGGGACGTTTCATAATATTGATATGTGACATTAATTCCGTCACCTACACAGTGGCGAATATATATGCACCGAATGTGAGACAAATCAAATTTTTTCACAGGATTGTGAAAAAAGTAAGAAAGGTGCAGAGGGGAGGGGTGATTATTTGTGGGGACTTCAACATCACACCTGACCCGGATGTAGACTCCACCTCTTCACCAAAGAGGCGGCCCCAATCTCTGTTGAAGTCCCTACAGAACCATAACCTATATGACTCTTGGAGATGCTTAAACGCAAACGAAAGAGATTATACCTTTTTCTCTAATTGTCATGGGTCCTATAGTAGAATTGACTTATTTTTGGTTGACAGATGGGTACTGATGAAATGTAAGTCGGTTAAAATCAATTGTATCACATGGTCGGACCATGCCTCGATATGCTTAACAATAGGGAACCCTTCCTCTCAAAAATCCACTTATCTATGGAGAGCCAATCATCGCCTACTGCAGGAAGGTCCGATCAGGTCATACATCCAGGTAAAAATGAGTGAATACTTTGACGTAAATCAAGGTTCAGTGACAAACCCTTTTATTCTATGGAACGCACACAAGGCGGTGATGAGGGGGGTGATGATGCAGCAGGGGGCGAGATACAAGAGGGAAATGCAGCAGCAAATCGTACAACTGATATCCAAAATTGAAGACATAGATAGACGAAACAAAGCTAATCCATCCCACATATTGTCTGACCAAGTAACACAACTTCGCACAGAACTACGACTAAAATTCCTTGACGATTTTGAAAAGACCTCTAGGAGGTTGAAACTGGCATACTATACCAGCGGAAATAGAGCAGGCAAATTGCTTGCCAACAAACTGAAGGGTCACAGAACTAGAACCCAAATCTTCCATATTCTACAACCAAAAACGCAGGTCAAGCAAACTCACCCCCAAGCAATAGCTGACGCATTTAGCCAATACTATAGCTCATTATATAACCTAAAAGACGATCTTGACACACCACAACCGACAAAAGAGGCTATCGACACATTCTTAGACAAACTCAATTTCCCCAAACTTACACAGGAACACCTCCAGAGCCTTAACTCTCCCATATCGGAACTAGAGGTGAAACAGACGATCCAGGCTCTCCCCGCTAACAAATCGCCCGGCCCAGATGGTTTTACAGGGGAATACTACAAGACGTTTCAGGACATTCTTTGCCCACATCTCACCAAAACATTCAATTTAGCTGCTGCATCTTCCTCTTTCCCTCCTGAAATGCTAACTGCTACAATCATAGCTTTGCCTAAACCAGGGAAATCTCCAGATGTGCCACAAAACTTTAGACCAATATCATTACTGAATAATGATGTCAAGATATATGCCAAACTTATAGCTACTAGATTGGTGGATATCCTACCTGACATCGTGGATATGGACCAGTCTGGATTCATTAAGGGGAGACAAACAGCTGATGCCACTAGGCGTCTGGTGAACCTAATACACATTGCTAAGAGGAGGGGAACGCCTTCTCTGCTCCTCTCGCTGGATGCGGAGAAGGCGTTCGATAGAATTCATTGGGGATACCTTACAGAGGTGCTGAGCAGGTTTGGTTTTGGGGGCCTCATACTTTCTGCAATAAAGGCGTTATACACACTTCCTTCAGCTCAGGTTTACATTGCAGGTGCTCTGTCAACTCCCTTTGACATAACAAATGGCACGCGCCAAGGGTGCCCATTATCGCCGCTCATTTTTAACTTGTTAATGGAACCTCTGGCCATGTACGTGAGAGAACACCCCCGAATAGCAGGTTTGCAAGTGGGTAACAGGAAACATGTCATTAGTTTATTTGCCGACGACATAATTTTGTTCTTAACTAAGGTAGAAGACTCCCTGGCCAATGTTCACAATGCACTACAGACCTTCTCATTAATTTCCTACTATAAGGTGAACGAAACAAAATCCTATCTGATGGGATTAGGCTTAGCTCCAGAAAATAAAACAGAACTACAGACCAAGTACCCTTATGCGTGGTCAGATGGAGGTTTAGGATATCTGGGCATAACATTAACTAAGGATACAGCTGAACTAATCAATGCTAACTACACTCCATTCCTGAACTCCTTTCGAAACAAATTGAACAAAATTACTCACTCTGAATTGTCCTGGCTGGGTAGATTGGCGGCCTTCAAGATGATGGTCTTGCCTCAGCTGCTATATTTGTTCAGGACTCTCCCGATACCTCTGCCTGGTGCGTACTTTGCCTCCCTTCAATCGATCCTGAACAACTATTTGTGGCAGGGGAGGAGGGCGAGGTGCGCGTTTGGCAAATTGGTGAGGAATGGAGTGGCGGGGGGCATAGGCCATGTTGTACTGCAGGATTATTATTTTGCTTCAATATTAGCCCAGATCAAAGTCTGGCTAAGTCCTAACTGCATCCACTTATGGAAAAAACTAGAAGCCACTAGACATGTGCATTCGTTTTCGTCCGAATGCATTTTCGTCCGAATTTCAGCTATTTTCGTTATCGTTTTAACAAACGAAAACGAAAGCACAGAATCCGAAAACCGAAAGATCCGACATAAACAAATGCTTTATTTTCGTTTTCGTTGCTACAACAGTTCGATATAGATAGGAGATTCGACGTGACGCTGACAATAACAATCTGTGTCTATCGAACCTGTGGTCGAATGTGCCTAACCTTAACTCTATTAGTCCAAGATTATTCTACATAGGAGAGAAAAGATTCAACATTATAGAGAGAAAAGATTCGACATAGGAGAGAAAGATTCGACATAGGAGAGAAAAGATTCGACATAGGAGAGAAAAGATTCGACATAGGAGAGAAAAGATTCGACATTATAGAGAGAAAAGATTCGACATTATAGAGAGAAAAGATTCAACATTATAGAGAGAAAAGATTCGACATAGGAGAGAAAAGATTCGACATAGGAGAGAAAAGATTCGACATAGGAGAGAAAAGATTTGTTATTATAGAGAGAAAAGATTTGACATAGAGAGAAAAGATCACTGCTGGAATTGGGTGGGGGAAGTAAAATAAAAATAAAGTTGATGATGAATGTTATTGGCTGATTGTAACCAAAGAGGAGGAGCAGTAAAATAGCTAGAATGACGAAGATTCGACAAAGCATCGAAAGTTAGAAGATTCGACGGCGCAGCAAAACTGTACGACGCTGCAATCGTACATTTCCGGTCAAATGCATCCGCCCATAGGCTATAGAAGAATTCTAATGTTGGTTGACTAGTAATAGTAATGAATAAATATAATTATTACTAGTCATACAACATTAGAATTCTTCTATAGCTTGTGGGCGGAACATTCGACCGGAAATGTATGATTGCAGCGTCGTACAGTTTCACTGCTCCGTCGAATCTTCTTTGAACATTCGACAGACACCATAAGCCTTCAATGACAGATTCGACCTTAATTAATTAATTAATTAATTAATTCAGATTTTCGGACGAATGCAATTTCTAACGAAAAACGAAATAAATAAAAACGAATTTCGGGAGTAACTAAATAAATGTATTTTTCGGACGAAAACGAAATTCCGAAACGAAATATTTCAGTGTGCACATGTCTAGTGGGCAGTCTGGCGCTAGTTGACGCTGGCTGGGAGGTACATTAACTGACTAACTGACACTGACATCAATAGTGACATTGATACAGTGATCAGTGATAATACTGTACACTGACACTGTGCTATTGACACTGGCTGGGAAGGGGTTAACATCTAGGGACAATCAAAGGGTTAACTGTGTGCCTGAGAATGTGTAATGTGTGCTCCTTTTACTTAACAATCTGGCTGTCTTTTTTCCCGGCTTTGCAGGGGGAAGAAACAGTCAGTTCACTGTTCACAGTACCCAGAGTTCTGTGTTTTTGCAAACACAGAACTCTGTGTGTGATTGGCCACAGTTAATCAGTTGACTTCAGTCAAAATCACTAGCTGAAATCAGCTGCCAAATTCATGCTGTGTCCAATAAAGACACGGGTTGACAGGGGGTGTGCAAACTTGTGCCCCAAACCTAGGAAGAAAGGCCAGAACATACACGTATGTCGCCTGGCCTGCAACTGCTACCCGCAGTACAACTACTGTGGGCGGGCAGGAAGTAGGTAAAGAATTACCGCCAGATCTCAGATTGGGAAACTGGGGTAAATAAGACCAACTGGGAAGCTCTCATGAATGTGACAGCTTCCTGCACAGGTCTGTATCCTCAGCCCCATTTAGCCATTGGACCAAAGATTTTCCAGCAAAAAGCTGAATGTAAACAAAGATGATGCCATTTCCCAAATATGGCAATGCCCATACTTAGACCCCTTTCACACTGAGGCGCTTTGCAGGCGCTATAACGCAAAAAATAGTGCCTGCAAATCGCCCTGAAAGAGCCGCTCCTCACACTCGGACAAACCAATCGTGTATGGGCCCCATCGGTCTTTTTTCCAAACGATAGCAAATTCCGATCATCTGTGGGGAACTCCATCGGACAAAAAACCCACGCATGCTCAGAATCAAGTGGACGCATGCTCAGAAGCATAGAACTTAATTTTTCTTGGCTCGTCTGAGTGTTTTACGTCACGGCGTTTGGGGCGATCGGTTTTTAGACTGATGGTGTGTAGGCAAGACTAATGGAAGTCAGCTTCATCGGATTTCTGATGGAGAAATCCATCGGTTTAAAATCCATAGAAAATCCGATCGTATGTACAGGGCTTAAAAGTGGTGGAACTACCTGAATTTGCCATACATGTCAGTAATGATAACAGTACTGGTGCAAATGCTTGCCTGAATTAGGCACAGGTAGTTCTTAAAGGAACTGCCACCAAAAACCTGTTGTTAGGGCTGTTTTGAATTACCCTGATGAATCGGTGTAAAAACTGCTACAGGTGACTGTCACTTAATAATAAAAAATGTATATTCTGTATATGTGTTTTTTTTACCACTATCTTAATAAGAAGATAAAACATGGGGCAGGGCAATTTTAATACTCTCCGGACCCATTAATTTCAACTGCTGAGTATTGACTCAAGTTAAAGGGGTTGTAAAGGTTTGTTTTTTTATTTTCTAAATAGGTTCCTTTAAGCTAGTGCATTGTTGGTTCACTTACCTTTTCCTTAGATTTCCCTTTTAAATATTTGTTTTCTTTGTTTTCTTTGTCTGAATTTCTCACTTCCTGTTCCTCCTCAGTAAGCTGTTCAGTAAGCTGTTCTGGCTGACTCCACACCACTCGGATGATGGTGTGGAGTTCAGTGAGGAGAAACAGGAAGTGAGAAATTCAGACAAAGAAAAAAAACATTTAGAAGGTAAATCAAAGGAAAAGGTAAGTGAACCAACAATGCACTAGCTTAAAGGAACCTATTTAAAAAATAAAAAACGAACCTTTACAACCCCTTTAATAACAATTTTCTAATTATCCTATACATGTAAAGTATATGGCTTGGGGTTGCCATTTGGTACACCTAGAAGTTTAATTGTCCTCTTTGCACCCTGTATGATGCATGTCAAGCTCATTGATTACTTTCATCTTGCACTTCCGATGTTTTTTTCCTCACAATCTTTCCTTTCACATTTCTATGTTCCTTTTTAGCTTGACATTTACATGGGTGAATCCTACTGGCTCTTTTGCATAGTTATACTCTGTCAGTCTCTTGTTCTCGCTACCACATTCTCATTTCTTCCATCTATTCTTGAGAAGATCTAGTTGTGAAAACAAGGGAGTTTGACACTTAACTCTTCCATGCTTGAAATCCCTGCCTCAGTCCATTGTAGAGGTGTCTTCAGACAACAATCATTTTAGAGAATGGACAGTACTCAATGCTAATTACATTGTGGCCACAGGGTGAAAACATTGGCTAAGTATTACTGTAAAGTTAATTGGACACTAAACCTATCACTATTAATGAAGCCTAATGAAAGTTTGTTTCCACCTTCTATGAGTGGTCATAGGTGGGCATATCTCAGTCCCAGAATAGCAGTCTTTCCTCATTTATGCCAGGAACAAAATCTCGGTGTCTAATAAAGAAAATGTATTTAGAGGCTCTCCTTATCACGTTTTTTAACACATACCTGACCAGATTGTCGAAAAGTATTTTCAAATCTCTCAAACTGCTTGCATGTTCCATGCTACGTTTGGTCATCTTATGTTTGATTTATTTATTTTTTTCATTATTATAATGTATTTATTAGATGCAAATGCATTCCTTAACATTGTAGAATATGAAATAGACACTTTGGTAAAAGAAACAGGACATAACTAGGGTCAAGATATGAAGGAATTGCGTTTGAAAATGCATAAAGTAAGTTTGCGGCTATAGACCTAACTTTCCAAAAACCACCCTATGCATATGGTGACAATGACCTAAATGAATGAATACCTGCAAATAGATCAGATGGAAAAAAATGCAGGTTAGAAAAGGTAATTTTAGGATCACTATGAAGTTCCTCGTGCAGTTCAGAACTTTGATACTGGTATTGAACATCAAGATATTTAAGATTTGAACTTGTGCCCGCATGTCATTCCTGAAGTTATCATAAAGTGTTGAGCCATGTTAGCCCGGATAGTGGAAGAAAATAAAAACATTTAGGCAATACCTTTGCCTTACCTTTTTTGGCTGTAGTGACAAAAAATTCAGGACTGAAATTTTTTCTCAAACAATATTCTAACTTTAAGCCCAGGTTCACGCTGGGCTGCGGGAGTGAAGCCGTGCGAGTTCAGCTGAACTCGCACAATTTCACTCTCGCTGGCAGTCCCGATTTCAGCCGCGATTACAAAGACATCTGTGCAGGTTTCTGCACAGATGTCAATGTAAATCGCGCCCCGAAATCGCAAAAAGTAGTACAGAAACTACTTTTTGAAATCGGTGCAGCGCCGCAGATGCGGCGTTGCACCGATTACAACGGTGCCATTGCCGGCAATTTGCGGCAAATACCGCCGTTTTGAGATGCGATTTGACATGCCAAAGCGCATGTCAAAACGCACCAGTGTGAACCAGGGCTAAATGTGGTTTTCGTTCAGGGAAAAGTCTTACATATTGTATTGCACATTCTAGGCACAAAAGAAACCTGTTTAGTGCATCTGGGATTCCATTAAAGTAGCAGGTCTGGGTGAAATTTTATGGGCTTTCGAACAAAATTAGTTGACTTGATGATAATAAGATCAAATGCTCTCATGAATGATTTTTCACAATTTCTGTACGAACGCTCAAACAAAATTCTACTGGTGTATAGCCAGCTTTAGTCAAGCAGCCAGATTGTTAGGTGAGTGAACACAATAAAGCAAACCTATCAGTAGTAGCAGACAGGTAGAAACAAAAGCTGTCAAACCATACCAGTCTCTGCAGAAGCTCTCAACTCAAAGCTGCCCTGAACCTCCAGCAGTTTCTCCACTTCTGGATCGTGTGGTTTGGGTATGTCTACCCAGGGCTGCTGCTAGAAATCACGGGGCCCCGTACAGGCTACCTGCCGGGCCCCCGCCAATATATCAAAACAAGATTTTCACTAAAAATACACAAATTATCATTAAATCATTATTAGCGGACACAAACATAATACAGAGCCTGTGTGAATTAACCTTTTTTTTAATTGTTTTTATTTTATTTTAAAAATGTATAATTAAAATTTAAATTTTTTACAATTATTTTTTTAACAGGACAGGGAAGCCAACAGTGCCATGGCGGGAGGGGTGCATCACAGTGACAGGGGGGTCAAATGGGGGGGATCAGAAGTCGGCAGAACAAGGAGGGGGATCGGTGCGGGGGAAGCGATTACAGGAACGATGCCCTGTGTCTGTGTCTCTCCCTGCAGCAGCTGAAAGCCAGCGGGAGGGAGAGAAACCGACTTTCAGCAGCTGCAGAGAGCCGCACAGGGTATCTTTCTGTAATTGTACCTCCACCCGACCACACCCATTACTCCTGCTGTTTGGGCCCACCTGTGTGCCCGGGCCCCCTACAGGAGGACTGGTGTTCCCCCCCTATCAGCAGCCCTGTGTCTACCCCCATCTCCATATCACAATATGATGACCAGTGCCTGACTTAATTGTCAGTAGGCCCTGGTATTTTTATATGCTGCCAGGGGTACATAAAGTTGCTATTTGCACTTTTGGGTTGAGTGGCAACAGGTGAGAATAAGCTTTTTAAAGATGAAAGGTTATCTGTCAGCTACCAGCTGCAGCTGTTAACTTTGTAGACTTTCTATAGACATAGGTCTAGCCTAGCACCAGCCAATACATATGGCGTGGGATAGCATGTGGATGGGCATCTGATGGGCAGACCTTCACCCGTATCCTCAAAAAAAAAAAAAGTGAAAGCACCTTTAAAAACTTTTTTAAACAACAATCTAAAAATACATATTTAACCCGCAGAAGGCAGAGGATTCTCTTTCCAAATTATTTCTTGGAGCCGTTTTTGGCCCTACATAATGACGCCTGTGCAATCAGCATTCTACCCACTCTTTCTACATGCCATCCAGGGGGAAAAAAATTAATGAGTGTCCTGGAGTGATCTTCCTGGAAGGAATTGGTAACATGGTTTCCAATGAGAAATCTGTCAAATCAAATCTATCTCACTAGTGCCTCATTAAACTAGGAAGTTTGATCCAATCATATGTAAGTAAATTAATTTTGTAGATGTAGGGGTTTAGAATGCAGGGGGGGAAGGTTCGCCTTAAGCAGTTGTGTGTTTGAGGAACTAGATTCAGTTTAATCTTGTAATACAAAGTCTGCAGCATGCGGTTCAGTTACTGTGATTATACTGTTCTCATGCATGGGGAAGCCTCCAGAGTATAATTGTTTAAACCATAAAAATTCAATAAAACAGGCCAACACATGTATGTCCACATCAGGCTACATCAGCTACTATTTTACTATACAGACCACCAAGTGAAAGGAGAAATGGTTAAAGTGAAACTACACAGCATCTGAGCACCACAAACCAAATATGCATTTAATTCATTTTTAATTTTCAAAGCAAACTCCCCCATCCATCCATGTCTCCATGCGTTATTTTGCTGATACATCGCTCTGAAAAACACGCCCTAGCATTTGGCCATCTTGAGTAAGGGCAGATGTTTTGTGTAGAATTTACTTCCTGGAAGCCATCTACCCTTAGTTTGGGAATGCAGACAGGAGGGTGTGCTTCGCTGAGAAAACCTCTCCTCCCCTCCTGAAGACTCCTAGAATGCATGACATAATTTTCCTGGAAACCAGAAAGTAACGAAAGAAATACAAAAAATAAAAAAATACTTTTCTATACTAATGCTAGTAGCATAAGGATTAACAATAGTCAATGTTAATTGAGAGCGAGCAGCTCTGCTTTACATTTTTTACATCATCCTGCCCGGCCTATTGTAAGATGGCGGCCGGGCAGGAGCACTGTTCCTTTTGGGAGAATGTCATACAACGTCCTCTCAGGATCGTGCCTCACGCGCTCCCCATGGGCCGCTCTCCCGCACGGTGTCACCCACCGTGTCTACCAGACACGACCGATGACAGATCACTGTACCGGCCCACTGCTGGTACCATGTGACCACTGTGGCCAATCAAAGCAGATCACATGGTATTTGTACACAATGAAAGGCTTTGTTACATGCCTTTCATTGTGTATTATTGTGATGAGCTCTGTGATTGGTCACAGTCATCACATGGTAAAGACAGGGCCAATCACAGCCCATCTGTACCATGTGATTAACTGCAGGCCAATCACAGCTAATCACAATACTAATACTAATACATACACTGTATGTAAAAAAATAAAATAATATAACAAAAAAGGAACAAATTATATATATATTTTTTACAAACTTTGACTAGTCAGTGTCCCTGATTACCCCCACACCAGTTATATGATGACACTGTGTGCTGCTTTGGTGATAGTATGTAACAAAAATTGTGACAAAAAATTACAACTTCAAAAAGCTCACCATGCCTCTTACTAAATACCTTGAACTGTCTACTTTCCAAAAAGGGGTCATTTGCCAAAATGTCCTGGCATTTTCCTGCCTCAAGAAATGAGTTAGGCAGTCAGTACATTAGGATTGTCTACCAGACACGACCGATGACAGATCACTGTACCGGCCCACTGCTGGTACCATGTGACCACTGTGGCCAATCAAAGCAGATCACATGGTATTTGTACACAATGAAAGGCTTTGTTACATGCCTTTCATTGTGTATTATTGTGATGAGCTCTGTGATTGGTCACAGTCATCACATGGTAAAGACAGGGCCAATCACAGCCCATCTGTACCATGTGATTAACTGCAGGCCAATCACAGCTAATCACAATACTAATACTAATACATACGCTGTATGTAAAAAAAAAAAATAACATAACAAAAAAGGAAAAAATTCTATATATTTTTTTACATACTTTGACTAGTCAGTGTCCCTGATTACCCCCACACCAGTTATATGATGACACTGTTTGCTGCTTTGGTGATAGTATGTAACAAAAATTGTGACAAAAAATTACAACTTCAAAAAGCTCACCATGCCTTTTACTAAATACCTTGAACTGTCTACTTTCCAAAAAGGGGTCATTTGCCAAAATGTCCTGGCATTTTCCTGCCTCAAGAAATGAGTTAGGCAGTCAGTACATCAGGATTGATTGATTTTCATATATATATTGTGAGGGGGTTAGCTCGGTAGCGGGTGTGTGTGACCCCCTGGATGGGCTCCCCACACAAAAACAGGCCCAGCAGACGGAGGTTGTGGTTTTCAAGATCAAAAGGTGCGTTTTATTTCTCTATTTACAGTGACAAAAACACAGCAAAGCAAAAAGAAACATAAACAAAATAAACCCTGGTCAGCTTGACCTCTGACTAAACATGCAGGTTTCCTAAACTAACAACTGGGATCAGCCTGGTGCTGTCCTAGTCCCTAAGTCCCTGGTTTAGTAAATGTCCAAACAAATAGCCACACAGGCTTTGTCTCACCGCACAGGGGTTCACTCTCCCTAGACAGTCCACACAGGTCTGGTTCCAGGCATGAGCAAACACCTAATGAAGCTGGGAGTTTTTATAGAGGCCTTAAACGAGCTGACAAGCTTCAGCTGGTCTCATCAACTCCCTGCCTGCACGACGCCCAGCACACTCCCTAGAGGTATGAATCATCCATGAGCCCACTAGCCTCAGCTGGGCTTCATCAACTCTCTCCCTAGTTGTATAAGTCGGCATAAAGCCTGAATCTGGGAGAAATATACCTACCCCCCTGGATGCAACCAGGTGACTTTACCTTCCTGCTGTCACATACCCCCCCCTCTTGTTTTAACCTTGGGGTTGGAACACCAGCAATCAGGCATTCATGTACTCGAGACAAAGCATCCACATTCCCCATTTGAACGCCAGGGCGATGCTTTACTGTGAAGTTGAATTCCTGTAGGGCCAGGAACCACCTATTTACTCTTCTATTTGTCTCCTTGTTTTGAGCCATCCACTTTAACGGAGCGTGATCCGTAACCATGTCAAAGTGCCTACCTAGCAGATAGTACCGAAGGGAATCTAGAGCCCACTTCACCGCTAAACACTCCTTTTCAACCGTGGCGTAATTTACCTCATGGGACTTCAACTTCCTGCTGAGGTAAATGACTGGGTGCTCTTCCCCGTTCCAGACCTGGGACAATACTGCTCCTAACCCCACATCTGACGCATCACTTTGTACGACAAAGTCTTTAGAGAAGTCGGGTGAGTACAACACTGGCTGGCTACATAAGGCTTGTTTCAAGAATTGGAATGCTGCCTCAGCCTCGGGGGTCCATTTAATCATGACCGACCCTTTCCCTTTCGTCAGGTTGGTTAGGGGCACAGCCTTAGAAGCAAAGTGGGGAATGAAGCGCCGATAATAACCCGCGATTCCCAGAAAGGCTCGTACCTGCTTCTTGCTGTTGGGACGTGGCCAACTCTGGATGGCCTCGACTTTGTTGAGTTGGGGTTTTATTACTCCCCTGCCAATGGTGTACCCAAGATATTTGGCCTCCTCCTGCCCAATGGTACACTTCTTGGGGTTAGCCGTAAACCCCGCTTCCCGGATAGAGTCTAGGACTGCTTGCACTTTTGGCAGATGTGAGGCCCAATCTGTGCTATGGACAATTACGTCATCCAGGTAAGCCGCAGCATACTTCCGATGGGGCCTCAGTATCTGGTCCATTTTCCGCTGGAATGTGGCCGGCGCATTCTGTAACCCGAACGGCATTCTCTTATATTGGAACGCCCCGTCTGGGGTTACAAATGCGGTTTTCTCTTTGGCCGACTTGGCCAGGGGAATTTGCCAATACCCTTTTGTGAGGTCAAGAGTCGTCATGTATCGGGCTGTTCCCAGCCGGTCGATCAACTCATCTATACGTGGCATGGGGTAGGTGTCAAATTTTTTAACTTTGTTCAACTGACGAAAATCGTTACAAAATCGCCAGCTCCCATCCGGTTTAGGCACCAACACAATGGGACTAGACCAATCACTTTGGGACTCCTCTATCACCCCTAAGTTCAGCATTTTCTGTACTTCCTCCCGTATTGCCTCCCGTCGGGCCTCTGGGATCCGATAGGGTTTTAACTTCACCCTTTCACCGGGCGGGGTAATAATATCATGCTCTACCCCAGATGTTTGTCCCGGCAGCTCAGAGAACACCTCCTTGTTGCGAAGCACAAACTCCTTAACCTCCTGTTGTTGGGGTTGTGACAAGGTGGCTGCTATTCCAACCTCCGGAATCACGCAACCCGTTTGAGCTGGTGACCAAGTTTCTGCGACTAGGGACTCTCTATTCCTCCAGGCTTTCAACAGATTAACGTGATAGATCTGTTCGGGCTTTCGCCTTCCTGGTTGTCTGACCTTGTAATTCACTTCGCTCACTTTTTCCATTATCTCGTAGGGGCCTTGCCATTTGGCAAGGAATTTACTTTCAACCGTAGGGACAAGTACCAATATCCTATCCCCCGGGGAAAAGGTACGGGTCTTGGCTCCACGGTTGTACACTCTCTGCTGTGCCAACTGCGCTTGGGCCAAATGTTCCTTCACGATGGGCATTACCTGTGCAATTCGATCTTGCATCAGGGCGACATGCTCAATCACACTCCTGTGGGGAGAACTCTCACTTTCCCAAGTTTCCTTGGCAATATCCAACAGCCCTCTTGGGTGTCTCCCATACAGTAACTCAAAGGGGGAGAATCCCGTAGAGGATTGGGGCACCTCCCTAATAGCAAACATCAAATAAGGAAGTAGACAGTCCCAATCCTTTCCATCTCTATCCACCACTTTCTTCAACATTTGTTTTAGGGTTTTGTTGAATCTTTCAACCAGCCCATCGGTTTGGGGGTGATACACAGACGTACGCAATTGCCTCACTTTGAACAATTTACACAGCTCTTTCATAACCCGGGACATAAAGGGTGTACCTTGGTCCGTAAGCAGTTCTTTACAAATACCAACCCGGCTAAACACAAGAGATAGCTCTTTGGCTATGGTTTTGGCCGAGGTATTTCGGAGAGGGATCGCTTCTGGATAACGGGTGGCATAGTCCATTATAACTAATATGTACTGGTGCCCCCTAGCGGACTTGATTATAGGACCTACCAAATCCATTGCGATCCTCTCAAACGGGACCTCAATGATGGGTAGAGGGACCAGCGGGCTACGGAAATGTGGCATCGGGGCCGACCTCTGACACACAGGGCAGGAGGAACAATAATTTTCTATGTCCTTCATCACCCCAGGCCAATAGAATCTCTGTAATACCCTCTCTCGGGTTTTCTCTGTCCCCAGATGACCTCCAAGAATGTGCCCATGGGCCAACTCCAACACCAACTTCCTGTAAGGTTTGGGCACCACAAGCTGCTCAATGGTTTCTTCTGCCCTTTTTGCCACCCGATACAGTAGGTCCTTCTCTACGCTGAAGTATGGGTAAGTGCAGGTATTATCTGGGTTCACTAACTCGCCATCTATTTCCACTACGTTTTCCCGTGCCTTTATTAGGGCGGGGTCTTTTAACTGTTCTGTGGCAAAATTTTCCCTGTGAACCTCAAGATCAGAAAACTCCACAGACGGTAGGTTTTCGTCTGAGGAGGTGGGCTCCTCTCCAGTTTCTTGAGTCTCGCCTGCCAATACTGACAAGGGAAATTCTGGAGAGTCCTCACCACTCTCAGAGGAGTTCTGGCTATCACCTTCCTGGTACATAGGGGCACCAGTGGGGGGCTCAGGATCATCCCACAGTTCCCAGAACTTCGGAAAATCCCTTCCCACAATGGCATCATGCGGTAATTGAGACACTAACCCCACTGGATGAGAGAGGGTACCTTTGGGGGTCTTGAAACACACTGTAGTCACTGGATACTCTCGGGTGTCCCCATGCACACAAATAACAGCTACCTTGCTATTCCCAGAGACCTCTGTTTTAACTAATTCAGCCTTTATCAGGGTCACAAGGCTACCTGAATCCAGTAATACCACAACATTTCTACCATTAATACACATTTTGCATAAATGTTTCTCAGTTCCCCGAATGGCAGTGCATGCGACTGTCGCACACAGCGACTGACGTCTGTCCGTCAGAAAGTCACATTGCATGGGTTCCTCCACAACCGGGCAATTTGCTGCAATATGTCCCGTTTGCCGGCAGCGGTAGCAAACAATCCTTTTGGCTGCCTCTTGAGCCCCCGACTTCCCAGGCTGTTCTCGCCAAACCCTGGGCAGAGCTCCCACCCTCTCACTCTCTCCACCCTCACCCCTTGGAATCATCTTATCCGCCCCTGGGGATGGTCTGGTCTTAGGGTGGAAAGTCCGAGAGTCTCTGGAAGAGGCCGTCAGGTTCTCTGCAGCCAAGTATCTCTCTACACGATCCACAAGTTTACCGGCCGTTTCTGGGTCTCCATGGCTTACCCACTTTTGAATGGCGGTAGGAAGAGCTCTCAAGAAACGATCCATCACAACACGTTCCACAATCTCCGGTGCGGACAAAGTCTCTGGCTGTAGCCACTTCCTGCTCAGGTGAATGAGATCATACATTTGAGACCTGGGGGGTTTTCCAAGCTGGAAAGTCCAGTTATGCACACGCTGAGCCCGGACAGCCAGGGTGACACCCAGCCTTGCCAATATTTCAGCTTTTAGCATCCCATAGTCTTTTGCTTGGTCAGGCTCTAGGTCATAGTAAGCTTTCTGCGATTCACCAGTTAACAGAGGAGCCACCAGTCCAGCCCACTGCTCCTCAGGCCACTTTTCTCTTTCAGCAGTCCTTTCAAATGTGGTCAAAAATACCTCTGGATCATCCTCTCCAGTCATTTTTGTCAATAAACGACTCACCCCAAAGGACGCGGTATTAGTGGGACGGCTTTCCTCACTGGTCTGCGGACGTTGCTGCATTACTGCTTCCATCTGTTGTTGTAGTCTCTGCTCTTGCTTCTGCAACAGGTCTATGAAGCGGGCCTCAGATTGCTGCTGGGCTTGTTGCTGGGCTGCAAAGCTCTTTTGCAAACCTGCATTTGTCTGCTGTTGATTGGCATTTGCTAGAGCCAGCTGTTTCAGTATCTCCTCCATGCTGGCTTAAAAAAAAACTGCCTGTATTCTCCACCAACTGTGAGGGGGTTAGCTCGGTAGCGGGTGTGTGTGACCCCCTGGATGGGCTCCCCACACAAAAACAGGCCCAGCAGACGGAGGTTGTGGTTTTCAAGATCAAAAGGTGCGGTTTATTTCTCTATTTACAGTGACAAAAACACAGCAAAGCAAAAAGAAACATAAACAAAATAAACCCTGGTCAGCTTGACCTCTGACTAAACATGCAGGTTTCCTAAACTAACAACTGGGATCAGCCTGGTGCTGTCCTAGTCCCTAAGTCCCTGGTTTAGTAAATGTCCAAACAAATAGCCACACAGGCTTTGTCTCACCGCACAGGGGTTCACTCTCCCTAGACAGTCCACACAGGTCTGGTTCCAGGCATGAGCAAACACCTAATGAAGCTGGGAGTTTTTATAGAGGCCTTAAACGAGCTGACAAGCTTCAGCTGGTCTCATCAACTCCCTGCCTGCACGACGCCCAGCACTCTCCCTAGAGGTATGAATCATCCATGAGCCCACTAGCCTCAGCTGGGCTTCATCAACTCTCTCCCTAGTTGTATAAGTCGGCATAAAGCCTGAATCTGGGAGAAATATACCTACCCCCCTGGATGCAACCAGGTGACTTTACCTTCCTGCTGTCACAATATATATATACCATAGTTTGTGGACTGTATAACTTTCCTACAGGCTAAATAATATACACTGATTTGGGTTATTTTCACCAAAGAAATGTAGCAGAATACATTTTGGCCTTAAATTTTAAAGAAAGATTATTCATTTGCAAAATTTTATAACAGAAAAATGTGCTTTTGTTTGAAAAATGTTGGTCTTTTTTAGTGATTTAGTGATTAACCACTTCAGCCCCGGAAGAATTTACCCATTTCCTGACCAGAGCACTTTTTGCGATTCGGCACTGTGTCACTTTAACAATTGCGCGGTCGTGCGACATTGCACCTAAACAAAATTGACGTCCTTTTTTTCCCCACAAATAGAGCTTTCTTTTGCTGGTATTTGATCACCTTTTTATTTTTTGCACTATAAACAAAAATCGAGCGACAATTTTGAAAAAAAATTCAATATTTTTTACTTTTTGCTATAATAAATATCCCCAAAAAATCTATAAAAAAATAAAAAAAATTTCCTCAGTTTAGGCCGTTAATGTATTCTTCTACATCACAATAAGCGTATATTGATTGGTTTGCGCAAAAGTTATGGCGTCTACAAAATAGGGGATAGATTTATTGCATTTTAATTTATTTTTATTTTTTTACTAGTAATGGCGGCGATCTGCGATTTTTATTGTGACTGTGACATTGCGACGGACATATCGGACACTTTTGACACATTTTTGGGACCATTCACATTTATACAGCGATTAGTGCTATAAGACTGCACTGATTACTGTGTAAATGTGACTGGCAGGGAAGGGGTTAACACTAAGGGGCGCTGAAGGGGGTTAAATATGTTCCCTAGTGAGTGATTCTAACTGTAGGGGGAGGGGACTCACAAGGGGAGGAAACCGATCTGTGTTCCTCTGTACTGGGAACACACATCGGTCTCCTCACCTCTGACAGGACATGGATCTGTGTGTTTACACACACAGATCCACGGTCCTGCCGTGATTGCGGGCAATCGCGGGTGCCCGGTGGACATCGCGACCGCCGGGCACGTGCACTGGGTCCCGAGCGATGCCGCGGGCGTGCGCGCCCCCTAGACGGCCGGGAAGCCCAGGACGTCATATGATGTCCACCCAGGATGGGAGATTTAACACATTAAAATCTCATAAAATCAAAAAGTCTTTATTATATTATATGAAAAAGAAAAAACACAACATATAGTTTAGTTGGTGTGTACAGTGAACCAGTACTCAACATGTTTCGCGGTTTAAACCGCTTCCTCAGGAGTTCAAAAAATTATTTTGAATTCTTCATTATATTTTTTGAAAAATAAAAAAATATAGAAAAGATACACAAATCCAGTACAATAGGATCAAGAATAAAATTAACCCATTATAGAGGCTTAACTGTAACTATAGTGTTTTACCCATGCTATTGAGCACATCATATAGTTTAGTTAGTGTGTACAGTGAGCCAGTTTGACATGTTTTGCGGTTTGAACCGCTTCCTTAGGAGTTAAAAAAATTATTTTTATTAAAAAAAAAAATACTCCTGAGGAAGTGGTTTGAACTGTGGAACATGTTCAACATTATAGAGAGAAAAGATTCGACATAGGAGAGAAAGATTCGACATAGGAGAGAAAAGATTCGACATAGGAGAGAAAAGATTCGACATAGGAGAGAAAAGATTCGACATTATAGAGAGAAAAGATTCGACATTATAGAGAGAAAAGATTCAACATTATAGAGAGAAAAGATTCGACATAGGAGAGAAAAGATTCGACATAGGAGAGAAAAGATTCGACATAGGAGAGAAAAGATTCTACATAGGAGAGAAAAGATTTGTTATTATAGAGAGAAAAGATTTGACATAGAGAGAAAAGATCACTGCTGGAATTGGGTGGGGGAAGTAAAATAAAAATAAAGTTGATGATGAATGTTATTGGCTGATTGTAACCAAAGAGGAGGAGCAGTAAAATAGCTAGAATGACGAAGATTCGACAAAGCATCGAAAGTTAGAAGATTCGACGGTGCAGCAAAACTGTACGACGCTGCAATCGTACATTTCCGGTCAAATGCATCCGCCCATAGGCTATAGAAGAATTCTAATGTTGGTTGACTAGTAATAGTAATGAATAAATATAATTATTACTAGTCATACAACATTAGAATTCTTCTATAGCTTGTGGGCGGAACATTCGACCGGAAATGTATGATTGCAGCGTCGTACAGTTTCACTGCTCCGTCGAATCTTCTTTGAACATTCGACAGACACCATAAGCCTTCAATGACAGATTCGACCTTAATTAATTCAGATTTTCGGACGAATGCAATTTTTAACGAAAAACGAAATAAATAAAAACGAATTTCGGGAGTAACTAAATAAATTTATTTTTTGGACGAAAACGAAATTTCGAAACGAAATATTTCAGTGTGCACATGTCTAGAAGCCACACAAATACAGACAGACAACTTGGCTGATTTTTTGATGACAGCTCGTCATTGCAAATCTCTTGACAGGAATCTATCGCCACCCATACTAGCTTCACTGAGGGCATGGGCCCATCTTTGTACAGCACAATCATGGGAGGAAGAGCTGATCCCCCTGAACCTTAACATACTGGCAGTCCGCCACATTATTCCAGATATAAATCTTAACACATGGAATTTACAGGGTATTCAACATTTGGAAGATATAATTACTCACTCCAAAATTAAACCATTTCACTTACTACGACAAGAATTTAGCCTGCCACTGAGGGAGCATTATAGGTATATTCAACTAACTCAAGTAATAAGGAAGATCCCTACTCTGTTTACCCAACTTCCAAAGAAATTAACTGATTTTTACCAACAAGACACAAAAGGCTCCAAAGGGATATCAATCATTTACAGGGCGCTACAGAGCAAGGACATCTTAATTAAAACCCCAAACATTTTGGCATGGGAAAAAGACATTGGTCTGACATTCACTGCTAAACAGTGGGAGAGGGCTATCAAACTTCACTTAACTGCTACCAAGAGTACAAATTTGTGGGAAATGCACCAGAAAATCTTGCTTCGATGGTACCTTACCCCACATAGATTGTCAAAAATCTTCCCAGGCACTTCCTCAGGGTGCTGGAGATTATGTGGAGAGAGGGGTACACTGTTCCACATATTGTGGTCATGCCCGAAGGTTAAACCTTTGTGGATGCAGATTGAGAGACTAATACGAACTATTTCACATATCACTTTACCCTTACGCTCCGAAATGGCCATACTCTCTTTGGAGTTGGACTCTGTACCTGTGGCACTTAGGACTGTATCAGCACATATATTAATGGCCACACGCCTAACTATACTTAGACACTGGAAGAACATTGAAGCCCCAAAATTCCCAGAAGTTATAACTACTGTACAAACACATAGTACATATGAAATTCTCCATGCTTCAGCAAGAGGGCAATTTGACAAGATATCCAAGTTATGGGCACCTTGGCAAGACTGGTATAACAAGCAAATAAACTAATGCAAGCTAATTAGGGCATACGTTACAACTTTAGTTAAGCTTAAAGTTATTTCATATGTTTGATTTTATTTTCTTTTATCCTTTTTCTCTTTCTTGGTTCCTACTGATGTAGTTACAAGTAACATGATATTTCATAGGAGTAGGGGCACTTTGCACTACCAATACTATTATACAAAGGAGGGGACCTCAGGGAAGGTAGTAGATTGATCACTGCAACCAAACAGAGAGATTGCTAGTGGTCGACCATAGTTTGTGGAAACCAACCATTGTCCCTCTCTCACCTAATAAAGGACTACTTAAGACGCTTAACGAATTGATTAATACATCAGGGGACTGGGTTCCTCTTTAACTCAGTTCTAAATTATTTTGTATTATTTACTATATTATTTATATCTCTTTACTTTTTGTTTGCTAAAAAGTCTTTATCCTATGTATGCTTTAAACTTTCAATAAAAATTATTGATATAAAAAAAAAAAGTCAGCAGCTACAGTGTTTGCAGATGCTGACTTTTAAAAAAAAGAAATCGCGGGTGGAGCTCCGCTTTAATGGGCTGGGCAACTACATGGCAAATGAGGTTTAATGTAGTAAAATGTAAAATAATGCATTTGGGTGGCAAAAATATGAATGCAATCTATACACTTGGGGGGGGGGGGAACCTCTGGGGGAAACTAGGATGGAAAAGGACCTGGGGGTCCTAGTAGATGACAGGCTCAGCAATGGCACGCAATGCCAAGCTTCTGCTAACAAAGCAAACAGAATATTGGCATGCATTAAGAAGGGGATCAACTCCAGAGATAAAACAATAATTCTCCCGCTCTACAAGACTCTGGTCTGGCCGCACCTGGAGTATGTTGTCCAGTTCTGGGTATCAGCGCTGTGAGTGTGAAAGCACTCTAAAGCCTCGTACACACGGTCGGACTTCCATCTGACTTTTCCGTGGATTTTTGTCCGAACAGAGTTGGCCGGGCACACCCATAGCATACACACCACAGGACTTTTTTGCAAACTTTCCCAAAACTTTTTCCAACATCACGTGGTTTTTCTGCTCTTTACCGCCACCCTTTGGTCAACTTCTGCTATTGTTGGTTGATTTTAACATTATTTGTTTTGTCCATTGGACAAAAGTCCGATGGTTTTCTGTACACACAGTCGGACTTTGCTCCATCGGACTTTTGTTGGCCAAAAGTTTGTCCGTTTGCAGACCGAACTTTTGTCCGATGAAAACCAAAAAAGTTTGTCCGATGGAGCGTACACACGGTCGGATTTTTGGGCAAACTTGCTCAAAATGAAGTCGGCAAAAAGTCCGACCGTGTGTACGGGGCTTTAGACCCCTTTCACACTGGGGTGTTTTTCAGGCGCTTTTGGGCTAAAAATAGTGCCTGTAAAGCGCCTGAAAAACGACCCCCCCTGCAATCTCAGTGTGAAAGCCTGAGTGCTTTCACACTGAGGCGATGCGCTGGCAGGACGTTAAAAAAACTCCTGCAAGCAGCATCTTTGGAGCGGTGTGCACACCGCTCCTCCACCGCTCCTGCCGATTGAAATGAATGGGCAGCGCAGCTGAACCACAGTTTTAACCCTTTTTTGGCCGCTAGCGGGGGTTAAAAGCGCCCCGCTAGCGGCCGAATACCTCTGCAAAAACGATGGTAAAGCGCCGCTAAAAATAGCGACGATTTACCGCCAAAGCCGCCCCCCGCCCCAGTGTGAAAGGGGCCTAAAGGAGGATCTGACGCTCTTGGAAATGTTGGATGCAGAAGATTCTTTATGTATCAATATGCATAGCTCCCAACTGTCCCTGATTTGGAATGTCCCTCTGTCCTCCTCATTTGTCCCTCATTTTAGTCTGATCTATATATTTGTATATAAAATTCACTTTTTAGCTTTTAAAAAGTGCTTCCCAGTGCTAAACCATTCATCTAAATTCTAAATTGCTGCATTTGTAAACTTTGAAAGCCAATATAAAGGAAAAGTAGTTGTAAAAAAAAGACCTTGTGGATTTAATTATCATTTTTTTGTGTTGATTCTCCTTTAAGGGGGAGTGGCAGGGGGCGTGTCCTATGCCTATATACGTTTTCTAGTAGGGGTCCCTCATTCCCATCTCAAAATGTTGGGAGGTATGTCAGTAGGAGGTAACTCTTCGGCCCCTTTCACACTGAGGCGTTGAAAAAAACGCAAAAAAATTATGATTGCGATTTTACTGTGTTTTTACCGCGTTTTTACAGCGGTACTCATTCATTTCATTGGAGATAGGCGTTATTACAGCGCTATTTTATGCGCCCCAAAGATGCTCCAAAAAAGCTGTTTGCAGGATTTTTTCCAACGCACAGCCAGCAAAACGCCTCAGTGTGAAAGCCCTCAGGGCTTTCTCATTGAGAATGATGCGGCAGGATTATTTCAGGCATTTTTACAGCGCAAACGCGGTAAAAACGCCTCAGTGTGAAAGGGGCCTTCAAGAGGGTGATAGTCTATAGAAGCAGAAAGACTGGTTTTACATTATATCCAAACCCAACTACAAAAATGTATCATATTGCAGCTTACCAATCATTAGATTTGAGGGCTATATTGGTTTTATTTTTTCAGGCTAAATATATATATTTCAGAGATACATCTCGACTACAGAACATTGCCCTACCGACAAACTACAAACATGGCGTCTTGGGCTTCAGAATCCCACTGAGCATGCGCCCGTACTCATTCAGCACTTTCTGTGTGATTCCCTCAAGTCTCTCCCCTAACGGTTTTCAGGGTAATGAGATCTTTTCATTCAGATGCCCAATCAAGCTTCAGTTACGTATTGATAACCCGCCTACCTGATGTCGTCACGTCTTTTTCAGATTTCCATTGGTTAGCCGGGCTCTGTCGCACTTAGTTTATGCTAGCCAGTTACCCAATCAGAGGGCGCTGCTTTTTACGAACTGCGAAAGTTGTGGAAGGGCCGTGTTATCAGCTGAGTGCTGCGGCTTGTCGGGGCCGAGATCGCTGCTGGGCCCGGAGCAGAGGCTGGCTCCATGTGCCGAGGAGCGGGGACAGTGCGCTGTGTATGTATTCCTCCTTGTAGTGTGTGAGCGTGTAGAGCCAGCATAGTGTGTGTGTATAGGTGTGCGCGTGTATTGAAGTGTATGGAAACCTGGCCCAGGACAATGAAGCCATACCTCACCCTGCACTCATGTGGGCCCGGTGTTCTCCTTCCTTCATCCTCTAGGGCAGGGCTCGCCAAACTTTCCAAGCAAAGGGCCACTTTACTGTCCTCCGGGATTTTTATCTGTGATCAGTGGAAGCACGAAATGCCACATCATTGGTTTTAATGGGAGATATAGTGCCCTATTGATGCTGTCAGAGTTATGGTGCTCCATCGTTGGTGTCAGCCGGAGGAGTAGTGGCCCCCCCCCCCCCGTCGTTGGTGTCAGCCGGAGGAGTAGTGCCCCCCCCCCTGTTGTTGGTGTCAGCCGGAGGAGTAGTGCCCCCCCCCCGTTGTTGGTGTCAGCCGGAGGAGTAGTGCCCCCCCCCCGTTGTTGGTGTCAGCCGGAGGAGTAGTGCCCCCCCCCGTTGTTGGTGTCAGCCAGAGGAGTAGTGCCCCCCCCGTCGTTGGTGTCAGCCGGAGGAGTAGTGCCCCCCCCCTGTTGTTGGTGTCAGCCGGAGGAGTAGTGCCCCCCCCCCCCGTTGTTGGTGTCAGCCAGAGGAGTAGTGCCCCCCCCCCTGTTGTTGGTGTCAGCCGGAGGAGTAGTGCCCCCCCCCCTGTTGTTGGTGTCAGCCGAGGAGTAGTGCCCCCCCCCCGTTGTTGGTGTCAGCCGAGGAGTAGTGCCCCCCCCCGTTGTTGGTGTCAGCCGGAGGAGTAGTGCCCCCCCCCTGTTCGTTGGTGTCAGCCGGAGGAGTAGTGCCCCCCCCCGTCGTTGGTGTCAGCCGGAGGAGTAGTGCCCCCCCCCCGTCGTTGGTGTCAGCCGGAGGAGTAGTGGCCCCCCCCCCCGTCGTTGGTGTCAGCCGGAGGAGTAGTGCCCCCCCCCCGTCGTTGGTGTCAGCCGGAGGAGTAGTGCCCCCCCCCGCGTTGGTGTCAGCCGGAGGAGTTAGTGCCCCCCCCCCCGTTCGTTGGTGTCAGCCGGAGGAGTAGTGCCCCCCCCCGTCGTTGGTGTCAGCCGAGGAGTAGTGCCCCCCCCCCCGTCGTTGGTGTCAGCCGGAGGAGTAGTGCCCCCCCCCCCGTTGTTGGTGTCAGCCGAGGAGTAGTGCCCCCCCCCCTGTTGTTGGTGTCAGCCGGAGGAGTAGTGCCCCCCCCCCCCGTTGTTGGTGTCAGCCGGAGGAGTAGTGCCCCCCCCCCCGTTGTTGGTGTCAGCCGGAGGAGTAGTGCCCCCCCCCCGTCGTTGGTGTCAGCCGGAGAGTAGTGGCCCCCCCCCCCGTCGTTGGTGTCAGCCGGAGGAGTAGTGCCCCCCCCCCCGTCGTTGGTGTCAGCCGGAGGAGTAGTGCCCCCCCCCCCCCGTCGTTGGTGTCAGCCGGAGGAGTAGTGCCCCCCCCCCGTCTGTTGGGTGTCAGCCGGAGGAGTAGGCCCCCCCCCGTTGTTGGTGTCAGCCGGAGGAGTAGTGCCCCCCCGTCGTTGGTGTCAGCCGGAGGAGTAGTGCCCCCCCCCCCGTCGTTGGTGTCAGCCGGAGGAGTAGTGCCCCCCCCCCGTCGTTGGTGTCAGCCGAGGAGTAGTGCCCCCCCCCCGTCGTTGGTGTCAGCCGGAGGAGTAGTGCCCCCCCCCCGTCGTTGGTGTCAGCCGGAGGAGTAGTGCCCCCCCCCCGTCGTTGGTGTCAGCCGGAGGAGTAGTGCCCCCCCCCCGTCGTTGGTGTCAGCCGGAGGAGTAGTGCCCCCCCCCGTCGTTGGTGTCAGCGGAGGAGTAGTGCCCCCCCCCCGTCGTTGGTGTCAGCCGGAGGAGTAGTGCCCCCCCCCCCGTAGTTGGTGTCAGCCGGAGGAGTAGTGCCCCCCCCCCCGTAGTTGGTGTCAGCCGGAGGAGTAGTGCCCCCCCCCCTGTCGTTGGTGTCAGCCGAGGAGTAGTGGCCCCCCCCCCGTCGTTGGTGTCAGCCGGAGGAGTAGTGCCCCCCCCGTCCCTGTCGTTGGTGTCAGCCGGAGGAGTAGTGGACCCCCCCCGTCGTTGGTGTCAGCCGGAGGAGTAGGACCCCCCCCGTCGTTGGTGTCAGCCGGAGGAGTAGTGGCCCCCCCCCCGTCGGTGTCAGCCGGAGGAGTAGTGCCCCCCCCCGTCGTTGGTGTCAGCCGAGGAGTAGTGCCCCCCCCCGTCGTTGGTGTCAGCCGGAGGAGTAGTGCCCCCCCCGTCGTTGGTGTCAGCCGGAGGAGTAGTGCCCCCCCCCGTCGTTGGTGTCAGCCGGAGGAGTAGTGCCCCCCCCGTCGTTGGTGTCAGCCGGAGGAGTAGTGCCCCCCCCGTCGTTGGTGTCAGCCGGAGGAGTAGTGCCCCCCCCCGTCGTTGGTGTCAGCCGGAGGAGTAGTGCCCCCCCCCCCGTCGTTGGTGTCAGCCGGAGGAGTAGTGCCCCCCCCCCCCCGTTGGTGTCAGCCGGAGGAGTAGTGCCCCCCCCCCGTCGTTGGTGTCAGCCGGAGTAGTGCCCCCCCCCCGTCGTTGGTGTCAGCCGGAGGAGTAGTGCCCCCCCCCGTCGTTGGTGTCAACCGGAGGAGTAGTGCCCCCCCCCGTCGTTGGTGTCAGCCGGAGGAGTAGTGCCCCCCCCCGTCGTTGGTGTCAGCCGGAGGAGTAGTGCCCCCCCCCCGTCGTTGGTGTCAGCCGGAGGAGTAGTGCCCCCCCCGTCGTTGGTGTCAGCCGAGGAGTGCCCCCCCCGTCGTTGGTGTCAGCCGAGGAGTAGTGCCCCCCCCCGTCGTTGGTGTCAGCCGGAGGAGTAGTGCCCCCCCCCCGTCGTTGGTGTCAGCCGGAGGAGTAGTGCCCCCCCCCGTCGTTGGTGTCAGCCGGAGGAGTAGTGCCCCCCCCCCCGTAGTTGGTGTCAGCCGGAGGAGTAGTGCCCCCCCCCCCGTCGTTGGTGTCAGCCGGAGGAGTAGTGGCCCCCCCCCCGTCGTTGGTGTCAGCCGGAGGAGTAGTGGCCCCCCCCGTCCCGTCGTTGGTGTCAGCCGGAGGAGTAGTGGACCCCCCCCGTCGTTGGTGTCAGCCGAGGAGTAGTGGCCCCCCCCCCGTCGTTGGTGTCAGCCGGAGGAGTAGTGCCCCCCCCCCCCGTCGTTGGTGTCAGCCGGAGGAGTAGTGCCCCCCCCGTCGTTGGTGTCAGCCGGAGGAGTAGTGCCCCCCCCCCCCCGTCGTTGGTGTCAGCCGGAGGAGTAGTGCCCCCCCCCCCGTCGTTGGTGTCAGCCGGAGGAGTAGTGCCCCCCCCCCCGTCGGTGTCAGCCGGAGGAGTAGTGCCCCCCCCGTCGGTGTCAGCCGGAGGAGTAGTGCCCCCCCCCCGTCGATGGTGTCAGCCGGAGGAGTAGTGCCCCCCCCCCCCGTTGGTGTCAGCCGGAGGAGTAGTGCCCCCCCCCGTCGTTGGTGTCAGCCGGAGGAGTAGTGCCCCCCCCCCGTCGTTGGTGTCAGCCGGAGGAGTAGTGCCCCCCCCCCGTCGTTGGTGTCAGCCGGAGGAGTAGTGCCCCCCCCCCGTCGTTGGTGTCAGCCGGAGGAGTAGTGCCCCCCCCCCCGTCGTTGGTGTCAGCCGGAGGAGTAGTGCCCCCCCCCCCGTCGTTGGTGTCAGCCGGAGGAGTAGTGCCCCCCCCCCCCCGTCGTTGGTGTCAGCCGGAGGAGTAGTGGCCCCCCCCCCGTCGTTGGTGTCAGCCGGAGGAGTAGTGCCCCCCCCGTCCCTGTCGGTGTCAGCCGGAGGAGTAGTGGCCCCCCCCGTCGGTGTCAGCCGGAGGAGTAGTGGCCCCCCCCCGTCGGTGTCAGCCGGAGGAGTAGTGCCCCCCCCCCCCCCGTCGTTGGTGTCAGCCGGAGGAGTAGTGCCCCCCCCGTCGTTGGTGTCAGCCGGAGGAGTAGTGCCCCCCCCCCCGTCGTTGGTGTCAGCCGGAGGAGTAGTGCCCCCCCCCCGTCGTTGGTGTCAGCCGGAGGAGTAGTGCCCCCCCCCGTCGTTGGTGTCAGCCGGAGGAGTAGTGCCCCCCCCCGTCGTTGGTGTCAGCCGGAGGAGTAGTGGCCCCCCCCCGTTGTTGGTGTCAGCCGGAGGAGTAGTGCCCCCCCCCCCGTCGTTGGTGTCAGCCGGAGGAGTAGTGCCCCCCCCCCGTCGTTGGTGTCAGCCGGAGGAGTAGTGCCCCCCCCCGTCGTTGGTGTCAGCCGGAGGAGTAGTGCCCCCCCCCCCCCGTTGGTGTCAGCCGGAGGAGTAGTGCCCCCCCCGTCGTTGGTGTCAGCCGGAGGAGTAGTGCCCCCCCCCCCCCGTCGTTGGTGTCAGCCGGAGGAGTAGTGCCCCCCCCCCCCCGTCGTGGTCAGCCGAGAGTAGTGCCCCCCCCCCGTCGTTGGTGTCAGCCGGAGGAGTAGGCCCCCCCCCCCCGTCGTTGGTGTCAGCCGGAGGAGTAGTGCCCCCCCCCCGTCGTTGGTGTCAGCAGGAGGAGTAGTGCCCCCCCCGTCGTTGGTGTCAGCCGGAGGAGTAGTGCCCCCCGTCGTTGGTGTCAGCCGGAGGAGTAGTGCCCCCCCCCCCGTCGTTGGTGTCAGCCGGAGGAGTAGTGCCCCCCCCCCGTCGTTGGTGTCAGCCGGAGGAGTAGTGCCCCCCCCGTCCCTGTCGTTGGTGTCAGCCGGAGGAGTAGTGGACCCCCCCCGTCGTTGGTGTCAGCCGGAGGAGTAGTGGACCCCCCCCGTCGTTGGTGTCAGCCGGAGGAGTAGTGGACCCCCTCGTCGTCGGTGTCAGCCGGAGGAGTAGTGGACCCCCTCGTCGTCGGTGTCAGCCGGAGGAGTAGTGGCCCCCCCCCTGTCGTCGGTGTCAGCCGGAGGAGTAGTGGCCCCCCCCCTGTCGTCGGTGTCAGCCGGAGGAGTAGTGGCCCCCCCCCTGTCGTCGGTGTCAGCCGGAGGAGTAGTGGCCCCCCCCCCTGTCGTCGGTGTCAGCCGGAGGAGTAGTGGTGGACCCCCCCCCCCGTCGTCGGTGTCAGCCAGAGGAGTAGTGGTGGACCCCCCCCCCCCCCGTCGTTGGTGTCAGCCGGAGGAGTAGTGCCCCCCCCCCTGTTGTTGGTGTCAGCCGGAGGAGTAGTGCCCCCCCCCCGTTGTTGGTGTCAGCCGGAGGAGTAGTGCCCCCCCCCCCGTTGTTGGTGTCAGCCGGAGGAGTAGTGCCCCCCCCGTTGTTGGTGTCAGCCAGAGGAGTAGTGCCCCCCCCGTCGTTGGTGTCAGCCGGAGGAGTAGTGCCCCCCCCCTGTTGTTGGTGTCAGCCGGAGGAGTAGTGCCCCCCCCCCCCCACGTTGTTGGTGTCAGCCGGAGGAGTAGTGCCCCCCCCCCGTCGTTGGTGTCAGCCGGAGGAGTAGTGCCCCCCCCCGTCGTTGGTGTCAGCCGGAGGAGTAGTGGCCCCCCCCCGTCGTTGGTGTCAGCGCGAGGAGTAGTGCCCCCCCCCCGTCGTTGGTGTCAGCCGGAGGAGTAGTGGCCCCCCCCCGTCGTTGGTGTCAGCCGGAGGAGTAGTGGCCCCCCCCCGTCGGTGTCAGCCGGAGGAGTAGTGCCCCCCCCCCCCCCCGTCGTTGGTGTCAGCCGGAGGAGTAGTGCCCCCCCCCCGTCGTTGGTGTCAGCCGGAGGAGTAGTGCCCCCCCCCGTCGTTGGTGTCAGCCGGAGAGTAGTGCCCCCCCCCGTCGTTGGTGTCAGCCGGAGGAGTAGTGCCCCCCCCCGTCGTTGGTGTCAGCCGGAGGAGTAGTGCCCCCCCCCGTCGTTGGTGTCAGCCGGAGGAGTAGTGCCCCCCCCCGTCGTTGGTGTCAGCCGGAGGAGTAGTGCCCCCCCCCCGTCGTTGGTGTCAGCCGGAGGAGTAGTGCCCCCCCCCCCGTCGTTGGTGTCAGCCGGAGGAGTAGTGCCCCCCCCCGTCGTTGGTGTCAGCCGGAGGAGTAGTGCCCCCCCCCCCCCGTCGTTGGTGTCAGCCGGAGGAGTAGTGCCCCCCCCCGTCGTTGGTGTCAGCCGGAGGAGTAGTGCCCCCCCCCGTCGTTGGTGTCAGCCGGAGGAGTAGTGCCCCCCCCCCGTCGTTGGTGTCAGCCGGAGGAGTAGTGCCCCCCCCCCGTCGTTGGTGTCAGCCGAGGAGTAGTGCCCCCCCCGTCGTTGGTGTCAGCCGGAGGAGTAGTGCCCCCCCCCCCCGTAGTTGGTGTCAGCCGGAGGAGTAGTGCCCCCCCCCCCCCCGTCGTTGGTGTCAGCCGGAGGAGTAGTGGCCCCCCCCCCCGTCGTTGGTGTCAGCCGGAGGAGTAGTGCCCCCCCCGTCCCTGTCGTTGGTGTCAGCCGGAGGAGTAGTGGACCCCCCCCGTCGTTGGTGTCAGCCGGAGGAGTAGTGCCCCCCCCCCGTCGTTGGTGTCAGCCGGAGGAGTAGTGCCCCCCCCCCCCCCGTTGGTGTCAGCCGGAGGAGTAGTGCCCCCCCCCCCCCGTTGGTGTCAGCGGAGGAGTAGTGCCCCCCCCCCGTCGTTGGTGTCAGCCGGAGGAGTAGTGCCCCCCCCCGTCGTTGGTGTCAGCCGGAGGAGTAGTGCCCCCCCCCGTCGTTGGTGTCAGCCGGAGGAGTAGTGCCCCCCCCCGTCGTTGGTGTCAGCCGGAGGAGTAGTGCCCCCCCCCCGTCGTTGGTGTCAGCCGGAGGAGTAGTGCCCCCCCCCCGTCGTTGGTGTCAGCCGGAGGAGTAGTGCCCCCCCGTCGTTGGTGTCAGCCGGAGGAGTAGTGCCCCCCCCCCCCGTCGTTGGTGTCAGCCGGAGGAGTAGTGCCCCCCCCCCCCGTCGTTGGTGTCAGCCGGAGGAGTAGTGGCCCCCCCCCCGTCGTTGGTGTCAGCCGGAGTAGTGCCCCCCCCGTCCCTGTCGTTGGTGTCAGCCGGAGGAGTAGTGGACCCCCCCCGTCGTTGGTGTCAGCCGGAGGAGTAGTGGCCCCCCCCCCCGTCGGTGTCAGCCGGAGGAGTAGTGCCCCCCCCCCCCCCGTCGTTGGTGTCAGCCGGAGGAGTAGTGCCCCCCCCCGTCGTTGGTGTCAGCCGGAGGAGTAGTGCCCCCCCCCGTCGTTGGTGTCAGCCGGAGGAGTAGTGCCCCCCCCCCGTCGTTGGTGTCAGCCGGAGGAGTAGTGGCCCCCCCCCCGTTGTTGGTGTCAGCCGGAGGAGTAGTGCCCCCCCCCCCGTCGTTGGTGTCAGCCGGAGGAGTAGTGCCCCCCCCCCGTCGTTGGTGTCAGCCGGAGGAGTAGTGCCCCCCCCCCGTCGTTGGTGTCAGCCGGAGGAGTAGTGCCCCCCCCCGTCGTTGGTGTCAGCCGGAGGAGTAGTGCCCCCCCCCCCGTCGTTGGTGTCAGCCGGAGGAGTAGTGCCCCCCCCCCCGTCGTTGGTGTCAGCCGGAGGAGTAGTGCCCCCCCCCCGTCGTTGGTGTCAGCCGGAGGAGTAGTGCCCCCCCCGTCCCTGTCGTTGGTGTCAGCCGGAGGAGTAGTGGACCCCCCCGTCGTTGGTGTCAGCCGGAGGAGTAGTGGCCCCCCCCCGTCGGTGTCAGCCGGAGTAGTGCCCCCCCCCCGTCGTTGGTGTCAGCCGGAGGAGTAGTGCCCCCCCCCCCCCCCGTCGGTGTCAGCCGGAGGAGTAGTGCCCCCCCCCCGTCGTTGGTGTCAGCCGGAGGAGTAGTGCCCCCCCCGTCCCTGTCGGTGTCAGCCGGAGGAGTAGTGGCCCCCCCCCCCCGTCGTTGGTGTCAGCCGGAGGAGTAGTGGCCCCCCCCCCCGTCGTTGGTGTCAGCCGGAGGAGTAGTGGACCCCCCCCCCCCGTCGTTGGTGTCAGCCGGAGGAGTAGTGGACCCCCCCCCCCCCCCGTCGTTGGTGTCAGCCGGAGGAGTAGTGGACCCCCCCCCCCCCCCGTCGTTGGTGTCAGCCGGAGGAGTAGTGGACCCCCCCCCGTCGTTGGTGTCAGCCGGAGGAGTAGTGGACCCCCCCCCCGTCGTTGGTGTCAGCCGGAGGAGTAGTGGACCCCCCCCCCGTCGTTGGTGTCAGCCGGAGGAGTAGTGGACCCCCCCCCCCGTCGTTGGTGTCAGCCGGAGGAGTAGTGGACCCCCCCCCCCCGTCGTTGGTGTCAGCCGGAGGAGTAGTGGACCCCCCCCCGTCGTTGGTGTCAGCCGGAGGAGTAGTGGACCCCCCCCCGTCGTTGGTGTCAGCCGGAGGAGTAGTGGACACCCCCCCCCCCCCGTCGTTGGTGTCAGCCGGAGGAGTAGTGGACCCCCCCCCGTCGTTGGTGTCAGCCGGAGGAGTAGTGGACCCCCCCCCGGTCGTTGGTGTCAGCCGGAGGAGTAGTGGACCCCCCCCCGGTCGTTGGTGTCAGCCGGAGGAGTAGTGGACCCCCCCCCCCCCCCGGTCGTTGGTGTCAGCCGGAGGAGTAGTGGACCCCCCCCCCCCCGGTCGTCGGTGTCAGCCGGAGGAGTAGTGGACCCCCCCCGTCGTCGGTGTCAGCCGGAGGAGTAGTGGACCCCCCCCGTCGTCGGTGTCAGCCGGAGGAGTAGTGGACCCCCTCGTCGTCGGTGTCAGCCGGAGGAGTAGTGGACCCCCTCGTCGTCGGTGTCAGCCGGAGGAGTAGTGGACCCCCCCGTCGTCGGTGTCAGCCGGAGGAGTAGTGGACCCCCCCCGTCGTCGGTGTCAGCCGGAGGAGTAGTGGCCCCCCCCCTGTCGTCGGTGTCAGCCGGAGGAGTAGTGGCCCCCCCCCTGTCGTCGGTGTCAGCCGGAGGAGTAGTGGTGGACCCCCCCCCCCGTCGTCGGTGTCAGCCAGAGGAGTAGTGGTGGACCCCCCCCCCCCCCCGTCGTCGGTGTCAGCCGGAGGAGTAGTGGACCCCCCCCCCGTCGTTGGTGTCAGCCGGAGGAGTAGTGGACACCCCCCCCCGGTCGGTGTCAGCCGGAGGAGTAGTGGACCCCCCCCCCCCCGTCGGTGTCAGCCGGAGGAGTAGTGGACCCCCCCCCCGTCGGTGTCAGCCGGAGGAGTAGTGGACCCCCCCCCGTCGGTGTCAGCCGGAGGAGTAGTGGACCCCCCCCCGTCGGTGTCAGCCGGAGGAGTAGTGGACCCCCCCCCCGTCGGTGTCAGCCGGAGGAGTAGTGGACCCCCCCCCCGTCGGTGTCAGCCGGAGGAGTAGTGGACCCCCCCCCCCGTCGGTGTCAGCCGGAGGAGTAGTGGACCCCCCCCCCGTCGGTGTCAGCCGGAGGAGTAGTGGACCCCCCCCCGTCGGTGTCAGCCGGAGGAGTAGTGGACCCCCCCCCGTCGGTGTCAGCCGGAGGAGAAGTGGACCCCCCCCCGTTGGTGTCAGCCGGAGGAGTAGTGGACCCCCCCCCGTCGGTGTCAGCCGGAGGAGTAGTGGACCCCCCCCCGTCGGTGTCAGCCGGAGGAGTAGTGGACCCCCCCCCCCGTCGGTGTCAGCCGGAGGAGTAGTGGACCCCCCCTCGTCGGTGTCAGCCGGAGGAGTAGTGGACCCCCCCCCGTCGGTGTCAGCCGGAGGAGTAGTGGACCCCCCCCCGTCGGTGTCAGCCGGAGGAGTAGTGGACCCCCCCCCCCCCGTCGGTGTCAGCCGGAGGAGTAGTGGACCCCCCCCCGTCGGTGTCAGCCGGAGGAGTAGTGGTGGACCCCCCTCCCCGTCGGTGTCAGCCGGAGGAGTAGTGGTGGACCCCCCTCCCCGTCGGTGTCAGCCGGAGGAGTAGTGGTGGACCCCCCTCCCCGTCGGTGTCAGCCGGAGGAGTAGTGGTGGACCCCCCTCCCCGTCGGTGTCAGCCGGAGGAGTAGTGGTGGACCCCCCCTCCCCGTCGGTGTCAGCCGGAGGAGTAGTGGTGGACCCCCCTCCCCGTCGGTGTCAGCCGGAGGAGTAGTGGTGGACCCCCCTCCCCGTCGGTGTCAGCCGGAGGAGTAGTGGTGGACCCCCCCCCCCGTCGGTGTCAGCCGGAGGAGTAGTGGTGGACCCCCCCCCCCCGTCGGTGTCAGCCGGAGGAGTAGTGGTGGACC